>JAQPZY010001568.1:4247500-4334783 GCA_029931535.1 Margaritifera margaritifera | reverse complement strand
CAATTTACAAGATTGTGCTTACAATACTTCCATCAACATAAGTAATATATAAATTCTTTGTTCAAGACCTACGGAAAAAGTTTTTATTATTCCAAAAGAACACGATAAATTTATGATGCTTCTAAGCACTAATAACGACTGACTTGGGCTGGTTTCGAGACGCTATAAATTTATGATGCTATTTAAAGTTCTAAAGTAATAAAATTGATATTTAAAAAAAAATTCTAGACCACCATAACCATATAATAAATTTAAAATAAACCCATATACTTTGAAAAATATTAGGCCAGAAAAAAATTAAATCACTCAGGTAACATGCCTTTTCCAGGCCACTACAATCGCAATTTTCACCATTAAAAATCTCTCATAAAAACTGCACACATAACTAGCAGTGCTTCTTATCCTTGTCCCGCAACTCATTTTAACGCTCCAGTTAATCAATATATTTGCACAGATAGTTAAAGAAATTAAAATCTACTTCATTGAAAGAGATTTTTCAGATGGAAACATCAAACTTGTTTTATAAGTATATTTTAATGTTTGACAGTAATAACTCTATTAACAGATACAGAGCACAAAATCAACATAACTATGCAATGTGAATGGCAACGGGTGGATGCGGAATATTCTAGTTACTATTTCACAAATCAAAGTATACCAGAGTTAGTAAAATCTGTTTATACATTTCATGTCCACTTTTAAATACGAAAATTATTGTCTGAATGTGTAATACCTTTAAATTATGAAAAAGCGTTTGGTTCGAATAGTACTAACATAGATCTAAAACAAGTTAACATCGTCTGCAATAACTTTAGCATTCCTTCTCATTATAATTGGAGATATATGAACGGCAAAACTCAAATAGCTATTAATACTAATAGCTATCATTGGAAATTATTATATGTAACTATTGATTTTGTGTGTGTGTGTGTGTGGGGGGGGTGAGTTAACGTCATTGTTTCAGCACATGATAGGCTATACATGGCAGCCAGTATATTTGGTGGAGGAAGAACCCGGGAAGAACCACCGATCCACTGTAAGCTATTGGCAAGCTTTCTTACAAACCCACGATTGCCGCGCCAAGAATAGAACTCATGCGGAGAGAGGTGAGACATGTCAGTGATCTGCAAAGGCGAGCTTTTAGATCACTCGACCACCCGGAGCTCCTGTAACTATTGAAGAAATAAATATGTCATTAATGAACAAACCCGTGATTAAAGATTCTGGTTGAATACAATTAGTGAAAACTAGAATCTTTACAATACTAATGTTGATACTAATGAACCTATTGGCTGTACTTACTTCTTTCTGCAAGATCGCAATTAATTAACATATGAAGGTATATCAAAGTTAGCAATATGAATTATTTTATCTCTCGTATTTATTGGATTGGAAGCAATTTTACTTGGGGTTGTTTCAAAAGATTTAAAGGAAAATTAATATAGAACAAAGTTATAAAACACAAAGAGAATGTAATGTGTGCTGTTATTAAGATAAACAACCTTTAAATGTACATGAACAAATATTTAAGAAGGTATAACACAAATACAGATAATGAAGAAAATATTAAACTTAAGTGTTTGAATTACAATTCAGATGCAGTTTGGGGAGTTTTGAATCTATCACACAAAAATTACTTCGATGGTTATTACTCGTACTTGCTAGCGTCTAGACCTATTATATTTTTTTCTTCAGGGCCATAGTATTTCATACAGTGTTAATGGTCGATATAAGCGATTACAGATGGGCACAATAAACAGAAAAATCGTCAGCATAAAAGAAGAAGATGGAAAAATAATAGACGTTTTAGGTATGTTTGTAAAAATATTTTCCATGTTACGTAAATATTTGTAATAACATGATGAGGTCCTGTTGAAATAGGTTTTAAATTAGTGGAAGGAAAAGCAGATGAAAAACATTTATAGGTCAAACAATAAAGAATGGATTAAACAGGGACAACAAATGAATCCAGTAAAATGAAATGATGCTTCTCCGAAGATACTTTTATATGTAAGACTTTGCAGGATAATAATTTGAAATCTATTAAGTCATGGAGAGAACAAATTAATGACAAAATATATTCTATTGAACAGATTTGCAATGAAAGGGCTACAAACTTCGGGATCTACAAAAATAGATTGACGTCTTTATGAATAAATAATATTTTAGATACACAGGACTTGTGCAGACGTAGATTTAATAACCTGCCCCATACAGTACAACATCGCAAAATGTAAGACACGGAGAAGGTGAATATACATTAATATTTACATCTAACTGAACAAAGAATAAACTCCGACATAGTAGCAGGCTGACATGTAACAAATGAAAAGCTCTCTGGAAAAATACGACTCCTTCCTATCCAAAATCGACAGCTACAAAATGACTTAAACAACGAGGTAAAGAATACGTTGAAAAGATTAAAAAGCTAATAATTGATTTTAACACCACTATTACTAACTTAAACAACAAGGGCGTAGCAAACACTAATACTTTGTCACAGTTGCATCAAAAGAATTATTTAACGGAGATAACCAAGATATTAGATGACAACAAAAACAAAGTTAGTGTCAATAAATGTCTGATCGGAGCTATGAAAGCATCTTATGATGTATCTGTCACTGATTTCAAAATATTGAATGGTCAGACTTTATTGACGACATATAAAAGAGGATAAAATAAATTAGACCACAAGTTATTTAAAAAAAGATCACAACGAACATAGATGCATTTTAAACTGAAGTAGATATGAGGATTCTCACATTAAATGAATGAATTGTTACAGTTAATCCAAAATAAACACGTGAAATGGGAATAACGAGTCTCGGATTGAGTCTTAGAATCGATTAATTAAAAATAGCAATAACAATAAAAGTTTTGAGGAGACAACTAAACTAATTCTCTTATACATATAGATTGACTATTTTATTGCATTGTGCAAAGTCAGGTGTTTCCAGATGGCATAGTAGGTAGGTACGTCCAATTACCGCGTTACTACCTAGAAAACATACCACAAAAAATTTCACTATACTAAATTTTTAACTTTTATCCTACTGTATCAGTAATCAGCGTGCGGTGTATTTGTCACGGTGAATGATTTTAATTTTCGATCAACGGGATCGCCAAGGTGCTGGATATTCCGAGGTGACCTCTAACGGGAGGCGCACTAAAGAGAACGTCCTATTAAGAATTACACCGACCGTATGTAGTTCAATATCAAAGTTAAAAAAACAAAACAAATTCAGTAAAAGTTATGTAAAAGCAAAACATTTAATAACGAAATTTCAACATTAAATTCATAAATGTAATCAAGATCTTTATAGTAAATCCATGAAATAATTATGGTTTATGATATTCCTATGTTATATTAAATGGTATATTTATAAGTAACTCCAACCCACGTAAACTTTAATTGTATGCGCCATGGATGTTTAGAAAACACCTTGTATGAATTTGAAGGGATGATAGGGTTCATTAACTTACATTTATACTACTGATATAAGAACCCACACTAAAACAAAAGTCACGAGTTTGGTTTGACAATATACCCTTAATACTCCCCCCCCCCCAAGTTAGATAACAATTTTTATCGAAGAGCGTCAGTCAGGTCACTAATTCAGCTTGTATTGTTTCAATTGTGAAGCAGACGATTTGTAGACATTGTGCTTGGCATAATTTTATGATTGAAAAGTACAAAAAAATGGATTGAAAAATTGATATTATACGAATGGGATTTTATCACTTACTTAAATTTGTAAAGAAGATCGACGATTTTGTTTACCCTGAATAGAGTTATTCTTCAAATTATTAATAGCCATGGTTGTGTCAGCTTCGTGACATTATGCTGACACACAGGTTATTCAGATGTTAATCATGGTAACATCACTGAACAAATATGTTTAAAATTCTGCCGTAATAGGCATACCGCGGTAAGAAGACGTTCCACTATACTAACGGCAAATCCAAAAGAAAGATATACAAACTTACATTCGTTGTATTTGTCTTGACAGTAATACAAGTTTTGTTGGATATTTTAAAGTCTGAAATTCCACCTTAACAATTCTTTGAAACTTATGGACGTATGGTAAATACCTAACTTTACAGAAGTAAGACAAAACACCACAAATATGAATCTAACACATCATTTTAGTAATAATATACCTTACCAGACAAAGTAATAATGGGGAGGAAATAATCACAAAACCTGTCAGAAGTAGAACGTTGAAAGACATTTTAGAAACATAAGAAGTCAACAATAAATTTATCCATTTAAAAATGTAATTCGACGACTACAAGTCAAGCAACCATTCCGGTGAAACACTGAATGGCGGTACTGATGCAATGAAAAGGAATAATTATGTATTACAAATTAGTTAATAGGATGCTAAATAAATTAAAAGACCATGAAATAAATAAAAAGAAAGTTGGTCTTGTTAAGAACTTATTTAAGTTATTTGTCAGTTTTGTCAATATCTCATACGGTGATCAAAACTAGCCATTTTTAAAGAAGATATTTTCGACGCATGCTTTAAGTACAGCTGTAAAGTATTTTAGCATAAATCAATAATATCACAACAAAAACATTTTGGAGGAATTTCCACATTACGTCAAAAATCTTAATGACAAAAGTGAATTATGAATCATACTTTTCAGCAGTGAGAGAAACTAATACCGTTTTATCTTTAATACAGAACATTTCTCAACCATTAAATGGCATTTACACTAAATTATGTATTTAACAGAACCCCGTAACATAACTATGTTACTGTTGGAAAAACAACCTTTTGTAATAGGTTTGATACCAACAAAGCATAAGTCATTCTTTGACTACGCTGTCATTATCTGTTCAACATTTTTGTACAACAAAACTTACAAAAGGAAATAATTACAGATGGTAAAGTTATTGTCATAGATCATGGTGATAAATTAGATATTTTGTTTCTATTAGATGGTTGTGATAACTCAGATGAAGTTAAAAAGAAACTAAAGAATCTAAGCGAGTTATCATTTAATGGAAGACATTATGAAATAACAGTGTGGGTAACTGTACAAAAATTGAGGTTTATTTTTATGTTTTACTGTTTAGAGATGAAAGGTTACTTAATAACATATGAGAGGAACATAAACATTGTAGAAAAAGTTGAAACAAACTCAACGTACAAAGCTATTAATACGACTTGAGCACAGTTTGATCATAGATTTTACGAATGACATTTAGAATGATATTAGAAGCGTTGCTAGTGATCATGTGGTAAATAGTTGTGTTTTTATTACATTATCCCATATATTGTTATCATACGTAGACAGAGCAACTTTATTTACGGTAATGTTATATAACTCATATTTGTTGAACCTCAATATATTTATTTCTTAGTAGTTTATACTTTGACTAAACAAAAATACTTATACACCTTAAGTTTTAAACATTTCTTTAGTTACCCTTGTATACCTTCATTTTTGTCAGTTCTAAAGGAACAGACTTTACTTCTTAGACTATTATATTCTTGTGTAGGTGCACTGCTCGTTTCATCTTGGAATAATCCACCAAAAAAGTTCAGGTTGTAAATGTAATCAGAATGTCCAGAATCTGAATGTACATGAATACATAACGAATTCAAGCTTATCAGTAAGAACAAAGTGTTATCACCATATTTATTTTTCAGTTTGTTGAAAAAAATAAAAATAAAGATAATAACATCACATAAATCCTCCGTAAAAAGGTTTAGTATTTTTGATTCCCTTTTTATTCTTGCTACTTACAAGAAAAGCAAAATTTTCCTCTATTGTTATTCTTCTTACAAATGATAAGTCTTTCAGATATTTGTTTTCTGTTAGCTGAACATCTATTTACAACTATCTTCTTCGGTACATTTTCCATATGTTTTCCAAATAGAAATTTATTCATTATTTGCTTTCGAAATCATTAGTTGCTTTATCTTACATTTATATTTGATTTAATGTAAGGCTATAACCAAGGTTCTTGGTCAAATAATACTACTATATTGTTTAAAAAATCAATGGCAGCTCTTTGTCTCAGATTTGGTATTTAATTTAATGGAGGTCTCTAACCAAGGTTCTTGAGCAAATAATAGTACCTTATGCATCTCTTCAACTTTTTTCTTAACAGTACAAACTGTGTTAAATTTCGATAATGAATTAGTATCTTTCTTTGGTTTTCTGTGCACATAAAAACTTAGATATTATTGGTTTGGGCATTTCTCCAAATACAGAGTGATACATTAGTTTCAAAATGATTGTTTTCACAATCATTGGTTACTTCTTATTTTAAATTTTCATTTAATTTTAATCTATGGTTCGGAATTAGGTTTTTGACGAAAAAATAAAAATAAAAAATGTTTGAAAAATATAGTACCCTATGTGTCTTCTTTAACTTTAACACTAACTGATCATATATTTGTAAATTTCAAGGACGAATAACCTATTTTTCTTTCTTTCTTAGTGTACGTATTAATTTAGATACTCTTAGATTTGTTCCTTTCTCCCCTATTAACTGTTTTTGAAGTGGTGATACATCTTCAATACTGGAAATTGTTTGTTCTGGTGCAAATGGGTAATCTTTCAAGCAATCATGTAGATATGTGATACTTTTAAATCTGCTTCTAAAATACAACCAAACGTTTCAACTTATTTCCAATATATTAAGTTATTTTGTATCGTTTTGATATGCGTGTTGGTTGCCATTTAAGGTTTTTAACAGGCTTGAATTGAATTATAGTCCAGCCATAATGGTCATGGTGGAAAACGGGTGACCTCGACCTATCGCAGGTTTGTTCATTTACAAGCTTACCTTTATTGTCAGCATAGTATTCATGGTTGGATTTAGCATGTCTATTTGGAATCTTAATAATTCCTCCTCTTATACCAAACTCAATCAATAAAAACATATCATAATGACTCAAAAACTCTGAA
Source organism: Margaritifera margaritifera (assembly GCA_029931535.1). Classification (NCBI taxonomy): domain Eukaryota; kingdom Metazoa; phylum Mollusca; class Bivalvia; order Unionida; family Margaritiferidae; genus Margaritifera; species Margaritifera margaritifera. Next base: position 4,327,853 of record JAQPZY010001568.1, on the reverse strand, counting down.
TCCACTCCAATTAACTTTAAAGAAGTATCATGAGCTACTGCTGGTGCATTATAATAATGAGATGGATCTGGTTTATAATTTTGCATGCAAATAATTTTAAATTCTTAACAATTAAATTCTTAACAATTTTAAATTCTTAACAATTATTACGCAACATTAAAGTATTTATTCTAACGTAATTTTCGTGTAGACTATAAAGGGATTTTAAATTTTAAATTAAAATGTCCCAATGTACCTATTACATATTGATTATCATCTCCTTTCATTTCTTTACCTTTAAGACTTGAATAAATTATTTCCATTGGTAGAAATGTGGTTTATTTGAAGCTATTTGTCAACAATATACTCACATCGATAAATTTGTGACTAATTCGAAAATGTATTCTATCGTCTCAAAATTGTATCATCACTTAACCTTTTTGAAGGTTCATTGTTCCACCGTGTGCCTATTACTATCTAAAAAAAATCTGAATGTTCTTTTGATACCAATATCTTTTCCACTTTTTAAAACGCATCAGCTAAAAAGTCTTTACTAAATGTAATATAATTTTAGGAATTACTTGGTGTCATTTAACGGGATACATGTTTGCCAATGTTTATAATTAGATAGAAATCATAGACTGATACATTTTGAATAGAAAGTTTGATATTTTGTTTTTACAGTGAATTCATTATGTGCAGGATCTCTATACTTAGAAGTTAAAAACTCACGATCTTTATCTTTATTTCGTCTTCACATGCAATTTTATTTATTCACAGATATGACATATGTCAGTTAAATTAAACTTGCTTTGTCTTCATTTGTAAAATTTATTTCAGCATCGTTTTTTCGTCTAGTTTCTCTGTAAGTTAACAGTGCTACTTCTTGTACACACTCATAACTTTTAAAGCAATATTTTCCTATGTAACCTATGGGTGTATAGTCTTTGTATACTTCCTTCAAAAGATACAAAATATGATGGAATATGTTTGGCTGTTGTTATTGTCCATGAATGATAACTACATTTTTTGCAAACTTTATCTGGTTTTATAATATTTTCGAAATCGCAATAGATAATATAAGGAACCTTTAGCTTATGCTCGTAGTTTCATAAGTTTTACGACTGAGTCACTTTCAGGCATTATGTCAGTTTATTAATTTACCTAATTACATAATCTCTTGTGTTAATTTAATTGAGTTGTGTCTTTGTTTATTTGAGATGTTATCAACCCTAATAAATCATGTATTCCTCCATAATGATATTTGTCTCCATTAAGCAAATAAACATGTAAACATGTATATCTCTTTCTGATTTCTAATTGGTCTTATGTAGTTTCTGTCATAGCTTCACCTATTTCAGTCATCTAGTATTTGATCAACATTTAGAGATATACAAAACTCTTTTTCAAATATAAAAATATCTTTATTGGAAATTTTTAATCAATGTTCATATTTATGAAGATTATATTTGTATAGTCATTGTTTGTTATCTGCAGAAGGGGATAGAACTGATTATGTGACGTTTGAAAAACATTCATCATCATTATTTTTAACCTCACGATAGGCTTTTCCTGGCCTTGCCCATTCTGGTAATTCTTTATATCAGCTTCATCTGTTGTTACGTTGGTATTTATCTACATGTAATGTTAAGTAGTCTATTATACTTGAGACCCAGTTTGTATCTACGCTTATTTCCTGTCAGAATTTTATGTATAATACATCAGAAATCATATTATGTATTTTGATCTGACCTTTTTCTTAATGCCAAAAAGGGTTGGTTCTGTAAAATCTACACTTCTTTAATCTCCTATTAAATGAATCTTTAAAACGTTGTTGCTATTATTCTTTTTTCGTCTTCATTTTCTTTAATCATTTTTAAAAGTTATTTTCTAGCTAGAATATGCATTATAGGTCGAGCTCATTTCTTTTCTTTCAGTTTTTAGTATTGCTGAATCAATTAATGTATTCATTTATTTTACTACTGGTTTTTTTAAAAATTAAATAATTATTATGCTATTTGCTTTTTCTCTGAGCATACATCGAAAATGTTGTTATAGTGGTTCCTCATTTGCATGCAATTTTCTCTTAATTTAGTTCTATTGTAATAATATTTACTCCACTATAGCGGTTTTTCTAACTTTGGTGTAACAATCTATATCTTACATGACAAAAAAGTGTTAACGTTAAATTATTTGCAGCTGGTTTCCTTCAGTTAAGAATCATCTAATTCCTTCCATATCACCATCACATATATTTCACAGGCCAGTTTATAGTCTTTAAAATGGTTTCAACCTTGTGCAAATAGTTGTGCTTGTATTAGTGACAACTCCTCCTCGTACAGTGAGCCATAAATGTATTTCTCTCTTTAAGTCTTCCAATTTGTCGACAACCGGATCTCCTAATATCAACTATCCCACTTTAAAAAATCTCTTCTGTAAAAGTAGGTTGGCCAATCTTTGTAAAGATGTATTTATATTTTGAAATCCTAACCATCTGATGTAGTTTATATTTAGGCATTCCATAGGTATCAGTTCTCAAATAACCAAATAAGTTATTCTAGATATATTATTTGCTTTGATTGCTTCGACTGTAGTCATGTTTTTTGATCTATGATAAATGTTGTTACATCCATCCATCAGTTTAAGCAATGTATCTACCCACTATCTAGTTTTGTTTCGTGTAAAATATCTCCACATTCCAGTTTTCAAAGTTCTTTAAAAACCTTTTTATTACAGATGGTTTGTTGTCTGAGTACATAGATAAATATTGAATGTTCTCGTTTTCAGAGAATCATTAACCTTTCGGTTGTAAAATTCTTTCCCTTCATCAATCTTTATCTTTGTTGATGTTTTGCTCTTTGAATAAAATTGCCTATGTATTATATGTTTAATCGCCTCTTTTAGACTTAACCTTGTTAGCTTTTGCATATTTTGAGAAGTTCTCTATCACGATCAAAATATAATTATATCCGTTGTTATCCATCTTAAATGCTATTACATCGACTATATCTCCCTTCGATTAAGTATCAGTGTCATTTACATAAACTATGATACCATTTTGTGTAATGAATCAATGTACAAGTAAACTGATGAATCAACCTGCATTTGAACTTCTTATCAAATTGTACGGTAAATTTAACTGAATACATATTTTTGTATTTATCAACGTCAAATGCGTAATTAATCCTAACTAAGACCGTGTTGGTTTAACGATCTTGATCTCATGGTTAATGTTACTTGTTCAATATGGTCATTAAGATTAGTCCATATATCTCATCTTTTCTAAAGCATTGTAGGATATATTTTTTAAGGTTTGAAATCATCAAATCAACATTTTGCTTTTTTATGTTATTTTGTAACAAAAATATCTTTGAACGCTCCTTTATCCAATCCAAAAGTTAAAGCAAATTGACATTATCTCTTGACACCGACGTTTCTGCTTTCATATGAAACATATTAAAAATTGACATCACCTCTTTAAAAACTTTTGAATTTATCACAATATGCTCTATGCCATTATTTACGAATGCGTAAAGAAGGAAATTATTTTGCATGTGTGATGGAGGGGAAAATATTGTTCATATTTGTATTTAAACAAGACACAAAGAATAAAAGCATATTTGTTACCAGTGCACTGAACAATATAAACAGTGAATAAAGTAATTTACAATTATGTCAATCATTTTGCCAGTCATATTCATAATCGAATAGTGTATGCTATTATCTGTGGTATACTCTAATGAAATGATCGTTATAGGCAGGTGTTCTTTTTAGACAGGTGTTTCAGGAGCACAATGACTCCTGAATGTAAAATATTTCAAATTATCCTCATGTATGTTTACCAAGCAAAATGCTGACCAGACTTTTATCCTCTGTTCTATACCAACGCAATCTTATTGCAAACTAAACACATGACACTGTTATGTTTTTTCAAGTGTAGTACACCTGATATAAGCAGGCTGATTCATGCATACCGCATCTGATGTCATTGAGACAATATATGAGATTGTTATGTGTTTTCGTTTGTGTTATAATCAACTGTGTGTCATACATTATGTTTTACGCTTCCTTTGGAAAATTAAGTTACGAAATATACACTTTATGTCTATTTATGTTAACTAATTTATGAACAAAATCAACAACAATAGTGAGCAATCACAAACAGCGTGTAATCAGGCTATGCAGATCATCACAAAGGTAGGTGGTTAAACATAAAGTTAAAACTCCTACTGTTGAATTATATAAAATCTTCAATAAATACTTTTATATTTGGATGATAATAAATTATGAATGGCTTAAATGTATTGTACTTACAAATTTAACTTTGAACGCTCCTTGTGAGCCTCAAACACACACCTGTTTAAAAAGAACACCTGCCTATAACGATCACTTCATTAGAGTATACCACAGATACTAGCATACACTATTCGATTATGAATATGACTGGCAAAATGATTAACATAATTGTAAATTACTTAATGTAAAAAGTGTCTCTTTATTCCTTCCTTTATACTTGTATATCATCAAATAATGCACAATGATCGCCTCATATCTAGATAGTTCAAGATTGTATTGCCGTTCTAATTTACTTATTGTATTGATTTGCACAGTTTGAACCAGTTTAGCCATATTAATGCACAGTTTAGAAAGGATACCGTGCATATAATCCTTATGTGCAAAACTAAGGATTCCGGATCATATGTAAACTAAAATATTTTATTCGCGTTACGAATCACACCACGTTAGGGCGTAATTCGTGCTTACAAACACTTTTGTCTAACTCTGATTCTCTTTTATGTGTCTTTCTTACGGGTGATTTTTGGTGGCAGAAAAAGAAATAGTAATTTTGTATTTTTAGTTTTGTTTTCAAAATTTAGTAGATGGTTATGATGGTCTAGAAAAATAATATTAATTTTATTTCTATAGAACTTTAAAAAAAAACACTATAGATATATTACACGCAAAGCCCACATATATCTGTCGTTAGTGGTACTTAGAAGCATAATACATTCATGACACGTTTGGGAGTATTAATAAACTTTAACGTTGACCTCGAACAAAGAAGTCATATACTACTGATAAGTAGGTACCAATGATTAATTAGTTTTAATTAAAAAATAACAGTCTTTTCGAAAATTAAATACCGGACATCAACTGCTACTGCTTTTAGAGTTTCTGTCTTTAATCGATTTATTCTTTAAATAATTTGTGGGCTTGCACAACCAGGTAAGCTTGGAAACCTATGGTATGGCAAATAATTATTAAAACGAATATCAAGGCTGGTACGTTTCAGGTTAACATTTTGGAATAAAATAAATGATCTAATTTTTGCGTCATGCGATTCTAAGAAAAGATTTTTCAATCATTTCAAGACCGAGCTGTTAAGTACAGTTATTTCTATTTCACTATTGGAAAACGAACTTACATAATAATCCGAGATGACATGGTATGTTTCAAAAAGAACCAAATATAATTTATTTCACTTCTTTAGCTTCATCATAGTAGCATCGCCAGTAAACTCTGACCTAAATATAGGACAGCCATATATTCCGATCAGTACTATAGTGGACTTTATTTTGCTCATTAGTTCTTCTTTTAGGTACATTTCATCCATGCGAAAAGTAGTTGACTGGTACAGATGCTAGCAATTTCTTTGTGGCCTGACTTTATAGCTTTCGTACAATGCAAACTGCGACTACATTACAACAGCAGGTCCTCTCATAGACACATTCCCAAGATGCCTGTGTAACATTTTCTCCAGCGTTAATTAGTGAGCTTCGCAAATCTACTCTATTACATTTACACTCTAATTGAGTTTTCCCTGAAGAGGAATAAACTCGATGTAGGAAAAGAAAATTCCATTAGCAAAGAGCAGTGTCATCCTAAGGGATCAAGATATTGCTATACGTCCCTCGCCTCGATGGTGTGTCATTTAAGCGACGGCGCTCAACAAGGGTATCACTCCATTGTAATTGTGGCGACGATTATCCGAATTTTGTAACAGTTACGGCGTTTTCGGTGTACGACGGAATGTCTACGATTCAGTTTTAAAATATGCCAGTCCAACCTTTTTCGACTGGTAATGTTCCAAAGTTAAGTGCAGTTTATTTATTTTCATTTCTGTTGCGATTAAAACAACAATATGAAAAAAGGCACGTCTGCTCTAATCAATAAAATATTTCCTACGCAATGTTTCTTTCAAAACGCGTTTAATCCGACGCATAGGTAAAATATTTGATTTGAATTACTAGTAATTTTAACAAACAACAACAACATCAAAACCAAGTTGTTTGTTTTTTTTTTTCTTTTTGGTTTTTTTGTTGTTTTGTTTCGAGAAAATCCTATACATGATACCTACTACTATTGGTTTTAGTGATTCTCTCCGTCTTTTATCTATGTTATTAAAAAAAATGAACTATCACGACCAGAAAAATGTACATTCCAATAACAATTTATAAACAAAAAAATATGAAAATCAAGGCTTGTATTTTTTACATTATTATTTTGAAACAAACAACAAAATAAATAAATAAATAAACAAATTATATCATTTCTGCGTCACAGACTTTCCAGGAAGGTTTGCAACTCTAAAAAATATACATTTTTCAATCAGATGTCTATACATGTCAGCATAAGTTGCCTGGGGGACTGAAGATCATAAGTTCCTTCCATAGCTTCCTTATGGTATAGCCACCAGTAAACTTTGAACTATATAGGACAACTATGTAATTCAGTTGTCACCGAAAATCGAACACAGGATGATCTTATAAAGTAACAGATGGCTGCATGGAAAATGATCATTATTTCTTCGTGTAGGCGACTTTAACCCTAAAAGACGGCAGGCTGATTAAAGCAATTGAATAGTACAGATTCTAGTAATTTATAGACCATCTGACTTCATATCTTTCAGCCAAAACTTAAACTGCTACTAAACTACAACAGCAGACTGGTTGGTTTGGAAGAGACACGAATGCCTTCAAATACCTTGGTGCGGTACCTATATGCACCGGGAAAGCTGTGAGGCAGGCAACGCCGTGCCACCGATCTAGTGTGATCTTTTTAGGTCGACAGGATAGAACGTGCGGTTGCCAAGACTAGCTCGCCTGTACTATATTATCTGCTTAGTACCAACGGCGCAGAGCTTAAGTCCACGTTTGTACGTGAAGATCTGCCGGTTGTTCCCCCTGACACACAACTATCACCGTACCATCAACATACATTATCTTGCTTGTCTTCTTGACTCTCATGACATAGCGGTGCAGCCCCGCGTTTGCGGTTGCACTCCAAACAGGTCAATCTCACAATACCCTGTAAGTGCCCCTGGGCGTTGTCCAGGTGGTCTACACTGAACTGCTGCGTGTCTTTCGGCTCGTAGACACGGAGCATTTCGATGTTGCAGGTGGTACAACAGTTATTTTGCTGTTACTTAACGTGGAGCACGCAGTCAACCTTGTACAGGCCTGTATGGGTTAGAACATGACCACAGACCTTGTCCTGCTGCTTATTTCCGACAAGTTTCTTCTGGACAGCCTTGCGGATTTCCTACTCGGTGGTCCCCTCAGCCGGTGGCGCAGCGACATGCTTGATACAGACAAATACGCGAAATGGAACCATTGGAGGTAGTCGTCGACAATCCATATCTAGCACGGGCATTTCATGGTAAGCTCCTGGGAGCTGTGCACATTAATTGCAGAACCGAAACACCAGTCTGGGTTCTTTGCAGAAAGGACCACTACGCAGTGGTCGACATGCTTGCGCAGCTAGTCATGTGGCAGATCTTCTGCTATGGTTAGGGGTTGGCCTTGGTCAGACAGCTTGAATCCTACGCATTTCTAGCCACTCAAGAAAGGTCCCAAGAATGTGGTGGAGGATTGTGCAAATCTCGTCCGAAGCAATAGCCCGCAGAATGCATTTCTGATCTATGCTTTCTGTTATCCATTCTTTTTTGGCCGTTCCAGCGAAAGAAGCTGTTGTAGTTTTGTGCACAGAGATCGCCACCGTACCGACACGCATCTCTTTTGCGAGTCGGTGGGTTGTGGTAAGAACGAGCGGGGTACGATTGCGAAAGACCCCGATTGCACGAGTCGTCTTGCCGGAACCTGTGTGAGATAGGAAAAGCGGTGCGTTGTCAGCAGATTGTCGATTCTGGGAGCTGTTGAGTCCGGCACTTCAATTCTGCTCTTCAAGCAAGTCCAATATTCGGGATTGGGCATGTAGGCTGCGCTATCGTTGGAGGCAGGGAGCCTCTCATCCTTACCATTACACTGTCCCCAGTTTGCTGTTTTGCTCTCCTCCATATCATGTTTTTCGCGCATGAGGGCGGTGCAGTGGTAGCTGGTGGACTCTTCCTTTGCATAGTCTTGAATGTCATCTAGTCTGATCCCAACGTAGCCAAGCATGTACGCTTCAGAGGGAGCCTTGTCCTAATTGACCAGCAAGTCGGTCTCACGGCATGTGTGCACGAGAAAGTCAAGCTTACCAAGGTCAGTAACCAGCCGGTGCGTCATGCGCTTACAGTCTTACGCACAATCGGCTGTTTTTGGCGATGCTAATGTGACCCATTTCCTTGTCCTCCGGCAGCCAGATTTTGGTCTGTTTCTTGTATGAGACTATGGTCTCGGCCACCTCGAGGTGCGTGAGCACGCCCAACCTCGACCATAAACCGGAACAGAGCAATATTTTACACACTTATTTAATCTATCAACGATCAGCTAACAAAAGATAATTAAACAATTTCCTTTTTGACGCTGTCTTGTTGAACATCAGCTATCTGCATGTTGGCCACCCCTGACCAGGAACTTATCCATATTTTATGTTTATCTTAGTTTGCATCTTTATGGTTCAGGTTATTGGTAATCGAATGTTATTATTAATCCTGCGTCTAAACTCTCAGGACTTTAAACAATCCATGTGGGACTTTTGTTTAGGCATGACCCAACGAGCTAATATAATATGCAACAGCTAATATAATATGCAACAACAAGTGTGATTGGTCTGATGATTAAAACTGGCCATATTCCTTCAGCTAGCCAACAGGAGCAACTGTCCTATGCCCTACAGCGAGTGCCCATTTCTTCAACAGACTAATCAGAAAGAGTAATACTAGATCATACGAACTAAGTGAGTCACGTCAAAAAAGAAAAATACCGCTACCATATGTTGGCATGTTGACAATAGAGGGTTCACCCTGAGAGGCTGGTAGTATGGACTGTGATTACTTAATCAGATAACGAGTAGCTGACACGTGAGGATAAGCATAGCCTCTTACCGATAGCAATCACCCATCACTCAAATACGGAGGAACAATTTAGCGATCACGTTTGTAGCTGGAAAATATAATTATAATTTTTAACATGATCATTTTTGATTAATACTTTTAGATGCCCGACCGGGCTTTCAAATTGGGAAAAATAGTTGCCTGGCATTAAGTTTTGGTTGTCCAGGCTGGCTAAAGTGTCATCCAAACCATCCAGGAATGACTGGGTGGCAGCCAGAGCGCAGCTGGGCAAACCGCTTGAGGTCTTGAGTGAGCGGCCCGTTGATAGCTACCTGGGTCATTCCAGCGCACGGGTGTCTATACTGCTCAAAGTATGGGGCAAAGTATTGAACAGTATAAGATTCCCCAACAACGTAAAATAAAAAACAGTATAATTCCTTAGAGCAGATATATAACACTGTAAGAATCCAATGTCTTAGAGGGCATCACAAAAACATATACCGGTATTTATCAAATAATATGCCAATGCCTGATGAAAAGCCAACACTCTTTCTTCACAAAACTTTGGCAATTTACTACTAAGGATATATTTGTCTGGTAATAAGCCCACCACTTACATTTTGAGAAATGTATTAATTCTGGTCCCATGGTCTTAGGATAGCACACATACTATGATACAGTACAATGCCTTAAAGTATGTATATAACAGTGTAAGATTCTTTGAGTGAAGTAGCAAACACAATATACAGTACAATGCTTTCGAGTAGGTATATAACAGTGTAAGATTCTTTGAGTGAAGTAGCAAACACAGTATACAGTACAATGCCTTAGAGTATGTATATAACAGTGCAAGATTCTTTGCGTGAAGCAGCAAACACAGTATACAGTACAATGCTTTCGAGTAGGTATATAACAGTGTAAGATTCTTTGAGTGAAGTAGCAAACACAGTATACAGTACAATGCCTTAGAGTACGTATATAACAGTGTAAGATTCTTTGAGTAAAGTAGAAAACACAGTATACAGTACAATGCTTTCGAGTAGGTATATAACAGTTTGAGATTCTTTGAGTGAAGTAGCAAACACAGTATACAGTACAATGCCTTAGAGTACGAATATAACAGTGTAAGATTCTTTGAGTGAAGTAGCAAACATAGTATACAGTACAATGCTTTCGAGTAGGTATATAACAGAGTAAGATTTGTTAAGTGAACTAGCAAACATAGTATACAGAATAATGACCTCAGGTTGGCAAAAACAAATGTAAGATGTAAGATTCCTCTGGGGAACCAAAAATCATATAATGCAGCAGAGTTATTCAATAATAAATATAACACTACTTTTTTAAAACTAATGAATGAAAAATAATTGCCAATAAATATTTCTAACATAGAATTTAACCTAGTGTTCAGAAACTCATAAAAAGAGTACCCTAATGTTAATTTCTCCTTGTCATATGATGCCGCAAAATAATTGAAAAAATAACTCCTACTTTTCTGTATTTTACCACAACCACCACCAACCCACCTTTCTCTCTCTCTCTCTCTCTCTCTCTTTCTCTCTCTCTCTCTCTCTCAGCGTAATGTTAATTACCTGTCTCTCCCTATAGCATTACGTTAATTCCATCTCTCTCTCTCGCTCTCTGTTTCACAACACACACACACACACACACACACACACACACACATACACACTTGAACTTCCTATATAATGATTTATATTTAAATTATAATGGTATCTATTTCCATTTTAACATATCACTCTAAAATTTGTCGTAGCAAAAATGTGTACTTGCAATGGAAGCATTGGCGATACGTAGTTATTATTTTGTTGACTGTATACCTTCACCCAAACAATATTTGTTGGAAAAATATTTACTGCGTTCATTTGAGAATATTTCATTGTGTGCACTATGCTCACAGTAGCTAAAGATGCTATTCATGCGGCTAGGTCAATCAGTACGAAACGGCGTGTTTGCGGGGCAGTAAACTCCAACCAATGCTCGCTCATTGTACGTAATGTAGCTAGGTCAATGAGTGCGAAACGGCCTGATAGCGATTTAGTACGTAGTGTAACTAGTTCAGTCAATAAGAAACAACCTGTGCTAGGGAGAGTAAATTTTAGCCACTACTCGCTTTTAGTACATAATATAGCTAGGTCAATCAGTGCAAAACGGCCTGATAGCGGTTTAGTATAAAGTGTAGCCAGGTCAATCAGTTCGAAACGGCGTGTTATGAAGAACACTTAATTTTTCAACCACTGCTCGCTTTAGCATGTAAATGTGTTGAAATTAATGTTTATCTTTATTATTGTGAAAGAAAGTTCAAGTGATTCTACTTTCTGTGCACTATGCTCGCATTAGAAGTTCAGAACAAGATACGAGTCAGGATAAAAGTCAATAGAAAAGTGGTTTTGTGAACATTATGCTTATCTATTTTCTTTAGCTCAGAAACGTAGTGTGCATCAATGGTAAAATGATACCGTACTAAATTATTGGAGATCTATTCTTTCGTTACGACGTTGTCAACCTTGAATCGTTGGCAATATTTTGTATTTGTATGTTGTATATGTCTATGTTTATAACTAAAACGTAACTCCCTTAACCCTGTCTTATGTCTAATTCATAGTATGTTTGTGTGAGGGTATAGTAGTGTGTCTATAAACACTCCTACCATTGCCTACTTGTGTGTGATAGTAAAGTATGTTCGTGTGAGAGTGTGTCTACTTCATCCCCTTTCTTTTACATCCTAACCCCCTCTTGTGTGATTGTACGTTTGTATGTATGTAAGTATAGAGTGTGTGTATGTATACACACTACTACACTTTTCCTTGGATAGTAGGAGTGTGTGTTAGGATTATTATCAAAAAGTGGGTGCTGAATAGTATATGTGGTGTGCTGAGTATAATAGATGAAAAAAACAGTTGCTGGATAGTAGGGGTGTGTGCTTGGATAGTATGTCAAAAATTGTGTATGGGAGAGTATCTAAAAATGTTAACATTACATTTCCCGTAGACACCTATTTGTATGTATGTAAATATAGTGCGTATATAAACACTCCCACCTTTGTGTGTTAGTATGCTTGCATGTCAGCATATCATGTGTCTATAAACACTCCTACCCTTATGTGATAGTATGTTTGTATGTATGTAAGTATAGCGCATCTATAAATACTCCTTCCCTTGTGTGCTATCATAGTATGTTTGTGTGAGGGTATAGCGTGTGTATAAACACTCCTACCGTTATGTGATAGTATGTTTGTATGTATGCAAGTATAACGCGTCTATAAACATTCATACCTTTGTGTGATAGGATGGTATGTTTGTGTGAGGGTATGGCGTGTGTATAAATTCTACCCTTTTCGTTACATAGAAGGGGGATGTGTTGGATTGTATATCAAAAATTTTTAACATTACATTTCCCATACGGCTCTATACATTTTTCAACGTGGAAACGGCCTATAACAATCCTCAAGTTAACAAACGATTTCCCGTTTGGCTCTCAATCGTCATTGTCTCTGAATTGCCATATTTTGAGGTCAACTCGAACAATATTACCATGTAACCCCATTTGAGGTCAACCACTTCTAACAATGTTACCATTTACCCTCAATGTTAATCTCATGAACAATTTTAACATAGGATTTCCCGTCTGGCTCTGAAGTGTCATATTAATGTAAACCTACGGCGTAATAGTAATTCCCGTATGGATCTAAAGAGCAACATACAACTACTTGTGCGTGTGAGTTGTCGTTGTTCGAAAATTACCATAACATCACTAACTGGTTTGGTTTCTGTGAGTACGTGAGTGGCTGATCAGGCCAATTTGTGCTCTGAACTGTCTGTGGCACACTTGACAGGAGATGTCGCTTGGGTTTCCTTGATCAATAGAGGACGTGCTGCAGTTCTGAGATTTACGCTGCTCGCGCTTCTGCACTGCCTCTGCAATTCTCATCCGTTCAAAGTCTGTAGTCCAGTATGGAAGAGACTGCGCCGGGTGGAGCGATCCTGTGCGAGATCTTCCCAAGATTCAGAGTCAGTGTTGAAGTGTTTCAAGGAGCACTTGAGGGTATATTTGAAGCATTTCTTCTGACCACCCTGAGATCGCTTTCCTTCCTTCAGCTCTCCATAGAAGATCTTCTTTAGTAGTCGCTTCTGACACCTGGTGACGTGGACTACCCATCTCAGCTCTGAACTCATCAGCAGAGTGAGGATGTTTGGAATGCCTGCCCGTGTGAGAACCTCAGTGTCCGGGACTCCGTCCTGTCATCTTATCCTCATCAGTTTCCTCAGGCAGCCCATGTGAAAATGGTTCAGCTTCTTGGCATGACGTCTGTACACCGTCCAGTTTTCGCAAGCATACAGCAGGGTTGGCAACACAATGGCTTTGTAGACCTTCAGTTTTATTTGTAGACTGATGCCTCTGCAATACCACAAATTTGCGCGTAGTCTGCCAAAGGCCACACTTGCTTTAGCAATTCTGGCGTTGGTTTCATCATGTGGACAGCACGTGACAGTGTGCTTCCGAGATAGGTGAACTTGTCCACTGCAAGGAGGGTTTGGCTATTTACTGTGATGGTAAACTCTACGTAAGGTTTTCCTGGTGCAGTTTGGTGCATCACCTCTGTTTTTTTATACTGTCTGCGAGACCAAAATTGTCAAAAGCTGACGGGAAATGGTCCAGACTCTGTTGCATGTCTGAGTCAGATTTGGCATTCAGGGAACAGTGATCAGCGAATAAGAGATCACAGACAGTCACTTCCTGTAACTTCGACTTCGCCTGTAGTCTCCTCAGATTTAAGAGCTTGCCATCATTCCGGTATCTGATGTCAATTCTAGTGTCATAGTCATGGCTGGCATCAATAAGTATGGCAGAGAACATCATACTGAAGAGGCTTAGGGGCAGAGAACATCATACGGAAGATGATTGGAGCAAACACAAAGCCTTGCTTGACTCCATTGGTGACTGGGATTAGTTCAGATGACTCGCCGTCGTCCACGACACGAGCGAGCATGCCATCATAAAATTGCCGAACCATCAAGATGAATTTCTCTGGGCAACCAAGTTTTTCTATGATCTTCCAGAGGCCTTCATGCCTGACTTTGTCAAAAGCTTTTGTCAGGTCGATGAATGTAGTGTACAGGTAAGAGTTCTGTTCCTTGAATTTTTCCTGCAGTTGACGAGCTGCAAACACCATGTCTGTGCTCCCTCGTCCTTTCCTGAAACCACACTGACTCTCAGGGAGGAGCCCTTGATTGGTGTGATGCACAAGTCGATTCAGCAGAATTCTGGCAAAGATTTTGCCGGCTATTGACAGCAAAGAGATGCCCCCGACGGTTGTCGCAGGATGGTCTGTTGCATTTCCACCTGTACACGTGGACGATGGATGCATCCTTGTACTCACTTGGTATAGTTCCATGAGTCCACATTGACTGGAAGAGTTCAGTCAGTTTCTATGCCATGTGCGAGCCTCGAGATTTGTAGACTTCTGCTAGTACAACTTCTGCTCCATTTGACAGCAGATCAAATGCTTTATCAGTTTCAGTCAAGTATCTTTTTGTCAGTGAGCAATGTGGTGCTGTCAGCATTCAGTATTCAAAATGTTCCTGATGACTGTGTCCCGTAGATTGTCTTCAAAGCATCATAGAAGTACTTCATGTCAGTCCTGTCTGCGATAGACTGAATCTCATCTACCTTATTACTGAGTCATGAGTCTTGCAACTCTCTGAGTTTGCATTGGACAGTCCTCGTGTTGTTGAAGGCTGCCTTTTTAGATGATGAAGTGCTGTCTTCTAAACAGGCCTTCTATAGCCGATGTTACGGCAGCATTGTTCTCATCAAACCAATCTTGATGGGATCTTGAGGCACCTGAGTACATAGAGTCTCTGAAGGATGCACAGTTTTCCGCGACATCCTCGGAGTTCATATAAATTGTATCTAGTTGGCTGCAGATTTCTTCGACATATGCCTGTTTCACATTCTACCGTTTAAATTTGGAGACATTAAGCTTTCTGGTCGTCTGCTAGTCTGATTCTAGATATTGAGCTTGGAGACTATGAGCCTATGGTCAGTCCATCATTTTGATGGTCTTCCTCACACTGACATCCTGCCTGTCTTTTCTCCTGACGACGACGTAGTTAATGAGATGCCAGTGCTTGGAGCGTGGGTGCATCCAAGACGTCTTGTTGCGGTTTGGTAGGCGGAAGAATGTGTTGGTGATTAGGAGGTCCGTTATTGATGCATTTGCCAAAGCCATTTTTGCCAATGATACCTGGCCATGGCTGGTGATCTGTGCCAACTCTAGTATTGAAATCCTGTGACGATAGTCGAGCGCCATAGCATCAGGTGTGGATACAATGGGAGCTGTAGCTGCAGACCTGCATTCAGACGGCTCGGGAATATAGTCGCTATTCACTGGATCGAAGCAGCAGTTGAACTCGGCAGCTCCCTGGGCGACTGGGCAGTCCTTTTTAGGATCACAATGATTATCTCCGTAGCACGAGGAAAGGGCTAGAAAAGGTGTCCTTACTTTTGCATGATTCATTTAACCCTGGTCAGCATACCGCGGCTGACGGGGATCTCACCTTAGCGGTCGAAAACTAAACAAGACGACAAAGGTGACGCGGCTCACCATTGGTGCCTAAAACGTGCGGACACTAATGGACAGTAAATCAAAAGATAGACCAGGGAGAAGAACATCCATATAGCAGCCAAGCTGAGGAAGTAAAAGTCGGCTGCATATTCTTCTGGAGTGGCAGAAGTAAAGTAGAGTGACGTGAAGCTGGTGTTGGGTTTGCCATCAAATCACAGTTAGTCATCAAGCTCACAAATCTCCCAAAGGGCGAGAATGACAGACTAATGCAACTGAGACTCCCATTGGCTGGAAAAAGACATGCAACTATCATCAGCGCCTCTGCACCCACCATGACCAACCCAGATGAGATCACGGACAAATTGTATGAAGACCTGGTATCTCTTATCGCAGAATTACAGAAGGCAGATAAGCTTATCATCCTTGGTGACTTCATATTCTGACCGACTCTTTTTCCAAAGTCAGATCAGTTGTTACAAAATCGTGTTTTGTCTTTGATTTTGAAGACATGCAGTGCAAAAAGTTCTGGTGATACCCAAGCAGAGATTATTTTTTTACCTATACAAACCCAAACGAAACTCTAGATTTCATATGATCAATGAAATGTACCCTATGAAGAAACACACAAAGGTTCTACATTTTCTGGTGTGCAAGATTATAAAAACCACAAAACTAGAGCAACATAGCCTTCGCTTTCACGTAATCATTTAGATTAGGCAGAGAGAGAGAGAGAGAGAGAGAGAGAGAGGGGGGGGGGCGGGGGCCTTTCTCAACAGGTTTAAGACCATACAAAAATCATCATCATTGTTGTTGTTGTTGATGTTGTTATTATAATAATTGTTATTATTATTATTATTATTATTATTAATTTTCATGATGTGAGAGAGAGATTATAAAATAGGTATATGGATGTCAATGTGGGTGTGGGTGTGTTTCAAAAACCAAGAGAGAGATATAGGTACGTTATAACATTATGTGTGTATGTGTGTGTGTGAAACACATTGAGAAAGAGAGAATTTAACATAGAAAGGGTTGCATCCGTATGTATGTGGGTGTGTATGTGTGTGTGTGTGAGAGAGAGAGAGAGAGAGAGAGAGATATACTGAGAGAGAATGAGAAATAGGTATATTATAAAATGTGTGTGTGCATACCTTATTTATTTACAAAATCAACTCGAGACATACGCACTTACGGGGTATTTTGGGTGTATTTTCCCATGAATTACAATAAAACTTCAAGAACACATAAAAAAAAACCATCACTTCGATAGGAAATAAAAGATCTGTACATTCTCACAGGATTGAATTGTATCAACACTAAAATCCTTTTATTTGCTTAGCATAGATGTAAGGTTCTCACAAAAAGTCACATCCAAACACTTAGGTCGATTTTGCATAAGACTGGCATATTTTGCATTGCTCACAAATCTAAGATATCTCAGGAGTTGTTATTATTATTTTTGTAAACAGATCAACTTTGTTTCCTAAACTTGTGTTTTACTCTACATTCAAGACATGGAGTACAAAATATTAATGCTCATACCCAAGTTAAGATTTTTGGTACTGTAACATATCTCTTCGCTAGTTTTTGAAAATGGCAAACATGATATAGAATTTCACAGCAAGCTAAAGATTGATTGTAACATTTTTTGTGTGCAAGTTTCAAAACGGCAAAACGTAAGTAACATAGCCTACACAAACATAGGTGTATATCTAGAGTAGTACCTTAGTCATATCATATTTGAATCAAAAATCATCATGAAAAGATAATACCATTTTAATGAGAATCCAGAAGCTACGCGACGACAACGTTCTGTGTCGCCGCATAAAATGAGAGAAGTATTTTCACAACTCCATGCTCACGATTGTGAAAAAGACATGTGTGATCCTGAGCCAATACTATCTACATTCACTAGATAGAGCGAGTCAAGATCAGCCAAAAAAGAAAGTCATTTGGTAGCTCCTGAAGATCATTTTCACATGCAAGCTACCCAAACAGTTACAAGTGAAGTAACGCTACAGGGCCAAGACCAAGCTCATGTACACCGAGACCAACAGCCTGCTGCTGACAGTGGAAAAGGAGTTCCTCTACCTAGATATGGCCGAGGAAGGCCATCTCTACTACGTGAACGACTACCTGGAGGGTCACCCGCTTCGAAGCGCCACCAACAAGAAGGTTGTCGGTAAGTTTAAAGATGAAGACAACAGAACCCCAATCGCCGAGTTCGTGGGCCTGCGCGCCAAGATGTACTCCATCCTGCGGACGGACAGCGCAGCGACCAAAAGGGCCAAACGTGTAGAAATAACCATGATCAAGGCCGACGTCCGGCACCAGCTATACCTCGAGTTTTGACACATAAAGCACCGGCATACGTAGCAAGAACCACCAAATAGGGGTATCCGGCTGATAAAGGCGAGCCTCTCCCCGCTAGACACAAAAAAGTCGATCGCGCCCAACGGACTCATGACGCGAACCTATGACCACGCTCAAACGGCCACGAAGGCGGACGAAGAGATGGAAGAGTACCTTAACTATCTCTGTGGTCTTCCACCTGCAGAAAGTGGTTGCCGCAAGCAGACCCCGTAGACTACAGGACTTCAACGAGCTTTTGGCAGAGTGAGAATACCCCTAGGCGGTAGTTGAGTAACTTCTGGTACGATCTGTAGCTCTTCATATTATACCATTCAGCTTTACTGAAATGCTTCGATTTGTGCTTTTTTAATTGATTTATGACAAAATAAGCAAGAAATACTTAAAACAGTAGGTTTCGGTTTTTTCACAACCACAGAGCATTGTGGCCTTTGAAAGTAATATTATCATGTTCCAAGTGCCCTTTTAATGAGAAATACATCCTGCCTAATATGATGTCAAGGGATAACACTTATGATATATTTTCAAGTTTGCATTAGATACATTTATAGAATAACTGTGATTAAAATTTCAAATGAGACACATTCTTCTAAACTTTATAGACTTGTAAGTTTCAGTACCACATGTTAATTACCTCAAGTTTTTAAAATGTTAATAAATGAGATCATGATTATAAAATTCTAATTAGGATTTGTACACAGGGACTAGATACACGCACACATACCTGAAACTATGTTGCAACATTTGCCAAAACTTACTGATGTAATTTATATCAAATTTACTCTATACAAAATGTATTTATTGAGGTGCATTCTTTAAAGGTGATAAAGAGTTTGCATGCAATTTTAATGCGAAGCATTTTTATTTGAAATGAGGCTTTCGTGCACAAATTATCGGATGTAGAATCTTGGATGTATGATAAAGCGTCGTTAGTTTTTTATACTTTAAAATAACTTTATTAGTCTTGAATTGTTTTATTTAAAACAACTTGTTGAAAAGTGTAACATGTGTTGAAAGAAGTGTTATAATTGTTCACATGACATGTTGTGGATAGCTACTCTTGTATTTTACAAAACAGTTTTAGATGTCCAAGGTATCGGAAGGTAGGATTGAAGAAAACTTGTATCGGACTTTAATAAATCATACAAATTTGCATTCACCATCAATGACATGGAGTGATTTAGCTGTTACATTTGTCAGCTTTGGCAATGGATTTGTGTTAGAGGAATTTTTCTTTGCTAAATCTTTAGAATAAATGTGAATGAATCGAAATGTACACTAACAAAAAGATTTACATACCGATATTTTATAAAATCATTTTATATAAAATTTGTAAAGCTCACAGATTTTAACCATGAATGTAGCCCTAAATTATAAACAGATTTGCTAAGTCAGAGTTAACTAGAATTGCTGGCATAGATGCATCAAAACATAGGATTATTTCAATATTGTACCACAAAAAGAACAGTTAATTGCCTTTAAACTACATTGGTCATAAATGGGATTTATTTAAATGCGGATAAAGCTTATAATCAAACAAACTTACAATAGGTTAAACATATAAGGTACTTTTCTTTAATGAAACAATGTAATATGTGAATTTCGTACTCACATAAATTATGGGTGTCAGAGTAATAAATGTAAATTAAATAATAAGTATAACATGACCGCAATTTATAGTTGGTTAAGGGGCACTTTTGAAAATACTTTTCACTTGAGAAAGTGTTTTTCCTATATTTCATTTGCCCCAGAGACAATAATTTATGATGATGCCTGCAACTTGCATGCGTACTTTCTCAACAGAGATCCTGCTATCCTTGTAAAGACGCAGTTTACAGTTGATGCTATGCATTGGTTTAACTACTCAGATAACACTATTATATATCATTATGTGTGTGTGGGGGGGGGGGGGGGGAGGGGGGTATGCTGAATTTTGCTCACGTATCAATTTTTTTCTAAAGGTTGGAAACCATTATTATATTCATAAAAAACTGCATATCATTTACCTCTGATATTCCAGTTACATTTTGCCATTATTATATTATGGCATTTATTCTTGGATATTCAGTCACAAAACCTGTTGTGAAACATGTCTGTTAGTGGTTTTCAGTCGTTTTGATTGTAGGTAAACAATATAATTGAGATAATGCAAAGATGTGTTGTATTTTTAAGTTGCTTTTCAGATTTCTGCCCAAAACTACCTTCATTCTTGCTTTAGTACAGACATAAGTTGACAACCCATTTTTTGAAAGCTGGTACAACTGTCAGAATCTTCTGAAAATTTATTTAGCATTAAATTTGAATCTCTCTGTAATTTGTATTTTGTCTGTAAAGACCCTTTGAGTTTCAAACTACTGGTAATCTTGTAATTTTACATGTTTTTACATATACAATTACTAGAACTTTTGCAATTATGTGTAATTAGTTTAATTTTTATGCAATAATATCATCACAATAAAGAGCAACAGGTGATATCCATGTGAACATTGACAATGTTCAATTTGGTACACTTTTAAATAGCAAAGTAATGGTACCTGTTAAACTGAAAATTCTTTATCTAAACATTAAGATACAAATTACCTAATTTATTCACAATTTTCAATAAATTCATAGATGTACTTAAGAACATTTTGCTGATATTATGGATTATATATGAAGAATTGCTTTTCATACAAACGTTGGTATATACAAAAGTTTGTGTTTGTGATATTTTAATAATTTAAGGTTTTATTCCTTCATTTCAGGTTGTTCCATGGGATATGAATCTAAACTGTATCCCAAGTTCCAAACCTTCAATACACAGATTGTGGAAGAAAATAATTATAAGTTGAAGAAGTTGAAGTTCTCACTGTCCTACATGAATCCACATTATTTTCATGCCAGCTTGCATTTCTTTCTCTGGAACTACAAAAGGGACCAGACATCACATAAAGGCAGCGATAGATGTTAATACAATGATCAGATAGCTTATATTGAGTATTTTTGTTTATCACATTACTACTGTGTTATTTACAGATACCTATGTTATAATTTTCTGTATGTAACACGTCATAACATCATGCAATGGAAAGGAGTTACAACCATGGCTATATGTATTTCAAGGTCATATCACTACACGATTCTGCAGTTTGATCAAATAAATTCACTATTTGTTCGTCATGTGAGAAATATAATCTTACAATTGTGCTCATTTCGTCGAGGCTCTCAAAAGATACAAGTTACTCAACCCGTTTCATAAATTTCATTTCACTTTAGCTTTCATGTAAGGTACTCTATATATCTAAATGATGATCATAATTTGTATCAAATTTCACAGCAGTCCATCTCAAATTGCAAGACTGGTTGCATTAACAAAATTGTGTCATATATAACATTAAAAAAGTATAAGTAACAAAAGAAAAAAGTCACACACACACAAGTTATGAGAACAAAGTAACTGGTCAAATATTTTATCTGCAGATGATGACCATGATATTACAAAGTTGCATGGCAATCCAGGAAAAAAACAGCAAGATTAGTTGTAATAAAATGGTTGCATAATATGGAATACATCAAGATTAGTTGTAATAACATGGTTGCATAATATGGAATACAGGAAGATTAGTTGTAATAAAATGGTTGCATAATATGGAATACATCAAATCCCAATTCTAATAATGTAACACTATACATTCATATACTCCTATGAGTGTCAATTTGTATGGTTTTCACAAAAATAAATCCCATTTATGTTAATATTTAATTCTGAGTTTGCAGGAAGATAATCTTTTGATAGGCACATTTTTGGATGATTATACTATGTATCAAGTTTCATTGCAATATCTTAAGATTATGTCATGCCTAGTATTATTAATGCATAAGTCAATAAGGGCAATAACAACAATAATAATAATTGTTAGAACTTTTGCAAAGTCATTTATATTTGTGGGTATGCCAAATGTGTTGTATTCATGGGTACTTACTCTTAAAAATGTATATAGACGCCGACACACAACAATTAACACAACATATATATTTTGAATTGCTATTTCTTTCACACATATAAATAAAAGATAACGTAACAGAAACAGGTGCAATAAAAAAAAACATGGCTCTGGTTTTAATAACCTGCCATTAGACAGAGAGTATTATGTTATGATTTCATTTTGCCCGTATGTTATCAGTTTCGTTGTCTAATTGGAATTCTAGCTTTCCGTCTTCAGTTAATAATTATTTTTACATCACATACATGGACCAAACATTGTGGATAGCTTGCACTTGGGGTAAGGAAGAAGTCTATTGATTTCGGGGTCAAAAGGAATAGTTCATGGTCACTGACTAAAAGAAGAAAAATGGTTTCTGCACAATAAAATGTGTTCTACATCACAGACCTGGACCAAATTTTGTGGATGGCTAGCATCTATGGTAAAAAAAGCCTATTGATTTTGTGGTCAAAGTCTAACTCAGTAAAGAAACATGAGATGCTACAAGTTATTACTTATTTTGATTGCATACTCAGAAATGAGAGAATATTATATATAATCTTTTATTGCATCATTTTACCCTGCTACGTGAGTTATTTGTTGACCCATTCATCTTAGGGTCTCTTGTGGAGGTTAAATAAAATCAACAAATTAATTTTATTAAATTAAAAAAGGTCCAAATGAATAAAATAGTTTCTTTAATATAATAATGTTTTTTTTCAGCAATTTCAATGTTATTTTGCAAAATGTTTTTTAATTCTGCTTGTTTTTTTTCGAGCAGATCTTTCTTCGTTGCCAATTGTTAATCTTGGACACTGAATACCAAAATACCAAAGATATATAAAACTGGACCACACCAGCATCCAGCGGGATCCGCTTCGCGGTAACGTACGGGGAAACAATAATTAACTTTTTAATTAATTAATCAATTAACATGTTATATTTTTTATCAAGCCTACAGACCGTGTCAGTTGATATGATATCACCATCACCTTTATACACATCTCTTTCACAGTTAGGTACTTCAGTTAACTGTGTATTATAATGTTGTTAAAGTATTGAGATTGACTTCACAAATCTTGACAAATATAATGTTCTGAATTTCATTTATCTTCTGTTTGAAGCACTGATAAACCGCGATGTGGCTAATAATAGTCAACAGTATTTGTGTGGACAATATACAATTCAAAGCGATTAAACAAGTTAAGGTGGTATTGCAGAGTGCATGCTTAGATCGGAAAGGAACTTGGAAGTGCAACATGATCATATGTGGCAATGATAAGATGGGACACATGGGGTAAGATGAAGCCAAAATCATTGCATTCTATGAATAACTATAGCCAGTGAACAACCCCACTTGGTACAACCGAACTTTTTTTAATTTTATTTATTTTTATTATTGTTGTAATAATGACGGTACAAAATATTGATCTCACATATATATAATACCCACCATGTGTCAAGACTTTTTGATATAAACCAGCTAAGTTGATAATGACATGTGTCAAGATTCTTTGATATACAACAGCTGGATTGATAATGATATGTGTCAAGACTCTTTAATATAAACCAATTAGGTTGATAATATCAACCATGTGTCAAGACTCTTTGATATAAACCAGCTAAGCTGATAATACCCGCAAAGTGTCAACACTATTTGATAAAACCCATCTAAACTGATAATGACAAAATTAAATTGCACCTTGTATATTAAGTATGAAATTTTACAGACGTGTTTTTGTCAAGGTATTGTTTTAAATATATATCGATTATATATATATATATATATATATATATATATATATATATATATATATATATATATATATATCCGGTGCTAAAGTCTGGCAGGCTTTTTTTCTGATAATAACGTCTAGCATGTAGATATTTTCAGTGCTAAATGTCTGGCATGTAGATATGTTAGGTGTTAAGGTCAGCGATGTAGATATGCTTAGTGCGAAGGTCTGGGAAGTAGATTTATCAGTATTACAGTCTACAAGGACTATATATGTCCAGTGTTAAGGCCTAGGAGGTAGATATTTCTGCTGATAAGATCAGGGTGGTAGAATGGTGTTCGACATGTCCGGTATATATGTCTCTGGTTAGACACATGGTAGTAACTTGACTTTCAAACTGTATATCTAGCTGTATTCTAATAAGATGGATAGAGTAAACGCCATGTTCTCCCCACGCTGGTTACACAATTATGCCTGTCCATCATTCCGTATCTTCTTCAACCACTGAGTGGAAATTCGCTGAACTGGTAATTTTCTCGTCTATTATATGTAACACATCTGCGGGAGGAGTATTGCTTTTGACTGCCAACCCCAGGATCTCTGAGAGGAACATTCTAGTAACATTTTTACAAATGTTGTTCACTAAACATTTACATAAGCAGTTGTATATGCAATTGATTTCTGCTTATGAACGCCGAATCACTGGCTAGAATGGGTGCGTACAACATCCCAGTAGTATTCCAAATTTGCAAGATTGTTTTAGTTTTTTTACTTTTTAAAAAAGAGATTTGCAAGGGCTTTTAGCAAAGTTGCTCAAGACATTTTTTGCCATCAAACAGTAAACATGTATGGCTTATATATATATATATATATATATATATATATATATATATATATATATATATATATATATATATATATATATATATATACACCTCCCTAGCATCAACCCCGAAAGCATCACCCTCCAAGACCTTAGCACTAGACATATCTACTTACTATACGTTACATCCTGATATATCTAACTCCCAAACGTTAGCAGACGACATATATACTTTCCTGACCTTAGCACCAGGCATATCTACGTCTCTAACCTTAGCACCGAACATATCTACCTGCCAGACCTTAGCATCAGAAATATTTACCCTAGCACCGTAAATATCGCCCTTTTGAACATTAGCATAGGACATATATTCTTCCCTGATCTTAGCACCGGACATAACCTTAGCAGACAATATATATATTTCCCTGACATTAGCACCAGATATACCTGTTTCTCTGACCTTAGCACCAGACATATCTACTTCCATGACTTTAGCACATGACATAATGACATATCTACCTATCAGACCTTAGCACTAGACATATATCAATCCTAGACCATACACAGAACATATATACTTCCCTGCACTTAGCACCAGGTATATCTACTTCCCTGCACTTAGCACAAGGCATATCTACCTCCCTGACCTCGCACCAGGCAGATCTACATGCCAGCCCTCAGCACCAGACATATGTACCTACTAAACCTTGACACTAGACATATAAAAATGGTAGACCATATCACCGAACATATCTACTTCCCTACACTTAGCACCAGGCAAATCTGCTTCCATGACATTTGCAACAGGTATATCTGCCTGCCAGACTTCAGAACCAGACATTTCTATCTGCCAGACCTCATTACTGGAAATACCTACCTTTCCGACCTTAACACTGGACAGATCTACCTCCCTGACAAAACCCCAAACCTTAGCACAGAACATATGTACCTTCCGCACCTTAGCACCGGACATATGTAACTCTCTAACATTTGCACAGGGCTATATTTATTTCCCTGACCATAGTACCAGACACATCTACTTCCCTGACTCTAACACCGGACATATGTACTTGCCAGGCCTTAGCAAAATACATATCTACCTTCCAGACCTCCCTGATCTTAGACCTTACCACTGAAAATATATGCATGCAAGACCTTAGCATCAGACATAACAACGTGCCACACCTTATATATATATATATATATATATATATATATATATATATATATATATATATATATATATATATATATATGTACATCCCTGATATGAGTACCGAAGGTATCTCCCTCCAAGATCTTCAGATATATCTACTTCCCTGACATCAGAACAACTAACCTTAGCACAAGACATATCTACTTCCCTGGCCTTAGGACAGGATATATCTGACTCTCTAACAGCACATGACATATCTACTTCACTGACTTTGGCACCAGACACATCTATTTCCATGACCTTAGCACCGGACATATATACTTTCGAGACCTTTGCACCGATCATGTCTACCTGCCAGATCTTACCACTGAACACACATAACTCCCAGACATCGACATCAAAGATATTTCCCTCTAAAACATTATATATCGACTTATTTCATTTCAGCATTAGATATATCTCCCCACTAAACTTTAACACTAAACATATTTCAATCACATACCATAGCACAGGACATATATGCTTCCCTGCACTTAGCAAGAGGCATATCTACTTCCCTGACCTTAGCACCAGACATATCTACCTGCCAGTCCTCAGTACCAGACACATATACTGTTCAGACTTTAACACTGAACATATCTACCTCCCTAACAGAACCCCTATATCTAGCACAGGATATATGTATTCCAGCACCTTAGCGCCAGAGATATCTAACTCGTTAACCTTAGCAGAGGACATATCTACTTCCCTGGCCTTAGCATCAGACAGATCTCCCTACTAGATCTTAGCACCAGACGTATCTACCTTCAAGGCCTTAGTGCTGGAAATATCTAGCGTCCGTGACATCAGAACCGCTACCCTTAGCACGGGACATATTTACTTCCCTGACCTTAGGACCTGACATATCTAACTCCCTAACTTTAACACAGGACAAATCTTCTTCACTGACATTAGTACCGGATATATCATCCTGCCAGGTCTTACCATCAGATATATCTCCCTCTCAGATGTTGGTATCTAGTGTATCTCCGTCCCTGGCCTCAGTACTGGATAGCTCTAACTACATCATTTACTATTGGGACTTATCTAGTTTAGCATGGGACCTTTTACTTAATATGGCCTTTGCTAGATCTTCTTCCTCATTTTCAGATTTCTAGGGCAGAAAGGAAGTAATTTAAATCCCCTCTTAGACGTACTTACAATACATAGTTTACTAATGAGTTTTGAGAATTGCTATTTAGTCATTTCGGATGACAATATATTATAGACAGACAAAACGACATCTGAGTAGACACAAAGACAAAAACGAATAAGGAAATCTTCAGATCTTTGTAATAAATGAGAAGAAATATATGCCAGCTCCAGCATGTTGATCAGTTTGTTTATTATGGAAGATTAAAATTTGAGCTTGAGGAAATCACATACAACAAGAAATTATTGACACGATAGTTCTTGCTAATGTAAATAAAGGATTTAGAAAAGAAGAGGCTCAATAGCCGTCAAGCGAAAACATTGAGACAAGTTGCATTCAGCATATTGATGGATGTACAGAAGGACAGGTAGATTAAAGAATGGTTAAATGTACAGTATATGAAATTAAAACAATTTATTGTTGGGTATTAATTTTAACGGATTTCTTGGTCATCCCAAACCTGGAATTTAAATAGTAAATGGAAAAGTTTTGTTGTTTAAGAAGACAATAGGACTCAGCTGTCCAGTTGCAAATTTAAGATCTGACAAAAAATGTTTTCTAAAGCCACGAAAATTCATACCCAAGAATATAAATGAAATCAAAGAAAGCACACGACTCAGAGAGGTGTCAGACATTAATTGATGATGCTTCTCTTTTTTCGTTTTAAAGCTGCATTTATTTCCAAATCAGAAGTTTACGAAATGTCATAAGGGTGTTCTTTGCAGTGCCTAACAATGTAATATGATGGTGTGATCTGAAAATCCAATCAGACCGTCCTGTTTGACTTGTTTAATTTTATGGAAATTCCTGTGTTGTGACCTTAAGATAGTTGAAAAAATGAGCCTTTAGAAAACGAGGCACGCTGTCCCTAAACAGCTAGCATTCACTACTGCCTTGATTTTTCATTCAGTTGATTAAACTTTTACATGTATACCAGGTTTTGTTTCTTTATCAAGTTGTATAGCGATACTTGCGGGTGTCAGAGCACAGTTGCTCTACAAACCCTAGAGTCAAATATGGTGATTGACCATGCCACACTAACGTAATTGGCACTTTGTTTACACTATAATATTATTGCTCTGTTGGGAATCATCCTGACATTTCTATATGTTAACTTGTCTGGAGAACCCCTGGACTTCCCAATATTTCTCAATGTATGTGCATCATATTGTAGATGGGTTCAACTGTGTTAAAAAAAAAGTAATTCCATCATTTTCTAACAATATCTCAGTTTGTTAAAACTTCTGATGAAAGAAAGCAGCTTTAAGTCAAGCATTTGTTTTATGTGCTGTTCATGGAAATCAGATGCATAGACGGAGACGACAAACAATTGTGGGAATACACATCAAGACCATGTAATGGGCATAAATGAAAGATACACAAAATTCACCGAATACATTTTATTACCATCTTACAACTATTTTTGCTAAATCCCACCCCCATAACACTTTATTTCTGGCAAGTTTTGTTATTTTATTTTATTTTTATTTTATTTTATTTATTTATTTTTTTTTTTTTTTTTTGGGGGGGGCTCTCTTGTGGCCACATACTTCCTTGAAAAACAATATGGATTTGAAATAACTTATACTCAGTAATAAAGAAAAAAGTAACAGTTAAGTGTCTTTCTCTATGTCATTCTGTCACTTATTTTATTATAGCATGTGCACCTTTTTGGCAAATATACATTATCGAATAGGTCTGGCAGGTACATCTTTACGGTGCTAAGATCTGGCAGGTAGGTATGACCGGTGCTAAGATCAGAAAAATAGATATGTCATCTGCTAATGTTTGAGAGGTAGATATGTCTGATGTTAACGTCAGAGAGGTTGATATGTCCTGTTCTATGGTTAAGGGTGCTAATGTCATGGCGGTAGACATATCCGGCGATAAGATCAGGGAAATATATATATATATATATATATATATATATATATATATATATATATATATATATATATATATATGTCTGGTGCTAAGGTCTGAGAAGTATATATGTCCGGTACTAAAGTCTTGCAGGTATATATATATATATCTGGGGTGCTAAGGTCTGGCAGGTAGGTATGTCCGGTGCTAAGGTCATAGAAATATATATGACTGGTTCCAAGATCATGGAAGTAGATATGTCGTCTGCTACGGTTTGGAAGGTAGATATGTCCGATGTTAAGGTCAGAGGGGTAGATATGTCCTGTGCTATGGTTAGGGGTACTGTGATGTTATAGCGGTAGATATATCAGGCGGTAAGGTCTGAGAAGTATATATGTCCGGTGCTAAGGTCTGGCAGGTAGAAATTTCCGGTGCTCAGGTCTGTGAAGTACATATCTCCTTTGTTAAACTCTCGAAAGGACGTATTTCCGGTGCTAAGGTCTTACAGGTAGATATGTTCGGTGCTAAGGTCAACAAGAGCGATATCCGGTGCTAAGGTCTGGCAAGTAGATATATCCGGTGCTAAGGTCTGGCAGGTAGATATGGCCAGTGCTAAGGTGTGGCAGGTACACCTGCCCGGTGCTAAGGTCTGTAGGTAGGTATTTTGATACGGCTTTAATTTTTAGATTACCTGGCCGTACGGTAGATGTCTTGTGTTAAGTTCAGGGAAGTATATATGTCCAGTAGATATCTCCAGTGCAAAGGTGTGACAGGTAGATATTTCCGGTGCTAAGGTCTGGCAGGTATATATGTCCAGCGTTAATTTCAGCGAAGTATTGATATCTCCGGCTATAAGGTCAGGGAGGTAGATATATCCTTTGCCAAGGTCTGGCAGGTACATCTTTCCGGTACTAAGATCTGGCAGGTAGATATGTCCGGTGATAATGTTAAGGTCAGAGAAGTACATATGTCCGGTGCCAACGTCTGCCAGGTGGATATGTCCAGTGCTAAGTTGTGACGGGTAGATATTTCCGTTGCTAAGGTCTGGCAGGTATATATGTCCAGTGCTGAGTTCATGGAGGTATTTATATATCCGGCGATAAGGTCAGGAAGGTAGATATATCCTTTGCCAAGGTCAAGCAGGTACATCTTTCCGGTGCTAAATGTCTGGCAGGTAGATATCTCCGGTGCTAAGGTCTGGATCTAGAGGTAGGTATTTTTCTATGGCTTTAATTTTTCGATTACTTGGCAGTACGGTAGATGTCTAGTGTTAAGGTCAGGGAAGTATATATGTTTGGTACTAAGGTTTGGCAGGTAGATATTTCCGGTGCTAAGGTTGGACAAGTAGATATTTCAGGCGCCGAGGTCTGGCAATAGACCTGTCCGATGCTAATTAAGATCTGGTAGGTAGGTATTTGATATGGCTTTAATTTTTAGATTACCTGGCTGTAATCCAGTGAGCTTATGGCATAGCCCTGCGTCAGTCGCGCGTCATGCATCATTATCTGCCATTTTAAACTTATTCTCAGAAACCATTGTACCAATTGAAACCAAATTTAACCGAAAACTTCCTGGAATGAAAGACCTATTAAGTTTGCACAAATGGTGCCAATATGCCATGAAATATGGCAATCCTTAGTAAAATTAGTAAAAACTCTATCTATAGTTTGGGTTTTACATGATTATGCCCATCACATGTTCTGCATTCAATGATGCCCTACTTCACATACGACTAACCTGTTTACCTGGTTGATTTCCTTCAGAACCAATGTGCCGATTTATTTCTTGTTGTGCGTCAACTTTTGTTTAAAGTGATATCGTAAATCTACTACGCATGCATGTACACTCAAGCGCAACAAAAGTTAGAGAGGGGTTATTATTACATTTTAAGAGACTTGGTATTGGTTACCTGGAAACACTATTCAGACACCTCTTCAAATGAATAAGAAAGATATGTAATTATATTGAAAGAGGTCTATAATTTATTTAAAGACCTCTTCAATTCATTTATAGATTTGCTAAATCAATACCGTAGTAGAGATGTCTCTAATTCAATTAGAGATCTCTACAATTTAATTAATTCTCTCTCTTATTCATTTTTAGAACTCTCTAATTGAATTAGAGAGGTCGACAATTCAATTATAGACATCAACAATTATTAATTGAGGTCAATAATTGAATTAGAAAGTTCTTTAATTGATCTACAGATCTCTGTAATTAATATATAGATCGCTCAAGAAAAATAGAGAGCTATGTATTGAATTGCATATATGTAAATACGGTGACCCATATATCTGAGATAAATATTCTCATCATTATTAATAACATAACAAAAAAAAGGAAGCTCAGCTGAACCAAGTTGACTTGTTGACCGACTATATTTACTTGCAGAGTGTAATGAAATTAAAACAAGCAAACAAAAATAAATACATACACAAGTTTAGTTTGTACGAACATCTTATATTTTCTAAGCCTTATAAAAGCTCACTGTAATGTGTGGATGGAGGTAGTTTGGATGAACTTTCATGAATAAAATAACTTTAAATTGGGGTGGGGGTTAACACTTAACTGTGTCAGTTGTATGCATTGTTACCATTATTTTCGTCCTTTTGACAAGTTTTAGAAGTAACTTAATCCATATTTATTTATTGCACAAATATCTCTCACTGACTCTCCCAGTGGTGAACACTGACTGGCATTGGACCAACAACCCCCTTTTTACTATGAAAATAGTACAGTTTTAAGAGAAAGGTAGCCTCAATAAGCAAAATGAGGTTACTCCTCCTAAACTACTTCGAAGATAGTGTTGTTTTGTGTCAGCATCTTCTGTAATGATCCTTGCATGGAAACAATAGGTGAATGCAATTTATCCATTGCTTTTTGAAGGATCTTTGAGAATATTTTTGTACGAAGTTATGGACCTTTTCATGTATTGCCAGATGTTATTTTTTTCATAATCTTTTGACCCGAACTAGTCCTGCAATCTAACGAATTGCCATGAATATATAATATATAATACAGTCATCAACAGCAAATGTACATATCGACAAATCATTTACTGTCAATTTACTATTTTTTTCTTGGGTGCCAGTTTTCGTGGATTAATTTTCGGTTGTCCCCAACCGTAAATTTAATGATGCAATGAATATTGATATTTCTATAGGAATAGGATCCTTGTTCCCAACCATAACGGTAAATACCCATGCACGTGTCCCATTTGGCATACCGACAAAAAGTAAATGATTTCGCAAAGGTTCCCACACTTATTAATAGTCGCTATTGCCTTTATCAACTTATGCATTGATATAACAATCGCATAATTTTTAACTGCAACCAGTGTTTCAGTTTAAGATGGATTGCAATGAAACTTACATATTATAATCATTCAAAATGCCTATTAATATATCATTATATTCCTGCAATTGTTTTTCTGTTAATTACTGTCTCAATATAGATCCTGTTTTCTTTGCAAGGACAGTTTGCATTTGATGCTTTGCATTAGTTTAACCACCTTGGCAATGCAGTTCTATATGTATATTATTACATGTGTATGTTGTTCTTTTTGATTTTTTTAATAATTGGGGTTAAATTCATGCCTAAAATTTGTGAATTTGACTAATCTCATATAAAATGATTTTATAATATAACTGTATGAGGTCAGTGTTCATCATGTATTGAAAAATAAATATTTTTGTTAGTGTACATTTACTATCATTCATGCTCGTTCAGGAAGTCAAGTATATAGTTGATTATCAATACTGGAGTATCAATTTTTGGGTAGTTTGTATATTTATGTACCCAAGGAATACTTTTCTATCGAAATCATGGAATGCCTGTCCCAAAACACATAATTAAGTATCAAAGTCATAAGATTTGACACTCATAAGAATAACTGAATTCGTACTGTTACATTATTTTAATTGGGTTTTGATGTTTTATATACTATGCAATACTGACAACTAGTCATGCAGTTTAATGCTGGACTGCCATGAAACTTTGTAATATTATGATTATCATGAAAAAATATTTTCAAATTACTTTGTTCTCACAAACTTGTTGTGACTTATTTCTCGTTTGTGCTTTTGGTGCTGTGTATGACACAATGTTATGATTGCAACATGTCTTGCAGTTTGAAATGGATTGATGTGAAACTTGGTACATAATATGGTCACAATATAGATATATAGAGGATCTTACATGGATACTCTTTTCCAATTATTTTATGAAACGAGTTGAATAATTTCTATCTTTTGTGAGCTTGGTGAAACGAACACAAATGTAAGATTTTTTTATCACATGACAATAGTGTAGAATAGTGTAGTGAAATGACTCCGAAATAAATTTGGATGCCTGTCATTACATTTTTCCTTTGCATGATGTTATGACGTGTTGCATATATAAATAATGATATGGGTAAATAACACAGTAGTCATGTGATCAACCAAATTTATCAATATAACCTAGCTGATTATTTGTTTATTAACATTTGTCACTGCCATTATGTCAATTCCCCTTTGCGGTTCCACGGGAAGAAACACAAGCAGGCATGAAAATTGTGTTGATTCATGTAGGACAGTTAGGACTTCAACTTCTTCAACTTATAATAATTTTGTTCCACAATTTGGGTATTCAAGGTTTGGAAGTTGGGATACAGTTTAGATTCATATTCCACGGAGCAGCCTGAAATGTGCAAATCAAGCCTTAACCTTTTCAAATATCAGAAACACAAATTTTCACATAACACGACCTTTCTCTCAAAAGGCATTCCTCATATTGCATCCATAAAGCACATGGCTCCAGAATGTCACTGATCAAACAATGAATAAACAAATTCTTCGAAAAATTATTACATATGTGTCCATTAGACAGGGATGCCTTAAACTCACCTCTGTTTGAATAAGGGATATAATTCTGAAGAAAAAAAAAATCATCAGCGTGACAACAAAACCGTATACCAATATTCAGATGATGTCAACAATGCCTGCAAGGTTTTAGAGCAATTAAACAAAAGATGTGAGATTTTGTTTGCACACAAGAATATATATATATATGTGTGTGTGTGTGTGTGTGTGTGTTTGTGTGTGTGTGTGTGTGTGTTCAACACTAAAAAGGGCATAATTCTAGAAAAAAAATTAATAAATGTGTGAGAACAAAAAACACATACCCATGTTTACTTAATGTTGATAATGAATGCCAAGCTTCAAAACATTTCATTTTAAGCACTGAAACTAGTGCCCACACAAGAATTATCATATATATATACTAGTATATACCTTGGACACAAAAAAGGGACATAACTCTGAAAAATGACTGAAGACTGCCAAAAATTCACATGCAATTGTTCACCTAATCTTCTTAAATGTCTGCAAAGCTTCAGGCAAATTCATTGGAAACTGTGGGACAAGTAGCGCACTATAATGAAAATATTAAGTATTTACAATATAAGAATGGGGAATAATTATGGTAAAAATAATTGAAGCATGACAAAAACAAATGCATATATGCACCTGATGTCAATAATGTCTGCCGAGTTTCAGAGTAATTCATCAAAAGTTGAGGGGCATTGCAACAACATTATATAAATGTGTTCGCTTGATTTCTCCCAAGTTTCAACTCAGTTAGTGGAAAAGTGCAGAAGTTGCACACACACAATTTATTATATACCTGTAATAGTCCCAACACTGTTGATAAGTCAGAAGTGTTTACCGTATATACTCGCGTATAATTTCACTCCAAATGCAAACAACATAGACATTGATATGCCGTCGCATAATGCGCCGGCAGATCAGGGTATATGTTGTTTGTTCTACTGATTAGTCCTTACAAGCTGCATAGACCCAGATCTGCCGGCGCATAATGCGCCGGCAGATCTGGGTCTATGCAGTTTGCAATTGGTATAAGCTATTACGCGAGTATAGACGGTATTCGTATTCCTTGTGGAGATATTGTCTCCCTCTTAAAATGAACACATCCCCTTTTCATAGGAATTTTATCCCGATTTTATTGTATAGTGCTATCCAAAGAGACAGGATCTCTGTACACCTCTGTTCTTCTCTTGTAATTCGGAGGCTGAAAATGAAACAAATGTATGATGTATATTATCTGTCAAAAAAGAATTTTGATAGATAGATAGACAGATAGACCATGCTGTACTCAACCATCAATTAACAGAAATTCACACATATTTTCTAATTTTTTTTTTGATTGAGCCATATATCTTGTATGCTCTGCAACATTTAATTATATACTGTAATCTCTTACAAATTTTCACTAAACAACAGAATGTTGTACAGTTTTAAGACCAGAAATGAAAATATACAGTCCAAACTCCTATAATGGTCACCTGCCTTAAGAATAATTATCTCTCGTCTTCAGTCTGGGTCTGATTTGCTTTTCTTTTCATTACATTTAAATTTAACCTCACTTAAACAGCCACCTGCCTTATCCAGCTAAAAACTTGTCCACTCCCGTGAATAGCTGCTAAAGAGAGATTACACTGTAATTTATTACTGACCATAAATGTAACAATGACTGTAGCAACGATGTCGGAAAAGGGCAGCAGTGTAAGTGATCACTGCCTCTATAACATTTTCTTTTTAATTTTTAAAAAGGTACAGTTATACACACTAAAAACATATTCAAAATATACTGGAAATTACCATTTCCACCTAATTTTTAAATTGTTTCCAGACCCCCGGCAGCTCATTTGGTGAGGGATATTACCTCTCCCGTCTCACAATGTATTCTTTACCAAAAGTCTGCCTCCCAAATCAAAAAAACTTTTTGGATGTTCAAAACACATATCCTTAGGTAGTGATACATAAAAGCTAACCTGCTTTCTGAATGCAATCCCATGTGGAAACTTTATAAGCTGTTATTCCAGCTGAAAACTCACATACGATCCTTGAAAAACAAGTAAAAAATAAATTAAATTTGTGTAGCCCAATAGGAAGCAAATTATGACTCAGTGGACCTATCCAGGTCCATGATTAAAAAATTTATAATTTTATCCAATATTTCATCATACAGAGGTACGGAAACTGGTCGAATGTAACCTATTTTCGATGTTGCCGTTTTCTGTTATACAACAACTGTGGTGCAGCAAAATAAGAAAATAGTAACTATTTTAGAAACATTTTATAGTATTTCATTAGCATTTGAATTATATGACATGAAAATATGCAAAAACGATAGTTTAAAGTGACCATTTTAAACTTTTGTACAACCGCTTCTCGCTAGTTTCTGGCTTGAGAGAGGTAATACGCCGAAATATCTGAGTCCAGCTTGGACTCTGACTTATTATGATTAAATGCACTTAAAAGCAAGCTTAATCATGATTAATATGACTTCTGGTAAGGAAAAGGGTGAAAGTACAGTTCCGATCAGTTAAGGATATGAATGGAATGAAGGAAAAGTTCTGTTTCTCAAAATATTTCTGCCACGTAACATTTTCTGTTTGTCGTCGATTTGACAACTTAGCAGACACAACTCTAACCTTTCAAGCTTTTGATTTCCGCATGTCACTATTTACTCTCTCTCTCTCTCTCTCTCTCTCTCTCTCTCTCTCTCTCTCTCTCTCTCTCTCTCTCTCTCGTGTTTAGCATAAGCGGGACTGCAGGTCGACTTTCTGCGGAATCAGCCAGTGAGAATCCGGTGCTTAGCCCGGTGATTGTATTGCAATTTGTTTCATATTATACATGCATGAACACATTCTCAAGAGCCTTGTGTAGCATTTTCTCGAACGTTGATTACTGAGGTTGGCAAATTTAATATATTCAATCTCCACTCTAATAGGCGTTCCCTGAAGAGGAATAAACTCGATGTAGATTTGGTAAACTCAATTAGCCACGAATAATGTTATCCTAAGGGACGAAGATATCGCCATACAATACTTACCTCTCCTTTATCGTGTGCCATTAATAATAACGGCGTTCATTAAGGGTATCACTGAACTATTATCTCTACGGCTTCTGGACTCATCCACAATATGGTACATTATTTTCATAAAAGTTGTATTTGCTAAGACCTATTTTCAACTGGTAATGTTCGTTCGTTTAGTATATGAAGAGAACCGTCACTGATCTTCTAAAGTTAGTTTATTTTAATGTATTAATTTGGCAACTGGCAGAAGGATTTTTTAAGTTGTACCAAGACTCATCTCTTGAACAAGCCGATGGATCAGATGGCTGGAATGAGAATAATTTCTGGAACCCATAAAATGGCCAATAACACTGGATAATCATATCTAGATACTGTAAGTCAATAATATAAAGGCAGTTGATCTGAATTATTAAAGTTGTGTTTGTATAATTGTGGTTTGATTTAGATCATATATGAAAATATAATTCCGACACCAATCCTTATGTGACACAAGAAGGAGGCTGAAGCAGCGGTTTCTAGTGCGGTCTAAAAAGGTTGTACAGAAACCTCTGTCAGGGATAACCTTTTAGAGACGATCGCACTGTAGCTTTGTTCAACTTTGATGAGACAAGAAGTTATCTACTAACATATAAATATTATCCTTAAAATAACATATAACAACAACCATATAGACTGTATTTGATCATGAAAAATCGATTAATTCAATTTTTTTAAAAAGCAAACAAACAAATGTCTAGGCTTGGAATAGGAGTTGGATATACTTCGAGCTTATCTTTGAATCGGCACCATATAGGAAGTATTGTGCTGACGCGCCTTTCAGCCCTATACTTATATACATAGTTTATTTCGCTTTCCTTCAGAGAAACTATAAATACAGTATCTCTGGTATATGTTTACATAAGGAATTTAAGAAGAATTGTTTGGTTTGGTTTGTTTTTGTTTTTTTTTTCATTCTTAACAAGATAGGCATGACAATGATCTGCACCAGCAGAATTGGCTATGTTACAACATTTACAAGAATAATGAATCATAGCTTATTGCTTTGCCAAGAAAACTGCAAAATGCTATTTTCGCTGCAAAAGTCCGCAAAAACGACGATATGTCTGCACTAGTGGGAATATAAAGTGGTCAACATGGACGTTGAATGGTCTCAAAGAAGAAAGGAAATCGACGTATCGCATGTATAGTACCGATCATGGATGCACGACGCCTGGCCCTTGCACGTGAGACTATGATGGTAACATGGACTAAGGAGTTGATTAGTGGGTGTACAGAGCAGATTCATCAGGTTTTGTGCTATCTAGACCCAATATTCATTTCTGAGGGTAAAAGAAATCAAATTTTCTTCCTTAAATTTGGAATTTTTCAATACGCTTTGTATTCCATAACGAAACTGATTCGGAAGAAATGACAGACCCAATGAACTTAAATCAAGTTCATGTATCTTAAATTTCACTGTTTAAAGTCATGTTTATTCTCCGAGAAAAAAAAACTGCGAATGTCTTCTAAATTTGAGAGATTTATTCGTGTTTTCTTTTTCAAGTTCAAGGTACTTCTTCTATTTTTTAAAAATTGAATTAGTTTTTTTTAAGGTACAGTTTCACCATTTTAACGTTTATCTCTATCTCTATTACAAGTTTATTATTAGACAAAACCTTTAATTAATAACAGTACATTTATCATGTAAATCTCAATAACAGGAGAAAGTTGGACAAGTTTGTGAAACTGGAAACCATGACTGCATGATTAACAGACGCCTGGTACCGTATAATTTCTTGTCCTCCATCTTCATCTTCTTCTTCTTCAATTCCGTCTCCTCTTCCCCCTCTTCTTCATTTAGATTGGAATAACATTTACAAGTTGTACTTGTAAATGGTTCTTGGTCAAAGTGAATTGCGATTAAATTACACTAGTGTTTTCTCCTCAAAATAGCTACGTGAAACAACTCTTTAAGCGCTGTTTAATGAGGTTGGAAACTCTGCTAGATTTGGTATTCGACCTGATTGCTTTTCCCTGAATAGCAATGAACTCGTTGTAGAATATATGATCTAATTAACCAAGAAAATGTGGTTTCCTAAGGGGCCCCAGATGTCGCAGAATGATATATGACACAGTATGTGCCCGCATATAACGCGAATCTGTGAACAACGGAGACCTTAACCTGCCGTGGCGTAATGTACCTGATAATTAGAGCTTACACTGTTCGCGTCAAATCATAAACAATGGTGCCGATTCAAAGATAAGCTCAAAGAGAGCATAATGCGCCGGCTGATCTTAATCTATGTTGTTCTCAGTTAGGTGCTGGTCATATACTAACAAGTACCTGCCTTTCATTATAGGTGTGTATTCAAGTTTACAAGGTTTTTCTAACAATGATTTTACGGAAATAACAGCTGGTGAGATCTATGACTTTTCTTAACTTCTTCTGAAGTTTTCGAAATCGTATAATGACTTTTCCGGAAAATAGGTACTCGTCAATTAATCTATCGCAATTGGCTGGTACAGATTTACATAAATTATTCATTGATAACATTCTCTGTTATGTTCTGTCTTTTTTGAAGAGTATATATATATATATATATATATATATATATATATATATATGTGTGTGTGTGTGTGTGTGTGTGTGTGTGTGTGTGTGTGTGTGTGTGTGATGAATTAGATTAATGTGTCTTGTGTTGTTATAGACATTTTTGCTGGTGTACAAATAATGGTGCTTATGTGTTTGTTCCCTTGTACTAAATCCAAATATTGTTATTATTATTACATATTAATACATTGAAATCTGGATTGAAACATGAGTGTTTTGTGAGACTGTGTGTCAATGGAGACTAGAGTCTTAAAATACAAGTATATATTGTGTTATACAGTATGAATGTTTCTACTGAGTGACCATGTGTTATTAGATACAATTTTGTTCCCAGAAAGGGTAGTCTCTCAAGACAGGCTTTACTTCATGTTTTTACTTACCTGCTCCTTAAAGCAAACAATCAGTTATAAATTTCATATTCATGTAAATACAATTAGCACATTCAGTATATATTTATTGTCAACAACCAAGTGAGGTATAATACTAATATTTAAGCATGCCCACCATTCTTTGTGTAGTGTCCATACTAAAAATGTGAAATTTCTTTTCGAGATATACTTTCCCTTGTATGCTTATAGCACGCTTATTTTAAGTAAAATAACTATTTATGAAATCAGCAAAAAGTGGCTCAAATTTTACAGTGAAAATGAGAGAGAGAGAGAGAGAAGGTCACATCCATGATCATGCTGGTT
Source organism: Margaritifera margaritifera (assembly GCA_029931535.1). Taxonomy (NCBI): domain Eukaryota; kingdom Metazoa; phylum Mollusca; class Bivalvia; order Unionida; family Margaritiferidae; genus Margaritifera; species Margaritifera margaritifera. Next base: position 4,287,803 of record JAQPZY010001568.1, on the reverse strand, counting down.
GGAATAAAAATGTACACATCTGAGGTAAAATAGTAGTTATTGTAATGTGACATTTTTATCATAAAATCATGTGAGATGATAAATCTCCTTTACGTTAAGATAAATTGAATATTGAAGAGACTGAGTGTAAATATAAATTAGATATTGACGAAACTGAGTGTAAAGATAAATTGGATATTAAAGAGATTGAGTGTAAAGATACATTTGATATTGAAGAGACTGACTGAGTGTAAATATATATTTGATATTGAAGAGACTGAATGTAAAGATAAATTGGATATTAAAGAGATTGAGTGTAAAGATACATTTGATATTGAAGAGACTGACTGAGTGTAAATATATATTTGATATTGAAGAGACTGAGTGTAAAGATAAATTGGATATTGAAGAGACTGAGTGTAATGATAAATTGAATATTGAAGAGACTGAGTGTAAAGATAAATTAGATATTGAAGAGACTGAGTGTAAAAATAAATTAGATATTGAAGAGACTGAGTGTAAAGATAAACTGGATATTGAAGAGACTGAGTGTAAAGATAAATTGAATATTGAAGAGACTGAGTTTAATGATAAATTGAATATTGAAGAGACTTATTGTAATGATAAATTGAATATTGAAGAGAATGTGTGTAAAGATAAAATCAATATTGAAGAGACTGAGTGTAAGATAAATTCAATATTGAAGAGACTAATTGTGACGATAAATAGGATATCGAAGAGACTAATTTTAAAGATAAATTTGATATTGCAGAGACTGATTGTAAAGATAAATTAGATATTGAATAGACTAAGTATAATGATAATTTGAATATTGAAGAGACTGAGTGTAAAGATAAATTCAATATTGAAGAGACTGAGTGTAAAGATAAATTGGATATCAAAGAGACTAATTGTAAAGATAAATTAGATATTGAAGAGACTGAGTGTAAAGATAAATTAGATATTGAAAAGACTGAGTGTAAAGATAAATTATATATTGAAGAGACTGAGTGTAAAGATAAATTGGATATTGAAAAGACTGAGTGTAAAGATAAATTAGATATTGAAGAGACTAATTGTAAAGATAAATTATATATTGAAGAGACTGAGTGTAAAGATAAATTGGATATTGAAGAGACTGAGTGTAAAGATAAATTAGATATTGAAGAGACTGAGTGTAAAGATAAATTGGATATTGAGAGACTGAGTGTAATGATAAATTGAATATTGAAGAGACTGAGTGTAAAGATAAATTAGATATTGAAGAGACTGAGTGTAAAGATAAATTGGATATTGAAGAGACTGAGTGTAAAGATAAACTGGATATTGAAGAGACTGAGTGTAAAGATAAATTGAATATTGAAGAGACTGAGTTTAATGATAAATTGAATATTGAAGAGACTTATTGTAATGATAAATTGAATATTGAAGAGAATGTGTGTAAAGATAAAATCAATATTGAAGAGACTGAGTGTAAGATAAATTAGATATTGAAGAGACTGAGTGTAAAGATAAATTAGATATTGAAGAGACTGAGTGTAAAGATAAACTGGATATTGAAGAGACTGAGTGTAAAGATAAATTGAATATTGAAGAGACTGAGTTTAATGATAAATTGAATATTGAAGAGACTTATTGTAATGATAAATTGAATATTGAAGAGAATGTGTGTAAAGATAAAATCAATATTGAAGAGACTGAGTGTAAGATAAATTCAATATTGAAGAGACTAATTGTGACGATAAATAGGATATCGAAGAGACTAATTTTAAAGATAAATTTGATATTGCAGAGACTGATTGTAAAGATAAATTAGATATTGAATAGACTAAGTATAATGATAATTTGAATATTGAAGAGACTGAGTGTAAAGATAAATTCAATATTGAAGAGACTGAGTGTAAAGATAAATTGGATATCAAAGAGACTAATTGTAAAGATAAATTAGATATTGAAGAGACTGAGTGTAAAGATAAATTAGATATTGAAAAGACTGAGTGTAAAGATAAATTATATATTGAAGAGACTGAGTGTAAAGATAAATTGGATATTGAAAAGACTGAGTGTAAAGATAAATTAGATATTGAAGAGACTAATTGTAAAGATAAATTATATATTGAAGAGACTGAGTGTAAAGATAAATTGGATATTGAAGAGACTGAGTGTAAAGATAAATTAGATATTGAAGAGACTGAGTGTAAAGATAAATTGGATATTGAGAGACTGAGTGTAATGATAAATTGAATATTGAAGAGACTGAGTGTAAAGATAAATTAGATATTGAAGAGACTGAGTGTAAAGATAAATTGGATATTGAAGAGACTGAGTGTAAAGATAAACTGGATATTGAAGAGACTGAGTGTAAAGATAAATTGAATATTGAAGAGACTGAGTTTAATGATAAATTGAATATTGAAGAGACTTATTGTAATGATAAATTGAATATTGAAGAGAATGTGTGTAAAGATAAAATCAATATTGAAGAGACTGAGTGTAAGATAAATTAGATATTGAAGAGACTGAGTGTAAAGATAAATTAGATATTGAAGAGACTGAGTGTAAAGATAAATTGGATATCAAAGAGACTAATTGTAAAGATAAATTAGATATTGAAGAGACTGAGTGTAAAGATAAATTAGATATTGAAAAGACTGAGTGTAAAGATAAATTATATATTGAAAAGACTGAGTGTAAAGATAAATTAGATATTGAAGAGACTGAGTGTAAAGATAAATTGAATATTGAAGAGACTGAGTGTAAAGATAAATTAGATATTGAAGAGACTGAGTGTAAAGATAAATTGGATATTGAAGAGACTGAGTGTAAAGATAAATTGAATATTGAAGAGACTGAGTGTAAAGATAAATTAGATATTGAAGAGACTGAGTGTAAAGATAAATTGGATATTGAAGAGACTGAGTGTAAAGATAAATTGAATATTGAAGAGACTGAGTGTAAAGATAAATTCAATATTGAAGAGACTGAGTGTAAAGATAAATTGGATATCAAAGAGACTAATTGTAAAGATAAATTAGATATTGAAGAGACTGAGTGTAAAGATAAATTAGATATTGAAAAGACTGAGTGTAAAGATAAATTATATATTGAAGAGACTGAGTGTAAAGATAAATTGGATATTGAAAAGACTGAGTGTAAAGATAAATTAGATATTGAAGAGACTAATTGTAAAGATAAATTATATATTGAAGAGACTGAGTGTAAAGATAAATTGGATATTGAAGAGACTGAGTGTAAAGATAAATTAGATATTGAAGAGACTGAGTGTAAAGATAAATTGGATATTGAGAGACTGAGTGTAATGATAAATTGAATATTGAAGAGACTGAGTGTAAAGATAAATTAGATATTGAAGAGACTGAGTGTAAAGATAAATTGGATATTGAAGAGACTGAGTGTAAAGATAAACTGGATATTGAAGAGACTGAGTGTAAAGATAAATTGAATATTGAAGAGACTGAGTTTAATGATAAATTGAATATTGAAGAGACTTATTGTAATGATAAATTGAATATTGAAGAGAATGTGTGTAAAGATAAAATCAATATTGAAGAGACTGAGTGTAAGATAAATTAGATATTGAGAGACTGAGTGTAAAGATAAATTAGATATTGAAGAGACTGAGTGTAATAATAAATTGAATATTGAAGAGACTGAGTGTAAAGATAAATTAGATATTGAAGAGACTGAGTGTAAAGATAAATTGGATATCAAAGAGACTAATTGTAAAGATAAATTAGATATTGAAGAGACTGAGTGTAAAGATAAATTAGATATTGAAAAGACTGAGTGTAAAGATAAATTATATATTGAAAAGACTGAGTGTAAAGATAAATTAGATATTGAAGAGACTGAGTGTAAAGATAAATTGGATATTGAAAAGACTGAGTGTAAAGATAAATTAGATATTGAAGAGACTGAGTGTAAAGATAAATTAGATATTGAAGAGACTGAGTGTAAAGATAAATTGAATATTGAAGAGACTGAGTGTAAAGATAAATTAGATATTGAAGAGACTGAGTGTAAAGATAAATTAGATATTGAAGAGACTGAGTGTAAAGATAAACTGGATATTGAAGAGACTGAGTGTAAAGATAAATTGAATATTGAAGAGACTGAGTGTAAAGATAAATTAGATATTGAAGAGACTGAGTGTAAAGATAAATTGGATATTGAAGAGACTGAGTGTAAAGATAAATTGAATATTGAAGAGACTGAGTGTAAAGATAAATTAGATATTGAAGAGACTAATTGTAAAGAGAAATTAGATATTGAAGAGACTGAGTGTAAAGATAAATTGGATATTGAAGAGACTGAGTGTAAAGATAGTTATTTGATATTGAAGAGATTGTTTGTAAAGATAAATTGAATATTGAAGAGACTGAGTGTAAAGATAAATTGGATATTGAGAGACTGAGTGTAAAGATAAATTAGATATTGAAGAGACTGAGTGTAAAGATAAATTAAATATTGAAGAGACTGAGTGTAAAGATAAATTGGATATTGAAGAGGCTGATTGTAAAGATAGTTATTTGATTGATCCATGTAAATTTCAATAGTCAACGCCAATGTGGCGAATCATGAAAGGAATTAGAAGATTGTATTTAAAATGTACAGAAAACATTTGACTCAAAATGCAAACCAACATTTAGTCATCATAAGAAACGTGGACCTTGGTTAGGATGAATTGGATACTGATAACGAAAAACTACTGGGCATCATGACTAACAATATCATGAGCTTTAAAATACAAGCTGATAAGGTCTTTAAAAAAGTAGACTCGCTGCTTTATCTCTTGAATAGAATAACATCTTATCTTCATTAAGAACAGAGAAAGATATTCTACAATGCTTATATCATGGCACATCTAGAATATTGATGTTATATCTGGGGTAATACTGTAGTACTGAAATTTCATAAAAGATCAGCAAGAGTTATTCTTCATGTTGATTTGGATATACAATCAACAAATCTTTTTAAAATGCTTGGGTGGCTTCCATTTCAACAGAGAAGACCGCTTCAAAATGGTCTGCTAGTCTACAAAACGTGGGTTGGCTCTTTATTATTTTCAAAGTAATGTTAAAGAAAATGTGCACACGTATAAACTAAGATCCATCTCAAACAATAATTGATATTTACCAAAACCAAATTCTGAGCTTTACAAGAAATGTTTTGCTTTTTCCACCCTATATAAGGTCAGCTGACTCATCCATGGGTTTTCAGAAGCATCTAATTCAACGTCTACAGAAACAATCATATGTATGATTTTGTGTAATTCAGTACTACTTTTCTTTAAAACAATGTTCTTTCGTGTGCTCACCTGTAATGTCTTTTATAGGTTCACTACAAATCTTTGTATGAATCCTGTAAGCACTCATTCTTGATGCCTTGTATATTTTGTAGTAATAGTAGATCAATTATCCAGTCTTTAATAGCATTGTTGTCTAAAGACACCAAAACATGTAAAAATTTTGCAACATATACATGTAACTGTAGAAGGCCTGATGGAAGATAAGTCAGTTGACCAAATGAGCATCTTCTTTAAAAAAAGTCATTATTATTATTATTATTATTATTATTATTATTATTATTATTATTATTATTATTATTATTATTATACTGGGAAGATTGAGAGTATATATAATTATTTGATGAATGTATGTAAAAATTTAATAGTAAGCACCGAAGATGTGAATCAAGTTGTGAATATAATTAGCAGAGTACTTTTCATATATGTAACCCCCCCCCCCCAACATTTTAAAAAATAAATAAATAAAAAAATTGGCATAACATAAAGACATGCATATACAGATCGTAAGATAATGAGGCCTTCGTTTTGATCAGATTGCAAATTTGCGCATTTGCGCTAAGGAATCATTATATGGCTCTGACAAAATTCAAAAAATGAGATCATTAAATTTTTTTATAATGACAATTAACGAAAAAATAAAATCAACACAAGTAATATGTATCTGTTACATCACAGTAATGTTTATAAGGAGACAATGATGAAATATTACAATCTGTTACAAGAGAAAAGGAAGTTTAAAGTTGAGACCAAAATTTAACCCAAATGGGTTCTAGAGAATGATTAGCGACAGGCAAAAAGACAGCGTTCCAGTTTCTCCAGACAAGATGTTTACATTTTTTGAATCGACAACTCTTGGAATATCTTAGAATGAAGCCACTGATTTCAACTTCAATAACATTATAAATGATAACTTTAAAATGAGCCAAATATTGCTTCTGATATTTACAAGATGTTAAAGCAGTGAAAACTGCTTAAAGGTCACGTCTAGATTCCATGTTAAATGAGTATATCAAAGCTACACTAGATATAATGGCTATTTTTTAAAAAAATGATAAACAGAAACCAAACCACCACCCCCGAAAAAAAACAACTAAAGAAGCAAACAAAATAAGTTTTAATATTACTTAAATCAGTTGTATTATTCCAGACTCCTGGTCAGCTGGTCGTGTGAATCAAACCAACCTATAGGAAGAAGGGGAATCCAGAAGAAACGGAAATGTATAGGCCCATAACATAAGCTACTTTGGATAACTTTTCACGGGCATTCCTAATAATAGTTTTAGTATAATTGCAGGGGAATAAAATCTAATAAATGCAACTAAGGCTGGTTTTGCGATTGATACTTCATTGTAGATAATATATATTTTGCATAATTGTTTTTGTTTTCCAATGTAAAAAGAAAAAGGTTCGTTTGTGCTTCTATACATTTTCAAAATACTTGTAATACTGTTTGGAGGTTAAGTTCTGTTTTAATGCAAATTGTGGAGTTATGTTTTTATTCTGTAATGTGGGGGAGCATTTCTCCATCTCATTTCTCTAATTATCTGAATGATTTCGAAATTTCTTCCAGTACACATGAAATAAATAAAGAATCTTACATGAATGCCCATTTCAAATGAAATAAATGAAACTGGTTAAATAGTTTATATATTTTTCGAGCACTGACAAGCAAAAGATTGACATTATTTGACTTGATTCATAGCTAGCGCGCTTTGAACGGCTTGAACTGAGCTCTTACGGTAATACAGATTTAAATATATAGATTTTGCATAGAATATATACTTTAAAAAAAAAACAACAACATTTCGTCAGTTAGAAATTTGTCAAACACACAGAACAGAGTTGAAGCACTAGAAAAATGCCAAAGATCTCCAATCAATTAGATTAATTTCGAGATCTACTCTTTAGCAAATCAATTCTGTGCAACTAGTTACAAACCAATCAGACAGAATGGAATAAACAAAACAATATGTGCTCCGCCCATTTCCGTTTTGTGTATGTCATCATGCACTCCATACCGATCAGCTGACCATATGGCGCGAAATCTGGGATGTTGATACTTCTCGTAGGCAGTGTCATTTTCGGATAGTTTATTGCCCCACTTCCCGTGTGAACATATTCTTGCACCCAACCCCCCCCCCAACACCCCCCCCCCAAAAAAAAAGCAATTAAAAAAAACAAAAAAAAAACAATTACTTTAGGTGATTTCAAATTTACTTGTTTTAACGAAAGAGGAACTTAAAAGCAGACATTTCCATACAAAAATTTCGGATTTTACTAATGTTTGATATATCTTTCTCAAAAGGATTAATTTTCGATGTACGTTGTTTGTTTAGATTGCTTTCATTGTGTCAGAGATAACTGGGATTTGGTTTTGTGAGATATTATTTGGGCACGGAATGTTATGGAATTTTTTCTTACTGGTGCATGTACGTACAGAAGTTTTCTAATTAATACCGAACTTGATTTCACTGAATGTTATATACATCTTTGTAATTGGATATGGTTCAATCTTAATTTTTAACTGCACTATAATTGATTTTATATTGTCATTGAGTAGCGCGAAGGTTACAGCCCTTTATATTTAATTTTGCATTTTTCGAATTCGCAGACTGTGATTTTCCAATAAATGCTAAAATTAACAGAGAATATTTGACGAGTACATAAATCTGTCTCTGTATGTCTCTCTGTCTGTCTCTCTCCATACCTCGCTTTAAAATCTTGCAAAGTATTGTCATAACGGATACTTTGCTGGCATTTTTTAGAGAAAAAAAATGGATAGAAAATTCTTGATTCTCATATCATATGTCAAGAACGTTTTCAGATGAAATAAAATATCTATTTAAAGTACTTTACAGGAAAACGTGTTGAGGGAGTCAATCAAGAGGTTTATTTGAATCACGTGGTCTCTGTGAAACGAAATCAACAAGAAGGGAGAAGCTTATTTTGATCGATTATTTGGAAAACTTTGTGTTTCCGTTTTTACAAGAAGCCTTCATTATAAGCAATAATAGAATATATACATGCGTATATAGGTATTTTATTCACTACAATTAGCTCATTTTACAAAAACAATGAGGCATTTAGTTACTCAAACAACTAGAGGAGTATTTGGCCTAATCAAACTGTTGAGTACTTTATCTGTGTCAGTAGATTTGCAGACATAACTGTTTAATACAATGATTAAGCCGATATTATTGTATGCTGCTGAGATCTGGAGTTATGGAATAATGAATAATAGAACGTGTACATTTCATATATTTATTTATTTAGACATGTCACCATATGTTTCTCGGGGGAACTGAAGATCATAAGTTGCCTTTTATAGCTTCCTTATGAAACTGTCTGTGGCACACTTTACAGGAGATGCCGCTTACGTCTGCTTGATCAATTGAGGACGTGCTGCAGTTCTGAGATTTACGCTGCTCGTGCTTCTGCACTGCCTCTGCAATTCCCCTCCGTTCAAAGTATGTAGCTCCAGTGTGGATGAGACTCCTCCAGGTGGAGCGATCCTGAGCGAGATCTTCCCAAGACTCAGGGTCAATATTGAAGTGTTTCAAGGAGGATTTGACGGTATCTTAGATGCGCTTCTTCTGACCACCCTAAGATCGCTTTCCCTCCTTCAGCTCGCCGTAGAAGATCTTCTTTGGTGGTCGCTCTTCTGACATCCTGGTGACGTGTCCTGCCCATCTCAACTGTGATTTCATCAGCAGACTGTGGATGCTTGCAGGACATCCATGTAACCCAGTCGTCACCGGAAATCGACCACACGATGGTCTTATAACGTAACAGATGGCTGCATGGAAAATGGTTAATTATTTCTTCATGTAGGTGACCTTAAGCCTTAAAGACGGTACACTGATTAAAGCATATATCTTTCCAATATATAAATAGCATATATTTTATTGTTAGATTCATACGTGAACGCTTACCTACTTTATATCCTACATTGCTGATATATGAGGGTCTTCATTTTAGACTGCAAACATATTTATGAGATTAAAAATAATTTCGTCTCAGAGATCGAAAACCGGGAGGCGTGAGAATGAAATATAAAGTAGCATGCAAATTTTTAATCATGGCTAATATGGCTACAGTTTTAGGTACTATGTTAATACCAGTAGCTGTATTAGGTACTATGTTAATATAACACTGTTTAATTTAGTGGCTTTAGTGCAAAATTGTTGGATGTATGCAAAAGGTTTCAAGAAAGTATTTATGATCAACAAAGTTTTAAAACATGTAATAATATCTACCATTAGCTAGTTGAACAGTATTGATGACATGATAAACAAAGTCAGCAGTAACAATGAACTCCTCTTTGATGAATTTATTTTAATTATCAACGAGTACAACAGACACAAAGGGATAACAGATCTAATTAAGAATACAGAACTCCAAGACATATAGGAATTGAAAAACAAAAATAATTTTTTGGAACAAAGGGAAGACCTTGAAAGAGAAAGCGTTTTCAGACAAACTGACCAGAAAACTGTATCGTTACAATAAAGAATGCAAGTTGAACAGAGAAATGTCAACGATTGAAGCCTCTGCCTTCAACACAACTGTTGACTGTTTGAATTTTCATATAGAAATGGAGAGCTATATTACAATCGACGGCATCCCTGAGAACGAATTATATTGTACCAACCAATTCATAAAAGAAACGGTAAGCAATCTTGTTTTTTGCGAAGAATATTTGTGTGTGTGTATTACACTATTGCAGATGAATCAAAAAGCAATATTTATTACTACAAGAATGAAACAATGGCTGTTTATATAACTCGTGGATTTTACAACCTTGAAATATATACTAAAGAGGTTCAGGCGGAAATAACTGCAAATAATGACAACAACGAAAGTTTAGATGTCGAATGTTTGAAATACAACTCAAAGTTAAAATCACTCTGAGTAAGAATTACACAATTGTTATTGCCAACTACAACGATTTATTGCTCGTACTCAATAGCAAGATATCTTCGGGTATCTTCGGAGTCTGAGACAGTTTGCAAGATGATGAAGCCTACACATATATATATTTCCTCAATCAGATCAATAACACAAAAACATTATTTGAATCGTTATTTTTTTCTATTTCTTTGAGTCTCTACCTGTTAAAATAGTTTTTTGAACGGTTACTTTGTCTAATGCAATGATAATAATATTTACAAACCATTAGAAAGGCGTACAATTAGCAGTTTGAACATCAGCATTAGAGACGAACATTGAAAAGTAATAGAGTTCAACGGCATGCCAGTAACGTATGTTTTTCGCATTAAGTAAATAAAGAAATTATGACAGAGGTATCACTGAGAGGTCTTGCTTTTCACAGGGTTGCCGTTTAGTTTACCTCTAAACAATAAGATAAAAACAGACAAAAGAGATCTCACACTGGGTCAATCAATTAAAATGACTTAAGCCGCAGCAACAACCGAATTATCAATCTAGCAAAACAGGTAGTGAATTTCATGCAGTTAATATATTTGTTTTACAACAACGAGTTGATACAAAGATTTGCAAGTCTTCGAGGGATAGCTATGTGAAAGTTATTACATTCTTGAGAGAAAATGTGGACAATAAATGAACTGCTAGTCAACAAAAAAATGCTGAATTAACTAAAAAAATCTCAGAACTATACAAAAGATTTATGACAACAGAAACTATATTTTAGATGCACAGGAATTGTTCAGACAGGGAATCAATATCTTATCTACTCCTATTCAAAAACTGCAAACATCAAGTGAAAGAACGTTCATTAACTAACACTCGACAATATTTGCAGCCAATCGAACAGATGACAAACAAAGAAATACGTAGTTTGAAGAGTGACATCATTAAAAAAAAATCACTGGAGGACTATATTACTTTAAAATCTCATTTGGAACAATTATAATAAAACTAAAGCAACTAAGTCCGAAAAAGCAATCGAAGGATTAAAAAGCTAGTAAATGATTGTAGTACAAAATTTACTTCCTTGACCAGCAAGGTAACAGCTAAACTAATGCGCTGTCACAATTGCAGAGGAAAACTGATTTTTTTCACAGAGATAACCAAAAGGATAGAGGGCAACATATACAAAATGAACGTGAATGGCAACATGATTAGGTCTATGAAAGCAACTAACGATTTGTCTATTACAGATTTCAATGAACTAACGATTTTCTATTACAGATTTTAATTAAAAGATCAAAACGATAAAAGATATTACATTTACCGAATTTTACCACAAATTGCATGCTTAGGTGATCTTTTCAGGTTGAATGACTACTAAATTTTCATGATATACAAAGATTTGAAGTTACATGTTTCGGTTAGGACAGACATGATTGAACAAGGCATTGTGAATGATACATTGAGAAAGGAACGATCAGGAGCAGATAATTGCCAAAATACTGGCACTAAAGCTATACACTTTAATGTGTATGCTTAAATGGGTAGACTAGCATTTACTTCAAAATACTAACAGATCATTGTCCACTGCATCCTGGTGCTTTTCCATGGGATATCAGATTCAGCATAACACTTGCAAAAGTCTCTGAAGTGATAGAAGGCGATAACAAAGACAACGAACTGGGAAACATGTGTCTGGAATATGATTCAGTTGCTTCGCAATCAATTGTAGAATCGCAAATGACAAATACAGAGATGGAATTCTTTTTCCTGTATGAGTAAATCACTTCTAAGAGAATCCTCGGCATAACAGCCAATACCGTTTTGTCAAACATTATGCTTCATTCTCATAGAATGAGTTTAAAAGGTGTTTGATACAGTACAAAAAGAGTGGAGAAAGTGATTCAGAAACGTTTGCCAACTCAGCAATAGAAACAATCTCAGTGACTAAACAAAGCCTGCCAAATATGGTCTATTCTCAATGTTTTCAACTGAGTTAACATTTTACATAAGCTATAGAACATTTATATGTTGAACAACAAAAGCATAAAGAAACATCAGTAACACAGGTGGTAACAAATTTTATACTGACAATCACTGCACCCGACTTAAGGAGTACACGTGACTAAAGAGATTGTACTAGGGGTTGTAAATTGACTAACGTTCAACAAGTCATCCACCTGCAAATCAACCGAAAATAATGTTCACAAAATGAAAAGCGTTTCTTGCATTATTCTCAGGCAAACATTCTAAACAATTAGCCACAATCAATTACGTTTACAAGTATTTTTAATTGTATCCAAAGGAGCTGAAAAGCTGATAACTGTGAGAATTTTGGCGATGTAAGAAAGGAAGCAACTATCTCAACTAGACCAGCATTCGATGGTAAATATTTTGAAATATGAGTATGGGTTATGAACAAAAGTACAGCTCTGTACTCATAGATTTCAGTAGTGTTGTCCGGTACGGAGATAAAACATTGGAATTTTTTTTCGTGAAAGAAGATGTACAAAGAGAGATTGTAGATAAGCTAAAACAGAACAAAATGAATACACTTTTAATGCATCTTGAATTTCCTTTTTGATACAAAATTGTTACAGACTGAAATTATTCCATCTTTCTTTGAGTCTTTAGCTACAATATTATGAACTTCAATCTCCCTGTTTCATGGCATTTTGTTACGTTTCGAAATGTTGTACTTTGCATTGATTAGTCTTATTTTCCCAAATTAAAACATTTTCTCTGTTATTTTCTGGTTTGGAAAGGTTTCAACTAGAACAAATAATTTAATAATCAATATGTGGGTTTTTTAATGCCAGCATCTTTAGAAGGAAACAAAAACTGTAGCCATTCATAAAAAATGAAATAGATGACACACCAATTAGTTCAAGAGCTTTCTTGATTTATAGCTGCAATTTAGTATCTTTTTTATATTTCCCCCACGATATAATATAGAAATCCTAAAATTTATGTCATTCTCAATCTTACGTTTCTTATACTCTTTCCTGTGTTGGTTTTGCTGATCTGTCAGTCCTCTTTAACATTTTGTATATCTCGTTTCTTGTTATTTTCGTAGTACTGACTTCGGGATTGTTTTTCTCTATTTGTGATTCTTTCGCGGTATTGTTTTCTTTTCGTCTCTGACACTTTCAATTAATATTTCTATTTTTGCTCAACTCTTCCATTCTCTTATTTTCAAAGCAATTGGTACAGATTTTTTACAGCTATCATTATGCTATTATTATTTCAATTGATATCCCTTTGATACTGTGTTTACTTTGTCCGTTAAATAAAAAAAAAAACGATTTTCATCCTTAACCTTATCCATTCCGGTACTGTATTCATTCCGATTCTAGTGTGTTTTGTTGTTGTTTTTTTTTGTTTGTTTTTTTGTTTGTTTTTTTTTTTGTCATTCAGTAAGAAATCTTTGTAATTTTAAATTCTTTCTGATTGCACAATTTCTAATCTTTTACAAAATTTCTTTCCATCTTTGTACGTTGTCAATTAATACAGTTTTGACCTTAAAGTCATCCTTGAAAGGTCCTGGAACCTTCTTATTAATTTGGGGTAAGCCATATATTTTGTCCTGTGCAAAGTCACTGATGTCATAAAACTATATATTATCCATGATGTTGCTGAAAAATTAATTTCTGTTTCAAGATAGATGCAGAATGAATAAGTGTCAGTCATTAACAATCTCGTTCTAACACCGTATTTGCTTTCAAACAATTCGTACATTAGCTATTTTAGTAACTGTAACCCTGTAAATCCACCGTAAATTGTTTTTGGTAATTTGATTTTATTACCTTTCAAAGTGACTTACACTTAGCCATGGTCAGTAATGGTTTTACTCGCAAATTATAGATCTTGTTCGCACTTAAAAAGTATTTTCATCTGCACATATTTTAACTGTTCCTTTGTTCTTGAGATTATCCATTTGTTTACCGAACACAGAGTTCTTCATAAATTTTTACAAATCTTTCGCAAAATTATTTGTTACTTTTGTCTCAAATTTGTGTTGAATTCAATTAAGTACTCAAGCCATATATGTTTATCAAACAAAATAAATATGCACATCTTGTTTAGTTTTAAACCTAGTTGTATGAAAAGTTTAGATTTCTGCAGTGAATGACATATTTTTCTTTGTTGCTATATGTACATAACTGACTTGATACAGTTAGTTTTATAACTTTGCAACTATTCATCAACTTCTGTAAATGTGACAAATTAGATGTAACAGAATCTCCAAGTTTTCTTCTAACCTGTAATCGGTATCATGGTCACCTGGTAGTTAGCACACATTTTCTTCTATACAATTAATTTGTAAATGTGTTGCCCATCTATATTTTAACGGAATGTATTGAGAAATTCCCAAGCCATATAGATTGTTATCTCCTGGGTGCTTAATAACTAAACTTTCTTGCTCACCATCAATGTTATATTATCTAATTTACCTAAGTAGTAGTCATTGATTTGCTTTGATTCCTCTATGCGATATCATGCTAATATTAACTATTATTATGCACTCAATAATCAGGAACATGTCAGAGTCTGTAAAGAGTTCTAATTCAACACCTGCTATCTTTATATTTGTAACATGTGCTAATTCCGTAGCACTGTAATAATGAGCAAGGTCTAGTTTGTATTCGTTTATCTACGGACATTCGTAAATTCCTCTAACACATCACAACAATGCATCTTTTTTTCACATGCTCTTGTTTTCTGGCTGAAAGGTTTCACAACATCCTAACATACTGACATTCGTAATTTATTAGGATCGAATCGTTAGGCAATGAGTTAAACGTTTCTATTGGAGGTATAGCTTTTTTGCCCAAACTATCAAAACTATCCATATATTCATTTGGGTAAAAGTCTTTCAAATCAAATATTGAGACTGCATATTTTTAAACTTCTCATCGCTAAACTCTTATCTGGATGATAAATCTATTGTCCCATGAATCTAAAGCTATATAAAAACCTGGATGTTCTTTTTACTGTTATTTATTTTTGGTCTTTCAAGAACCTATTAACCCTAAAATACTTACTCAATAATATTTATTTATCGTCGCTTTTCGCTTTGATTTTTGCATTTTGATGTCAATAATTCAACCAGTTTCTTGATGAACAGATGACTGTCATAACCGGACCAGTTATAAATGAACTGTTGTGTGCGTTGTAAATATTTGTAATTCAAATTGCAATCGCTACGTCCTGGTTAAGTTATCGCGCTCACTTACATTTTTATCTGTTATTTTTCTCTCACAAATGTAACAAATGTTTCATAAATTAAAATGTTTTTCATCTTCCTCTGTGAAAAACATAGGATTTCCACTTCTCGGTCATAATTCTTTTTACGTTTAAGATTTTACTCAACGCATTTTAAAATACTTGAATATAATCTGTACATCTCTGAACTATTGGTTTATGTTTCAAATGGATTAATTTAACATACAAACAGAACCCTGATGGGATGTATTTAGCTGTTTTAATTGTCTAGGATATGTCAGATTGTTACATAGCACTATAACAATTTTGTGCCTGTGGTACACTGATACTTTCAGAATCACAATAAATAACATGCGGAACTTGTAACTGGAGTTGGACATTTTGGAATGTTATAACTGACCACTTTCACACATTATCCCTCTCGACATATCTATTTTACCCCCACCCCACCCCCAACAAATACCCCCAATTGTTAGAGCATAATGGTACTTTCCATCTTTGTTGTCATTAGTACCACCAGATTAAAATATTATCAGCATGTCAAAATGTCTTTGTTTTTCTATTTATGTTATTCTAAAAGTTTCTCTCTGCTGCCGGAGCCCCGGGTGGCCGAGTGGTCTAAGGCGCTCGCCTTTACAGATCACTGACATCTCACCTCTGTCTGCGTGGGTTCGAGTCTCGGGCTCAGCCAAAGTGGGTATGTGAGAAAGCTTGCCAGTAGCTGGTTCTTCCCGGAGTTTTTCCAGGTTCTTCCTCCACCAAATATACTGGCCGCAATGTATACCCTTTCATGTGCTGAAAAATGGCGTCAAACCCATAACAACAACAATCTCTCTGCTGCGAAACACCCTGTATTCGTGCTTCATCTCCGCCTCAGGCAATATAGTGTATCTCTGGTACAGTACACATCTGACACAGCTTTGCTGTTTCCCCTTGAAATATTTCCTACACATTTACAGATATATTAAATTCATTTTAAAATTTCAAAATGTCTTCTATTTATACCATGTATCTATCTAAATTGTACTTAGATGGTTAATCTACGTCTTCAGTTTTCATATTGATACAAACTTTTTTGTTCTTATTCTCTGAGCTCCCTCTGAATGGTTGATAACTATATCTATATGGAATGTTTAATATTATATCCTGTCAAACATCCATCTTTAAACAAATTTTTTAAAAAACTGTCATGCTGACAGCGCGTTCTGAAACTTAATCAACAACAACAGCAAAATTTTAAAAAAATTAAATTCACCTTAAAACCTTATTCAGTGATACTCCGGGTATTACCTAACACATGAAAGGTTTTCTATACGGCACCCAAATGTTTCAGCTAAAAGACGGCAATCGTTTTATAAACGCTTAGTCTAATACTTGTAGCATGTCTTATTAGGCGCATTCGCCTTTAGCCATGTGATAGAAAGTAACTCCAATATGGCGATAACTATATCACATGCTTTTTGCGGAAAGGATTAAATTGATCTAAGTTGCATGGGCCTTCCTTTTGTATGTTTCCTGTGTGGAGTCCAAGTAAGTAAGCTTAGGCAGTTTAGAATAGTTCTTTCTCAGCACATGTTCGAGTCATCTCATTCTCCATCGCCTGCTCTCTATGACGATAGCTTATTTATCTTAATTTGTAATATAATTTCTAAAAGATTAGTTGTGACTCGGCGACTTTTACTTCAACAGTGGTATCAATTCAAGGTGAGATATCTGCAGAAGTCGATGTCCTCCGATGAATCAAATAACATCTCCCCCCCCCCCCCCTTTGCTGATTATAAAAGCCTATGTATGTCAGCGATAATTTTCCAAGGTGGAAGTGTGGTTGAGGGGAGGGGGGGGGGTAGGAGTAGGAATGGTTGATTCAGAAACGTTTTGGACGATAAATGGATCACTAGTCAGTTTTAAGAATAAGATTTTGCGGTGCTTAAACTCCATAAATTACCCAAATATTTGAAAGTTAGTGTTATATAGAACGTCTAACTGATGGGAAAATCAGTATATTGTTAAGAGTGCTATTTCTAGACGAGATACTTTCTATCGTCAATAAAATAAAGAATAGGAAATTCAATTTTAACGAATAAACATTCTCTCTATTTCTCTCTTCCATATGGACAATATTTGGGAAATTTTGAATTTTTCACGTCTCTATTCAACTAGAGTGACAACGCGTGCATAAAAAGTGTTTGCGTGATGAAAATTTGGTTAATGTCAAAGTCATTATTTTAGATTATTCCACATGCTTTCCCGACAGCTAGCCAGTTTATTGATTTCCTGTTAGTTCCTGTTGTGTCTTTGATTATTTGCTCACAAGTCTCTGGGAGCACTTCATTCTTCAAATCACGTGTAAGATTGTAACTGACAATGGCGCCTACCAAATACGCAGATAAATGCGTTAAAATAAACTGAATCACTGTGCGAAATATGGAATATGATACGTTGCTTTTTTATTCTCAAACAGTTCTCCCGCAGACCAAAAGGTAGTTTGGTTCCCTGCTTCGTATTCTCCCTGTTTTGCACTCAGCTATCGTAAGGCAGGGAGCATAACCTAACTAGACAAAAGGAGAGAGAAAAAAAAAAACGTCAAACTTCCTCTGATTAATTTAATTTACGTCTTAAGGTCCCTTAAATTCACATTGAAAATGTAGCAGTATATTCACCAGAACAAATAAAATGCCATTTATACCGGTTGTT
This sequence comes from Margaritifera margaritifera, assembly GCA_029931535.1. Taxonomy (NCBI): domain Eukaryota; kingdom Metazoa; phylum Mollusca; class Bivalvia; order Unionida; family Margaritiferidae; genus Margaritifera; species Margaritifera margaritifera. The sequence continues at coordinate 4,269,685 of JAQPZY010001568.1, read as the reverse complement.
TCATCTATCGATGCATTTCGATCAACATACATCCATCCACCCAAAGATACATCCACCCAAAGATACATACATACATACATACATACATACATACATACATACATACATACATACATACATACATACATACATACATACATGGATTCATACACACATACATACAAGCATACATGTGTTCACAAACATACAAAGAAGACAACGAGATCGGATATACAGACAAAGAAAGTTGAAAAAAGCAATAGAATTTGTTTGTCATAGTGTACTTAACACATAGTCTGAAGTTTACTAATGGAGTTAACGAAATTTATTTCTTTGCTTCTCCTCGTAACGTTCGAATGTACAGAAAAGAACTTTCAAACTCAAGTTAAGTTCAACATAAATTAAATAAATAATAGTTTCTACTTCCAGTGCAATTAAAGTTACGATAGATTTTCATTCAAGCTACTTGCAGTGCAATTAAAGTTACGATAGATTTTCATTCAAGCTACTTCCAGTGCAATTAAAGTTACGATAGATTTTCATTCAAGCTACTTCCAGTGCAACTAAAGTTACGATAGATTTTCATTCAAGCTACTTCCAGTGCAATTAAAGTTACGATAGATTTTCATTCAAGCTACTTCCAGTGCAATTAAAGTTACGATAGATTTTCATTCAAGCTACTTGCAGTGCAATTAAAAGCTAGATATCTTCTCATTCAAACTACTTCCAGTGCAATTAAAAGTTACGATAGCTTTTGATTCAAACTACTTCCAGTGCAATTAAAGTTACGATAGCTTCTGATTCAAACTACTTTCAGTGCAATTAAAGTTACGATAGCTTCTGATTCAAACTACTTCCAGTGCAATTAAAAGTTACGATAGCTTCTCATTCAAACTACTTCCAGTGCAATTAAAGTTACGATAGTTTCTCATTCAAACTACTTCCAGTGCAATTAAAGTTACGATAGCTTCTGATTCAAACTACTTCCAGTGCAATTAAAAGTTACATAGCTTCTCATTCAAACTACTTCCAGTGCAATTAAAAGTTAGATAGCTTCTCATTCAAACTACTTCTATTGAAATTTATGATCTTCTTTTTATCTTTTTTGTTAGGACACTTGAGAGGCATAAAACATTGCACAAAATACAATTTTACAGTCCATAATAAACAACACGAATACTACAATTTATTTAACTAACGTCTAATATTTAGGAGTTGAGATTTATTTGAATAACTTGATTTTCCATTAATTATTTCTTCTCTTCTTTCTCTAGTAAAAGATGAAAATTAAATCAAGCATCACACATTTTATATAGACAGCGTGGAATATGGCCATTAATAGTGAACATATTTTAGCGTGAATAATCCAATTACTGGTATATCAGATCAAATACGCTTCATTGAATAATCCAATTACTGGTATATCCTATCGAATACGCTTCATTGAAAAATCCACGTACTAGTACATCAGATCGAATACGCTTCATTGAATAATCCAGTTACTGGTGTATCAAATCGAACACGCTTCACTGAATATTCCACGTACTAGTATATCAGATCGAATACGCTTCAATAAATAATCCACGTACTAGTATATCAGATCGAATACGCTTCATTGAATAATCCACGTACTAGTATATCAAATCGAATACGCTTCACTGAATAATCCACGTTCTAGTATATCAAATCGAATAGGCTTCATTAAATAATCCACGTACTAGTACATCAGATCGAATACGCTTCACTGAAGATAGCTACTCTTAAAATTGGAATACAGGTTTTAGTCTGGTCAAGAATCTGCAGGTAGGACTGGATAAGTCCCCAGTACTGTACATAAATCTGAAGTACATTGAACCAACAGTCTGGGGGAGCAACTTGGGGTCTATCAGTTTGGGCACTGTATTTAAATTAGAAGACACTTTCTTCCATGCGATCCGGTCGAGTATACGTCAATAAACTTATAAAACACAATCAAAAATGTCTGTCTCTCAATATAGCATGAAATACAGACCCCGCAAGGATATTTTGAAACTTAAATACATAAAAGGTAAAAGCGACCTCACAAATTATGTATGAGTATATCCCCAGATTACAAAATGATCGTTTAACAAACTTACCAGCAACGGCAAAGTTATAATTACCGCCACATGTCCATATCAACAGTTGGTTCACTGTCCGACCTTAAACGCGCAACGCATTGCGGCCAGGCCAAGGGGATAACTTCGCACGGGTGATTCTGGTATCTACAAAGAAGTGTAATGATTTGGTTGCACCATTCTATTGGTTCACATTATGAAATTTGTAAATAGCTATAAGTGAACATAACAAGGCTGAACAAGTATCATGATTGTTCAGTGTTTGGCTATTAAAGAAATCATAGTGTTACCTAGCTATAAAGACAATATTTTGTAGTCACATCCATGTTGAATATATAATCCATTTTAATTTGATTTGTAACTGTGTGAATATGTTTGGGAAGAAAAGAATATGCTACTTGAAATCAAGCTACTTGTAAAAAAATATAAACAAATTATGAAACAAAACTAAAAAGAAACATTTACAGTGAGTAACAAGTCCGTAGCAATTTCTTTATATTCCCCTTTAGTAGGCAAGCGTTAAGAACATTGATGAAAACATACTAAGACAGTGTGAAAAGAACAATCGACGTGTGTTTTTATTTTGCTTTGTGTTGGAGCAAAAAACAGGTAATACAGGAATGGTAATGATAGCTAAAGGTACCTTTTCCAATAAATGGTGCAAAAAACAAAACAAAACATGGCATGCATAGAGCATATAAAACCTTGCATAAATGATAGTTTTGGACGGAATAACGCTACCGTCTTGTTTACTTGTCAATGAGTCGACCTGTTGAAAGAGAGATTGATTGTCTTTATTTCCTCCTATATCTGAAGATGTTCACATTTTATGATCATATAATTTGAAAAAATAAGTTAATAATAATGCACAATTTACATATATACAAGTGAAAGATAATTATCTCATAAACGGTCAGATGCATGTCTCTAAAGAAGAATACTTTCTATTCACATTTTTGTACACACTATCGTTAAGTCACTGTTACTATTGTTTATAATTGTAGTCCTTATACTGATTATACTACTAATTTATTACAAGTTTCAATATTTCAGATATATATATATATATATATATATATATATATATATATATATATGATAGGATTTTACTTTAACATTTATATGTTTATATCATAGTTAAAAAAGCAACAGCGAAAAGGTAACACTGTATTTCAAAATTCATAATTTACAGCTTTCAAAGTCATGTTTCAATGGATAAACTGTCACAAAAGACTCTCAATGACATTTTTGTACTTTTGGAAATAGTTACTAGATATTTTCATATTCGGGCCCCTGGTGACCAAGTGGTCTACGGTGCTTGCCTTTAAAGATCACTCGCATCTCACCTCTGTCCGCGTGGGTTTGACTTTCGGCTCGACCAACATGAGCATGTGAGAAAGCTTGCCAGCAGCTTCCCGTGGGTCGGTGGTTCTTCCCAGAGTCTCCCCGGGTTCTTCCTCCACTAACATATACTGGTCTCCATGTATAGCCTATCATCTAATGAAAAACGGCGTTAAACCCCACAAAATCAAACCAAACCATTTTATTATACTCTTTTTTTCCAAGACGAGAGAGACGAAGACCAGACCATACATACGAATTGAGAATTCCACAACGGGTTATAGGGAGGGAACTCGTGTCGGAGTGTCCTTCATTTGTGTGATACAGTTGTCTAAGTGAGAAAGACACGTGGTATGCGTCTATCTCATATACGTAGACCCGCTGACAATGAAGATAGTCATCGTCATGCACGTCTGCAAATCTTCTTGCGTTTTTAATATTGAAAAATTTCGCCTGCCTATAAAACAGTAGTTCTTGTTTACAACAAAAAGACTTGTTTATGTTCTTTGTAATGACGTAAAAACTTGTCTGAAATACTCCTTATTTCCAAATTTAAATCCATGACGATAATACGCCATCTTTCTTCCAACACTATGCCTTAGTAAGAAGTGAGAGAAACATAATCCATTATATCTTTTTGGTGCGAAACAGGGAAATCTCGGAATCAGAAGTTGTGGGCACAAACTCGGCAAAAACCTGCCTTCAAATTCTGACACCCGTGTGTCGTTTTCTCTATTCCACACAAACGCATAAGGTGGACTCTTTCAATTTTAATATATAATACTTCCCGAATGTTTTCTCTTTCGTCTGTTAAACATTGTTTTGATCGAAGATGTGAGAGGTACATTCTTTTTAGGCTTTTGAAATAGTTCTTTGTAGGATTTTTCAATAAAATATTTAATTTCGCCATCAATTCCATTATTTTCCTTTGATATAACTTATTGGTACTTAACTTTTGTCGTTACACATAATATCAGGTAAAAGTTGTTAGCAAGGTCCACGAGGAAAAGCACAGAAAACAAAACATAAAAGAAAAAAGGTAGAGAGAAAGAAGTTACTCTTTGTTCATATAAATATATTTGTTCTTGTTCTCCTTGTTTCTTTTGTTCCTTCTTTGATAATTTAAAGAACACGTTTCCTACTGACGTCATTCTACTATTAGAGTCTATTGCAACTATTCCAGTAGTAAAGGGAATAATCGCCAGAGTGTAAATTTGGAAAGTAATGTACCCGTTAATTATGTAAAGTATTTTACTGAATTCGTTTCATCTACACTTCATGTCTGAATACTTAATTGTTCTGTATAAAAGCTGATATATTAAATGTCACTGACTGAATTTTTTAGATACATATTTCAGCATAAATACATCTATCTTCATTAATCTAATAAATTGGCACAGTTTTGATGAAAAGAGTTAGGCTAATTAAAATCTTATCAATGCCCTTTTGTTAACGTCCTTGTGACTAGTTTATCTAGTGTTTTTGTTGCCCACTTGTGTGTGGGTGTGAGCGTGTCGGTGGACAACTTTGATTAAATTTTCTCCAGCACTTGTAGCTCAGTAAATCGTTACCCGAGTCATTTCATGTTTGAAATACAATATAATCACATACTCCACTTCTCTCATTATCATTCATATCCCTGGATACGGTCATGTGCTTAACAATTATAATGGGCACACTATTGGCTGAAATATTTGGTTAAAGATCTTTTCATCACTGATATTTACAACACTTCTTTGCAAGTTTACTTCTTGTGTGGAAACAGCATTATCAGATACACCACGTTTTTCAATACAACACCTGTCCCTGGGTTCCACCATTGGGTGGCGTCATGGGGTCAAGAATTATATTGGAGACACATTCTGGGGTCAAGAATTATATTGGGGACACATTCTGGGGTCAAGAATTATATTGCGGACACATTCCCATTCAAGTATATGATTAAAGTAGCTGAGTAACCCATTACCCGATTCACTTCATACTAGGAATATAGCATTGTCACATACTCCTCTTCTTTTGGTACCACTCTTGCTCATTGGTTCTGCCAGCGCGTGGGGTCATGGAGTCAAGAATTATATTTAGGACACATTTTGGTTAAAGTTTTGGTTGAAGTTTTATCATCACTTCTATTTCCGTCACTTCATATCTGAAATATAATATCATCATATACTTCGCATTTTTCAGTACCACTCCTGCTCCTACGTGAAACCATGGGTTCAAGAATTATGATGGAGATAGATTTTGCTTAAAGTATTTGGTTAACTTTTTTTTTTCTTCACTTATGTTTCCAAAATCCAATTCACTTCATATTTGGAATATGACATTATCACACACCGACCTTATGGATTTTATTACTTCTATTCTTATGCCGAAGTGAAAGTTGTTATTCCATCTCCAATGGTTTAGTTACGTTTTTGTCCATCACTACAAATTTGAATATTTTATTATTCCAAATTCACATCATCCTTATACTGTTTTGTCCCCTGGGTTACATCCTTGGATGTAGCCATGGGGCCGAGAAATAGTACACCAACTTTTCCTCTAATATTTAAATAAACCGTCACTGTATTCACATGTTAGTTGAAATATTATATGAGTCCCCTTGTAGTTCCCTTTCTCCCTATCTCACCATTATACCCCAAATGCTATGTCTCTGGATGGGGTCTATGCTGTCAAGAAGTAGGACACTGATTAATTTGATGAAAATCATTCTTCTACTTCTCATATTTATTATTATTATTATTATTATTATTATTATTATTATTATTATTATTATTATTATTATTATTATTATTATTATTGTAAAGCATTCTCGAATTCAATGATTTGAACATGACATCATTACATTCTTACATCACCTTGTACCACACCTGCTCCCGGATAATGTCCCCGGATGGGGTCATTCGGTAAAAATCAACTCTGCACCCTGTCCGGAACATATAACAACATCATACTTCTCTAACTTCGCATGATAATTGTGCTCTTGGGTCATGCTAGTGGTTGGGGCCATGGTGTCATGGTTGTCATGCGCTTTGATACATCAACAATTCATCTCGGGTGTATATCATATGTTTCTTAAAACATGTTACAGTTTCTTATTTGTTTCTTAAAACAGGTTAAGGTTCATAATATCTCAAATCTGCTAACTATGGCAGTATGTCCTTGGGCTAACGACAACCCAACAACTGCCTGTAGTTGGCAGTTTTTCGTTGGGCCACCATGAAACCAACGTGAATAGTAATATATTTTTAAATGTTGAGCCAACGTTTCCAACATTATATTTGGTTGGCAGACGTTTGGCCAACAGTGAACCAACATGTTGGTCCAACTAAAGACCGAGGACAAAAACTTCGAATGGACCAAGTTGCTTGCTCAACACTCGGCCTGGAAAACCAGGCCAACGCTGGCGCAACAAATGTATGCTCTCTGGGGTGAGATCCGGAGCGGCTAAGGTTCACAACAATGGTAAAGAAGCTATTCAGATTAAAGTCTGCTGGAAAAAAAATAAAATCCAATTTGATTCTAAGAAATTTAATCTTCAAAAATAGAGAGTTTAATACCACTGCACTCCTTTATCACCGTGGTTGTTGGTGCTGAGATTTCCGAGTTTCTCATGAATATGCATAAACCTGCTTAACCAATCACTGCGAGCGCTAGTAAAATTTTCTAACTATTGTAACCCAACATTATATTTCACGCTGATTTTGAATGATCCAATCAAAGCTACTATTCCAATCACAGTCAATCAAACTTGCACTTTCATTGATACATTGTTACATTATGTTGTTGGTGACTTATTTTTGTTTATGCGTATTCATGAAAAACGAGGAAATCTCAGCACAGGCAGTTATGGGTGATAAAGGAGCGTAGCGGATTGTCGCCCTTGGTTTGCGACGATGATTCAAGATGTTTCTTATAAACTGAATATGTTATCGGGCATTTTTCACGGAAAGCATGTAATAAGCATTAAAAATGTTAGAGCATTTGCTGCTCCTTGGGATGCCACTATTTTACTATACGAGAATTATTCATGAAGTTTAATTAATAAAAAAATGAATAATTCTCATTCAATTCGCACATTTTTATAATATAATAGAATAAGATTTTGCATTGTAAGCTACAGAGCTTAGATGCACTTCATTGAGCAAACAGAGAGATAGAATATAGTTCCTTTGATAAATAAATACGGTTGATAACAAAATATTTCAAGATATGCAAAGTCTCTAATCTCTGCAATTTTTTTACTTTTCACACTTACCATACTAGTACTATCAAATAAGTCAAGAATGTTTCCAGAATGGTTTACAAGACAACTCTATCTCATAAAGGCTAAAAGTACTGATGCAGTTAGAGACCAAACAGAGATATGGAAGGAATCAAGTCTTTTACCACAGCAAAAAGCACCGCGAACACACACACACACACACACACACACACACACACACACACACACACATATATATATATATATATATATATATATATAATATATATATATATATATATATATATATATATATATATATATATATATATATATATATATATAATGATCTCTGTATATTAGTCTAACAGCTGTCGTCTTGCAGAAAGTACATATACGGTATTTGAATGTGACTCAGTACATTGGACTTGGGAAATATTGTCGCTTATAGCATTAGTATATCACATGATTTAACTCGTGAGGGTTGAACTTCTGACCTAGATTCTTTGATTCCATTAAGAGTCAATACTTTATTGACTGATAAAAACGTTAGTGCAGGTACTTTAGCGGTGGCATGCATAACCTAGTTTCTGATTGGTTCAGAGAGGGTTGTAATCTAGAAGGATTAAATTGTTTTTAAGTCGCAATGCAGTTCAAATTGATTTTTCCTTATTCTGTTTTGCGCAGTCAGAAGCTATATAATAGGATGTATTGCTGTGTTAGGCATATGTTCATAGTTTGTTCATCCTGAGAGGTCATAAAACGAGATTGGTTCATTTTGTGTGTGGATATTCACTTCAGTGATATATATATATATATATATATATATATATATATATATATATATATATATATATATATATATATATATATATATATATATATATAATAATAATAACAATACAGTACATTTAGGATTTAGTACTGTTTTTTAAACTTTAATAATTTAACAGCTCCGTGGAATTATCGGAAACATTTCTGGAACTTGTGATATTCCATATTCACAAGGACTATTTTGAATTTATAACACTTGGATATAACTGATTTTTGTAGTACATCAGTACAGTGAAGGTTTCATTCGGAACCTACTTCATTCGGAATATTTGGATCAACTTCCGGATCAGTGAACTTTAGAACAATTTAGGACTTTTAAGGATATTCTATATTGTAAGTTATTTTTAATTCTTTCACTTTGATTGTTTGTTGAAATATTTTAATATTTTAGGAAATTAAATATTTGTATTTTAAATCTTCAAAGCTTGTTTGAGTCTTTTCTTTTGTTACATTTACCCCTAGTCGTAACAATATATATATATATATATATATATATATATATATATATATATTGAGAGAGAGAGAGAGAGAGAGAGCTGTTGATACAATAGAAAAGGTTATATGACAAATTCAGCATCTTTATCCTCCACACATACAAGATCTTTTGAAATGTAGCTATTATATTTCTCCCCCCTTCAACTGTGGAATAGAGATCCTGCTTGAACAACTGAAGAATATAGATTCTGCTTGTACAATTAAGGAATAGAGGCCTGCTTGTACAATTGAGGAATATAGATCCTGCTTGTAAAATTGAGGAATAGAGGCCTGCTTCTACAATTGAGGAATATAGATCCTGCTTGTGTAATTGAGGAATATAGATCCTGCTTGTACAATTAAGGAATAGAGACCTGCTTGTACAATTGAGGAATATAGATCCTGCTTGTACAAATCTGGAATAGAGGCCTGCTTGTACAATTAAGGAATAGAGGCCTGCTTGTACAGTTGAGGAATATAGATCCTGCTTGGATAATTGAGGAATAGAGGCCTGCTTGTACAGTTGAGGAATATAGATCCTGCTTGTATAATTGAGAAATATAGATCCTGCTTGCATAATTGAGGAATATAGATCCTGCTTGTACATTTGAGGAATAGAGGCCTGCTTATATAATTGAGGAATATAGATCCTACTTGTATAATTGAGAAATATAGATCCTGCTGGTGCAATTGAGGAATACAGATCCTGCTTGTATAATTGACGAATAGAGGCCTGCTTGAATAATTGAGGAATATAGATCCTGCTTGTACAATTGAGGAATATAGATCCTGCTTGTATAATTGAGGAATATAGATCCTGCTTGTACAATAAAGGAATAGAGGCCTGCTTGTACAATTGAGGAATATAAATCCTGCTTCTATAATTGAGGAATATAGATCCTGCTCGTACGATTGAGGAATATAGATCCTGCTTCTATAATTGAGGAATATAGATCCTGCTTGTACAATTGAGGAATATAGATCCTGCTTGTACAATTGAGGAATATAGATCCTGCTTGTATAATTGAGGAATATAGATCCTGCTTGTACAATTAAGGAATAGAGGCCTGCTTGTACAATTGAGGAATAGAAGCCTGCTCGTACAATTGAGGAATAGAGATCTCGTTTGTAAAAATGAGAATTAGAGATCCTGCTTGTATAATTGAGGGGCAGAGACCTGATTTTACAATAGAGGAATAGATATCTGCTTGTACAATGAGGTATAGAAACCTGCTTGTACAAGTGAGGAATAGAGGCCTGCTTGTACAGTTGAGGAAAAGAAATCCTCAAACTATATTATATACATCATTTTTATTTACATCTATTTCTCAGACAGTGTTTCACACAGGTTCATCAACATCCGTGGTTATATTTATTTCAAACAGACTTACGGTCTGAAAGAATTCTTCTTTACCGGAGTTGCTATATCTCCATTTTAAGAGTTTGAACTTCGTGAGTGCGTTAATCATGAGGGCGTGCAACCAAACCATTATTTAAGTAGGTCACAGTTTCAGTAGTATAATAACAGCAATTTTGGATTTTTGTTACTGATCTAGGTCAAATCCTTCTACCCCCCCCCCATGACTTTGTCCTCACATCACACGCGCATGCATGCGAACCCACGCGAGAAAGTTACCACGAAGCCATGCCAGAGGGTAGTTATGTGGGGTAGAAGACTTCAACCTAGATCAGTAACCACACAAAACTGCTATTATCATAACACTGCTCCGCCGACGGTCCACTGTCCACGCACACAACCATATACACGATTGTTTATCATAATTACATATCACGATCATGATTTAAATCAACGCCAGCGTGGTAAACAAACCGACCGGGTGCACCGACGGTCACACCAACTGGTTTTTGAGTTTCCCCTTATCCCATCAGTTATTCCTCGATTTCTTGTTTAACATCACCTAACTCTGTCAACCGTTTGCCTCCTTTTGGCCATCGTTGTTCCATAAAATGCTCAATGATTTTTGTAGTAAAGCGTCCGGCAACTGCTGAAAGCATTGCAATTGTTAGGAGCGTTTGCAATGGTATCATAATATTTTCGTCGGTTGCTGATATTTTTTTATTATTCAGCTCTGATATTTTGTCTTTCACAACATTGAATCCATTCATTATTATTTGCATATTATCAATTATGGGCTCTAGATCTCACTTGTCGATATTAGATGTTTTCATTGACTTAATACTATCAATTATGGGCTATAGATCTTTTATGAACTTCATACTATCAATTTTAGGCTGTAAATCTTTCTGGCTGATACCAGATATTTTTACAGCTGGACAATATTTCAGAACATTTCATATCTGATATAATCTGTTTGAGCTGATTCCATACATTTCTTTGACTTCTTTTGCAGGACTGCCACCATGCAGGCGTTGTATTTCCGCAATAATTTGCGGCGAAAAGTCTGCTTGTTTTCTTGACATTTATATATTTTTTTTATGTTTTAGAAGGGGAAGCAGAGCTTTCCGCGGATGTTTTGGCAGATGACTTTATCTGTGCGCGGAGACGTCGGTGGTTTTCCATTTCCGCCAACACCGTGTCAAATTCACTCATGCTAATCGTTTTATCTTCAATGGCCATCGAGGACAGCTTGGCAATTATACTGAGACTGCTTTGTGCCGCCGCGAGAAGTTCTAAATAGACACGTATTCGCGAAGGCAGCCGTAATGAAATTATTTTTACCAGCGCCGCCAGTCACACCGGTTAATATTGTTATGGCGCCAACAACAATTCTGATTGGTGTACATGTAATAGTTGCCGTAGTCGTGATTCCCGATACACCAAGGCCAACAATTGTTGCCGCGGTCAGTCCACAAATCACATCAACAACCACGCATACGCATTTGTATTTCACGAGTAGCGCGGTTTTCTTTGTGATTTCATCTGGCAGTTGTTGTTCTGCGTCAATTATTTTCTCACGTCGGTATCTTTGAGGGTCTATCATAGTTATTCTATTATAGTTGTCATCATGGAGACTAATTGCTCAACAGACTAGCCTTGTTCAGCTGGAATCAGGTATCAATTAATATTTCCGGTTCAGTACCCACGAATGTAGTCTTAGTCTATTTTTAGATCATTTTTTCCTCGCTCAATTTGGTGGTGATGTATGCATTAGATTTAGACATCCTTAGTATCGATTTAAAGGAAATTGGTTGTTGTTTAGAATATGAGTATTATAGTGTGGTTGTCTCTGTGTATTTTGGCGACAGTGCGCAGTGAGTATTGAGGCATTGGTGTTGATCCGGAAGTGAAATCTGTGACCCATTGCACGTTGCTTTGTTTACAGTGAAGCCTCTCAGGATAATGCCGGTTAACCTATGACAAGAACTTCAAAGTGAGTTCATCTTTGAATATACTTTACAGCAACATATGATTTATTAGGATTTGGACACAGCGGAAAGTTCAGTACTGACAAACAAATGTAGAAACTATATAGGAAAATTAATTGTGGTCTGAGGCCTGTCAGTAAGAAGATTATAAAAGTTTAAATTGTTATCCTGAGTTTATTATTCAAGGTAGATGCATGAAATTTGGACATTTTGTGTAAATTGACTTTAAAAATAGAACTATTAAATTAAAAATTAAAAAATTTATATATTTTACAAAATTTAAATTAATTTCTAGCATAAAATTAACATTTTAAAATTTTTGTAAAATAATGCACACGTATAGAGCCTATGGGGTTGATACTCATTATTATCAGCATGTATTTATTTCTACACCTTATATACGAGCTGCAAAGGTAGATATTTTTGAAATTCTGTCAGAGAAAATCGTTTTCAATTCTGTGCCAGCACCTAACAGTACTTGCAATGTCTGGACAGGCAATGTAACATCAAATAGGTTATATGGGCTATTGTCATATAGGGACCCTGAGACTAACATTTGGAAAAAGAAACATGTCCATAGACTGGCATTCATGATAAAGATGAGAAAAGTGTAAACATTCCAAAAGAGTTAGATGCATCGCATTTATGCCACAATAGTTTGTGTGTGAATGCCGATCACCTCAGCCTGGAACCTCGTCGTATCAACAACCATAAGCAGTACTGCAAAGGATATGGGAATTGTTTTGGACATGGTGAATTTCCAAACTGCATGCTACAGTTGAAATTTTGATATGGAATAATTACAGGTATAATGGTATGCCCTGCACACCCACCCACCTACATCCATATAGAAATGTACATTAGCATGACATGGCTGGCTTGCTGCTTGCATGGACAAAATGGGATTAGTTTATTGATTTATTTATTTATGCATTGATTATTGTTCTACTTAAGTAAGTAGGATAGAAGAAAGAAAGCGACCTTGGTCTTTATTTCATTTGAGTATGCTGGTATGACAGCTTTATCTTAAATATTACACTATTTTATTCATTCATTCAATGGTACATTCATTGATTCAGTCAGTCAGTCAGTCGGTCTGTCAGTTCATGTTATTTTAGAATATGTTAAAATGTTTGTTTGTTTGTTTGTTGTTTATTTCTTTATTTATGTCTTGATATTCTGAGGCCTCATCAGGTAGGTAACACAACTGCACATAACATGCGTTGTGTTACCTACTGATTTCCCCACGACAGTTTTCCTTTCTGTATTATGTGTTTTTCAGTGTATCTTTTGGGCACTGTCAATTTGTACATGGACTAAGATCATCTGTTCTGTCTGCAGTGTCCTTGGCTCCTGGTAAAATTGTGCATAGGAGTGATTGCCTTTGGAATGACTGTCCAGTAGGCTCTTGCAGTAGTCAGACTTCCTGTTGCCGGGCTGAGTTCTGTACATCAGATGAGCCTGTATCATATTTCCCTGTCTTTCCAGTACACGTTTCCTGTTTTCCGGATACTTTTGATACAAATGATGGTAAGTACAGTTTTTATTCATTTAATCCAGTGATCTCAGAGTAGTTGATGAAAGTATACCTCCCAAGCGTTTTAATTTTGTTTTCAGAGATGATCCAAGTCTGTTATTGAGTCTGTGTATTGTTGAATGCACTCTTGCCTCAAAGTTTCTTGAATAGTTAACATTTTTAGGTAAGAAAACACTTATTTATCTGTTCACAGACTCACATTTATGCGTGTTTTTGTCAAGTCGCAGTCTTTGTACAACATCACAGGAAATTTTCATTTTCAACACTTTCAGGAGAATATTCTTATCACTTTCTGTCATGTTTTGATGATTCATATGATGAATTCGCAGAAATGCATATCGAATTCACCAAATGTTAGTACTTCCTCCACCACAAACCTTAGAATATTGCTGACATTTGCGTTGCAGTCCCCAGAATAACACTGCAGAGTGGCATCCAGTACTTGGGGAGTTGACTTGTATAATTCTAACATCACCTCGAGTGTCCTCCATCATTCGCTTGAAGATCAAAACTGCAGCGGGCTTCAACATCTTGACTGGGATTTTTCTGCTTCAGCTTTTTTCCTTCTCTTGTTCTTATTCCCGGAAACATATTTTTCGCTAAAAGTTGCAGAACTGCACTGTTTGAAATCAGGTCTCTCACATCTGTTGTCTTGATTGCCATGACGATGGATGATATCATTCCACATTTCAACATTTTTATTCATACAGATCATACGTGTCCCGTCATGCTGATTCACTTCCGTCTCTTTCAGGGTCAATCTTCCTTTGGATGATGACCGTATAATTCTAGCAGACCCAGGTGTGCCATTACAGTCTGGTGCCACGACTGACTGGAGACCCCCACCTGTCGGCTTCGTCACTGCCATGAAAGAGAACTTGTCTGCATCCATTCTTCTGGTCACTTGAGCAGATGCAGCACTGGAACTTGGTAGAGTATCATCAGTCAGAAATCTGACCCCTTTGTTATGTGGAATATTTACTGGTTTTAAAAAAGTTTTCTTCTTCTTGGTGTACCCATTCATGGTTTCAGTTAAAATAACTGCATGTACAAGTATAAGAATTATCCTCTCTCCCCCTTATATAACTAGGAAAAGGTGTGCTGCCCTGGCATCATAGAACTCCACCAACTCTTCAATACTATTGGAAACTTAACATCTAAGATCTCCTCCCCTTCAGGGGTGAAAATTACATCACTACCTTAGTTACTACCCCTAACTAGCGTATTCAGATGCTACCAGATTTCAGGTGCTACCTATTATTGACAGGCCCTGGTTTAATTACTTCACACCTGATAAGGAAAACCATTGATGTTTGTGATAAAGGAATGGAGACGTGTTGCAAAAGAACAAAACTTGTCAACTTGAGTTTTTAAATTTTCATTAAAATTTAATTTAAATTCAAATTTTTAAATAAAAACATGTATCATATTTTAAAATTGACTCTCCTAGGAGAGTTTAACAGCCAGGTTTAATTTCTAGTAATTTCTAGATTTGTATGAGGACTAAAAACTAACTACAGTTTATTTTAAGTGTTTATCTTAATTAATAAATTCACCATTTAACTTTAAGTTTTGTGCAATTTTGACAAAAAATTAGAGACTATATAGGAAAATTAATTGTGGTCTGAGGCCAGCTGTATACGTGTACACATTTCCAACCAAGCACTTTTCTTCACTTATACAACCATCATACAATCATAGAACATATCATCCTCTGGAATATTTAAGTCTCCGGCAATTGTGCGTTCCTGGGGTTTGGCACTACGTTCATTTAGAAACACACCGAGTACGCCTTTGCTTTGTGCCTCTAACGATCGTTTTCGTCCAATTACTGTTACGCAGTCAAGTGCGTCCTTGTTGAATAACAGTCGAGATCTTTCTCTTCTTAGTTGGTTTAATATAATCGATGGGGAATGTAACTGTGGTGGATTCAGCGGTGAATTTCACTTCATCGTTGTAGAAACAGTCTTTGGCTGATTTCACATCCAACGGTAATATATCTTTTTGCGGGTGTTTTCACGTGCAAATGCCATGACTCCAAACTGGCCTCGAAATGGTAGTGATACATCAGGGTGGTCACAACTATTGGCTTCTATTTTACCATCGAATGGATTGTATTTGAGTATATATGAGGGTCTGGTAACACCACTCTGAAGCAGATATTGATAAACAAGTGGAACAAAATTGCTATCACTGTTAGCATCCGCTGTGAGCTGGTCCAACATCCCGTCAGTAACTTTCGCAACATTGTTACCGTGTGGCTCTTCAGAATCCATCACTTATATGTAATAACAAATATTAAACACAAACGCCAAAGACGGTTAAGTGCCCTTCTGGCGACTAATGATAATGATACGGTATATATGAAACTTTCTTTAACATTGTCTTCTGTAATACATGCCATTAATATACAATGCAGGGAATTATTTACAACTATTGTCATTACACCACACACACACCTCCGTATCCGTTTATAATAAAGAAATACGATCCAGACTTGCGCACCTTTAAGATATTACGATTAAGTGTATCAAAGCTATCCCCGACAGTAACGAAAAGAAGTAAACCATTTGCCATCATATTTTTCAGATCTTTCTTTGCTTAATATTCCACTAAATCTACCCATGAATTTATTACGCGTGGTGGTCAGGGAACCTCTGCGATATTTGCATCCACGTATTGTTTCGTCTCTGTAAAGGCAGTATATAGTCTTTGATAGAGATCATCGACACACCAGAGCTAATGATTCTCCCGATTTAAGACAACATCTTGAATGTCTACATTAGATGTTTTAAACTTTCCAGTTTGATCTTGGAAAATCACAAGCTCGCTCTTGCAGATGTCAACAACAACCCGACAGGTAAACTCAGTTAAATCCGCTTTGGTGGCAGTCAGATCCACATCAAGGTCGCGTCGGGTTGTTACGACTTTGGGTCCGTAAATGTCAACAGGAATTTTGCATACTATCAGGCGTAGTTTATAAATAATAATGTAAAATCAATAAGCGTTTGCAGGGATGGTGAACGTTCAAGTGCACGCAGTGCTTTAACAACAAGATATCCTCATATGGGGCCATCCATCCAAGTTTGCAACGGCAGGGTTGAATAAAACAGTGGTAGACGACTCCGTCGTCTATGTAAATAATCAACAACTTCACGTGGCGGTACGAGTCAAAATACAAAACGACGTTTGGGTGTCACCGCGTATGCGACCCAGTGAGTTCAAGGTCCTGTTGTTGAATCCAGGTTAACGATTCCAGTTTCCCACGTGCGGGGGATCATGGCTCGAAAGCCTTTGGTTCCAAGTTCATTCCGCATAAAGACACCTCGGAAATATTTGACTGATTTTGTCATCGTGAAAAAATCAAAATTAGTTAACGGACGCGAGGCCACCGCCGAAGACCTTGACCCCAAGTCTGCTCTTGTGGCCAAGGGGATAGTCGAAGACCTTTTCCTTTTTTATACGTCTTCAAGACACTATGCGGCCTCCAACCGCCTTTATCAGAACCATCCCGGATGCAGTTCCGATGGCCCCTAACGCAGCTGCTTTTGCAATCGCGAGAGTCGCAGCCACCAATAACGCTGGCATGGCTGCGAGGAATGGAAATATTCCACCGTCGCGTTTCATCGCGGCAACCCCGACCGCTGATAAATTAAGAGTTATCAAGCTACGTTGACGTTTAGCTGCTTCAAACTGTTGCGCCTGCGTCGGTGTTAAGATTTTTTTTATAGCGACTGAGATCATTTCGAGTTGATCTCAACTCAACGTGACACGTTTACGCGGATGTGACATTCTACTTAAAACGTTACAGGTTCAAATACAACAACTACGAGTTTATGTGTTTTCTACTGGCGCATTAATGACCCTCATTCGGCCACTCAAGCCCTGCAAAAACAGAGTCTTGTTGGAAAGAATCACAGCAATGGATCTATAATTGGAGACAGCGGGGTCAGCAGGCGGATTAACATGTCCACCACAGACTGTTTAACCAGGTCTAGATGCTCGAGGTGAAAGTAATAAATCGGGTACACCGTAGTAAAGTCTTGTTGGGAAATCTGCAAGTCTGTGTCAATGTTTTGGTCTCGGTCCATGTATTTCAACAGCCCATGATACACACGCGCGACTTGGTTGTGTCCAAAGTCGAGGAAAATGTCTTGGGTGGGTATTTCGTTACCGTTTAACCTCAGCGAGACCTGAGTCTCTCCCAGATTTGAAAAAAATCATCGAACTTACCGTTTGGGTGTCCATATTAACCATGTCTTGAAATGCCACAAACACGTGACGTGGTGCGCTGACACCTTGTTGGGTACTTATTTGAGATGAGAATTTTCCTGGAACATAGCTTGGTGTCGAGTCTGTGGTCACCGCGAGGAATGAAATCGTAGCTGTTCCGCCAGACCCTATGAATGATGTCAAACTTTCGTCTATGGCCACAAAGGGTTAATTGAAAGCATCCAAATCGTGCGTTTGGATAACTCAGCTGCGCGGCTCACAGTCTGTCGTGTTTATATACAGTAAATGATCTGCATGGTTTTTTGTGTCTTTGATGAACATCATAGACGGGCCAGCGGATCTTGCATAATAGTCAATGTATCTGGCGAGTTCTAATATCGTAGTGGCAATGTCAACTTTCCCCAAACAAACTTCGATTTATGTTCCATTGATGAGATAACGTGTATACTTGAACAACGCCATGATGCCGTTGTTGACAAATCCGATTCTGTCGTCCTCTCCGTATGCAGCATTGTTGTCTCTGCGTACAAGCTTCTCTTAAACTTGTAAGAATGCTTCGTACTTAAGAAAATAGCGAGATGTGTCCTAAACCAGAAGTTCTATTGGCCCTTCCTGGTCTGCCACCCTAGCTTCGTACGCATAATACAGTATTGATAATCTTGAACGTTTCTACCTCGTAAAACAGGCGCGTCCATGTCAAACGCGCGATCGAATACATCTTTGAATTGAGCCATGGTGAAAATTTCGTTTCCACTTATAATTTTATTGTTTCGTCTAATATCTTTTGCACGACGGCTTTGCCGTCCACAACCGTAATCCGGCCCCCATGACCATATTTGCAATCGTCGAATCAGTATATGTTGTTGAGCGGCTTCATTGATAATTTTACTAACCGGTGCTGGCATTGCTGCTGTTGATGGTAAGGTAACAGCTTTTGGTGGTGCCCGAGTCACTAATCGTCGTAGTCGACCTCAAATCGATTGAACCGCCTGCGATCCTAGATTTTTTAACCGATCCGCAGCGACGCTTTCGATGCTATCAACGATTCGCATTGCAACTTGTTTAGCGATCGGTGAGGCGCGCGAGACCAATCCCGCGAGAATCTTTGGGGCTCCCGAGAACAATCCACGGACAACATCACTGAGGCCATTTCTGTAATATGTCGCGTAAAAGTTTTGTTCGCGTTGACAACACGCACAAGTCTTACACGTCCAGGTACGACTGTCATTGTACTAAATAGGTCGATCTCTAATGTACATTTGGATCGTCAGAGTCTCCCCGCGCAGGTCCAACATGTGTCCGTCCTGGTCCATAAGGGTGAAACGAAGATTCGTCGACCGGGGATTGCTGCATAGAAGGTATCAGGTGCTGCAGGAGTAATTGAGATCAGATTACCCGGGGCCACATTCGGGAGGAACCCAAACAAATATGTAACCCTGAGAGACTATGCTTGTGTAGCTCTGGTTTCGTATCAAAATCTGCTCGAAAATACAGGCCCTGGAGTGGAACAAACTCAGCCAATTAGGTACCAGAACGACTCGTTAATATAGGCCAGAACGACTTGTTAATATAGGCAAAGATCGTTCAAAATCAAATTCCTCGGTTATGACACAAGTATACATCGATCAAAATCTGTTGAAAACTAAGTTTCTAAAGTGGCAACGTATAACTAGTGACGTATGGATGACGCATGACGGCAAAGCATGGCATATACTGGACTATGCATGACGAATGCAAGGAAATTCCAGAAAACGCAATGGACCGACGGGAAAGGAGCTAAAATTAAATAAACGTAAATTTAACCCATGATACCTTCTCGTAAATTTCACTGTCTTTAATGTCTTTTTATTTTCATAACTATTTCTTGACCATGAGGGAGCAAGTAAAATCCCTTCACTGGATCTTTCTTCCGTTTATGTTTATCTAACGTTACTATTGTACACCTTCCCATAGAGTAATTAACCTGTCTGGTGATTGATCCGGGTACCTGCTACGGCCAGTGATCAGTAAAGCTTAATCTAAAATATAAATTCGGCTTAAACTCCTACTTTCATTTTCGATGTTCAGGCATGATTGGACAATACTTTTCTAGTCGGACACCACGGTGTGATCAGTACTATAAAGATTGTATGAGTGCTTACAATACGAGGAAATGATAAAGACATCATTTGTGAAGCAACATTGCTTTTACCGCCGTCCAGACGACAATTACTCCGAGTAGTCGTTTTTTACTTCCTGGATTCTTAAAGGTAATTATATTCATGTACATGTAGGCTTGAGTAATAGAAAATCTAAACTCGGTGTTTCTCTCGTTGAATCAGTCTCACAGATCGTGTTCAGTTGGGTTAGAGATTTTGTTTTCTACGCACAAAACAAATAACCTTTGAAAAGCATTCTATATACAGTAGTAGATGGAGTTGGAACCAGGTGTGGGTGGGTGACACGCTAACAAGATATAAATGTTCCAACACTAGAGTTTAAATGTCAAGGCCTGTCTGAAACAGGGTTATATTTTCAAACCGAAATTTTGAATGAGGAGGTTTGTTTCTGGGTCTGTCATTGGATATCAACTTAAAATGAAAGAAATATTCCAGTAAAATAATTTCTACATATTTATCTATGGTTGTGGTTTTTGTATGTTTAACGCCATTTTTCAGCACATGATAGGCTATACGTGGCGGCCAGTATATCTGGTGGAGGAAGAACCCGGGAAAACCCTGGGAAGAACCACCGACCCACGGGATGCTACTGGCAAGTTTTCTCACATACTCACGTTGGCCGAGCCCAAGATTCGAACCCGCGCCGACAGAGGTGAGATGTCAGTGATCTGTAAAGGCGAGCGCCTTATACCACTCGGCCACCCGGGGCTCCTATATATATATATATATATATATATATATATATATATATATATATATATATATATATATATATATATAGATATATTAGACTTAACTTCTTGTATGTAACACTAAGCTCATGAATCAGTGCAAAACACAGTTGAATTCACATGTTGTATTTGAATATCTGGAAAGTCTTTGAAAATCTTTATAATAGACTACATCAGATTAATGACAAATAAGTTACTGATCCTAGCCAATATCACTTGTCTGTTTTAAACATATTTTATTGTCTCAGTTCAGGCATGTCAAACTCAAAGTCTACTGAGGGCACCAAAACGAAAATCGATAGCTTTTAGGGTCACCAAAGAAAATGTACTTCTATCGGAAAGTCGTTACTAGATACTTTATAAATATGTAGTCGCGGGCCGTAAAAAAATTCGACATGTTTAACATGACTGCCTCAGTTACTGCAAACAGGGTCGCATAAAAAGTTCTTGCAACATGGCTCTTATCCTTATATGTAAATGAGGGGCGGGGGAGACAAATAATCCAGACATGGACAATAGCATATTAAGATAATACTATAAAAAGAAATAAACGACGTCATAATGGAGAAAGAAAAAAACAGAAAGGCATGGTTTTATGGCAAGCCATAGGGGCCCATAACGTGTCAACGTTTCGCGATCTCGCAGCTCGATTCCGCGAATATGAGATAGCTAGAAAGAAGATACTTTGTAATCACACGATCTCTGTAACTTCTGCACAGGGCTTGATTTTAAAATAAAAAGAATTTTCAGGTTGTCTTCACTGGTTATCCTGCTTTTTAAAAAATAAAATACCTTGTATATCTTCGGTATTATTAAAATAACTTTAAATTCGCTTTATTTTCGTCTATGATTGATGGGTGTGTTTTGGGTTATGGAGTATACAGCTTGGCCTTACTTCTAGCTCTACTTGGTCATTTTTATTTCCTGAACTTCAGAGGTAAATTGGAAAAAAATAGGCGAAAACTTTTTTTAAATAAATTGATATTTTTATTATTCATTTATTGTACTTTCAGAAGTCAGCTTTGCCTACTCTGCCAAATTCATTTTCCATATTTTAATAATTGTTGGGAGGAATAGGGGCATTTTTGTTTGTGCCAACACAATATGTAATAAGAACCAATGATGTACGCCATTTGTTCTTTTCACGTAATACCTCACACCATGCCATCAATAGTATTGATCGGTGATTTATCGGCACCGACATATTATTAGTCTGACTGACATATGGCAATGGATTAATGGAACTCAC
>JAQPZY010001568.1:2687500-2932500 GCA_029931535.1 Margaritifera margaritifera | reverse complement strand
AAATTGAACTTTATAGGTCATTTTGTAAACAACATATTTACAGCATTTGAGTTCAACGTCAGGCTTGTTTACATAGCGTTTAGTACTTAGATTGGAACTTTCCATGTCTTGATATGATAAAAGTAAGGTGCGCATAGTAATATTATATTAGAGTTACTCATATTCCAGAATATTCTGTCAGGTAACTTATCTTTATATTTATACAGGCTTGGTAAGCAGGAGACCATTCCTATACTAAACTTCATGTTATAAAGATCAGTCTATTAAGGAATTTATTTTAGTAATCAGATGTTACAGTTGTGAAAATTAGAGCAAATTCAGAGAGAGGAATTATTTATTTGAAACATTCATTGGAATTATGAAAAGTGCTCATTCTCATTTTGGATTAATACTTGACTTTGGGATTTTATGTGAATTCATTCAAAGATTTTTTGGATTACATCATTCAGGTATATCAGGACATTCAAGACTACTGGCACACCAGGACATTCAAGGCTACTGGAATTCATTCGGAACATTATATATTTAGGTCTTATGATTAGGACACTTAGGATTATTGGATTATTTGGATTTTAATTCACAATATTTTAAGTGTCCTTTTGAATTTTCATTTAATTGTCTGGAAATAAATTGATTGTTGATTTTACTCACATTGTTGGTTTAACTTTCTTTCTGCTACATATTTTTAGGCCATAGAATCTTAACAATGTGTTACCTTTATCTTTTATTTTATATACCTTTGACAGAATTGAAACATTGTTGCTATTATATTTTATCTTATTGTACTTCATATTTACATTTATTTGGACGGGTTTGTCTTCCTAAAGTTTGTATGCAATTCTTCATTTTTACATTTTTAGAATTTTACCTTTAGTTGACACCATATAGCCAATATTGTTACTATATACATACTTACCTCTGTTTCAAGCTCTACCAAGCAAATTCTAATGAGCGGGACCCTTTGTGATGCACCCGTCGCTAATAACTGGAGGTACTTTGTGTCTTAGGTTGCCTAACCGAAGGCCATATGACGTAATGATATAGTGATATGTCCGTCTTACGTCTACCCGTCAACATATGCAATATTTGAATTCTGTTAATATATTAAGATGCCAACTTAAATAGAACGTAGACAGAATGTCATTAGGACATCATCTACCAAAATTGTTTCCATGGTTGCTTCCCAAACAGTGGTGTTGCTTTCATAGCAAATGGGTGGAATACTTTTTTTCCGCTTCTTCAGCACGACTTATCAAATATTAGTCATTTTTTACAGGCAGTGTTCTTTGACTGCAGCTAGAGAGAATCCAGGCATCAAGGTTTTCAAGCTTGAACAAACAGGGCGAATGTGACATCAAATACGGCTTCCCTAAATCAAAATGACATCAATTTTTTTAAAATATTTTTTTTATGGTTTCTCCTTAAAAAAAATATTTTGGATTTTGACATAAGATGATCTTTGCAATTTTGACTTGTGATTTTATTCTGTCATTCGAGATGGTAAATGTGCCTCTCATATAAAATAAGAAATGCAATAACTTAATCTAAAAGCCTTTTATTAATTTTGAATAAATTTGACAGAGCACTTCGTTCGATGTTACCTGGACAAGTCTGCCGGGTAAGCGATATTAGGCCTACGTTGGTCTTTTGTTATGTCAAAGCATCTACGATGCGACCAGAAATCAAGTTTGTAGAACTATTCCCCTCATCTACTTAAATTTTGTCTGGTTTTTGCCTAGTTATGAGCGGTGTTAAAGTTTTACAGTTGGTGGCTTACTTTACTCTACTGTCTATGAGAAATATATTTTATGTAAAGATTGGTCTATTTTAGTAAATGCATTTAATGTCTAATCATTTAATAGTACAGATTATATTATTGCAAACAGAAATAAATCCTGGTTTCAGTAGGACCAACTTTTCGATTCCAATCATAAATTTTGTTTTATACTGGTATTTTTGCCCGTTATATTTCGCTTCTTAGGACACGTCTTGAGGCCCCCCCCCCCCCAGCCCCTGCCCCTTTTTTTAGGCTAATTCATGTACGGCATAATATTTCCCACAATGTACATTATGCATTAGTAAATATTTTCTACCAATGTAACATAGAAGAAAAGTATTGCATTTAATTTTTTGTTTCTATTCTATTTTCACTTTTAAATTTTCTTTTAGTTAAATTTGTCAATTACTTAACAAATGTGTCATCCCACGATAATTCATATTGCTTTATTCGTTGCTGCTGCAATTAAGAGTTTTTCATTGTCAATATTTTTTATGTAGTCAGGGTGGGAGATATTGATGACTTTTATTTTCTTTTGATCCTTTAAAAAATATGAATACTATATACGTGGCTATTTTGACCACGTGTGCTTTTGTCAAGTTGTATGCATTAGATTTGAGTAACACCGTTGATTTTAATCTCAAAATATAGCTTGTCATACAAAACCACTTTAATTCAATCTTTTTTAATGTAGAATAGGCTCCATGCTCCCGCCATCCTGCATGTCGTAAGAGGCGACTACCGGAGTCAGGAACAGCGGCGGC
Organism: Margaritifera margaritifera; assembly: GCA_029931535.1. Taxonomy (NCBI): domain Eukaryota; kingdom Metazoa; phylum Mollusca; class Bivalvia; order Unionida; family Margaritiferidae; genus Margaritifera; species Margaritifera margaritifera. The sequence goes on along the minus strand of JAQPZY010001568.1, from coordinate 2,929,959 downwards.
TGAGTGATTAGCGTGTCCAACTTGCGACCGAAAGGGTGATGGTTCGAATCCTACCATCTGATCTGCCCGTGTTAGCTTCCTTGGGTGAGGCACTCTACTCTGATTTCATCGGCAATAAATAACCTATTTGTGTTGCTGTGTCATAAAACACAAAATCAATTCAATGTTACGTTTAAAAAGAACGTTGTTTGGTTCGATTCAATATTGACAATAACTGTGCTTGTATATCCTGTAGTTATATTCTTTACAACTCTAATGATATGTCATGCAAGCGGTTTGTCACTGTAATACGTCAGATGACCAAGTGTTGTGAGTCTTATGTATATCCGGTATTCTACATTAAGCTTGTCTTGTCGAATCCATTATAATGTTTTTTATCACTCTCCGCAAACTCAGGAAGTTATAAGAAGACTTCTGAAAGTTCCATGACTTAATCTATCTAAAAATTATTGTGAATACTAACTTGAAACAACAAAACATCCGTTGAAAACTTCTTCCCCTGCAAAAAAGGTTAGGTTGATATTGAGCAATTCAGTTTTACCTATAAATGAGTGTTAAACAGTTTAGTGTACAAAACAGTTGTTGGGAATATCAATACACGGCTTTCGTAGTATGTGTCATGGTACGCAATAGCGATAAAATTATAGAATATAATGTAATTTTATCCATTGGAAAAAAGAAACAGAAGAAGAAATGACCATATACACCCTAATTTCATTTTGATATAGAGTTAATTTTGCTATTCTAATTAAAAACACGAGGACGAACTTTATAAATTTAGCAGTAAGAGAAACGTCAATTTCGACTTTAAACCAGGCTGTAGAATATATTCAGTTGTAGGCACGTTCGTTAGTGCAAAAGCATAATGTTTGCAGAAATATGTCAACCACTGCAAATTTTAAAGTGAAGATGTGTCGATGTTATTCTTTCTCCTGGCATCTTTGCAAAAGAAAGATAAACTAATGATTGAAACAATGATGTGTTTGTCAGTTTATGTTTACTATGATCCAAAAAAAAAAAGGATCATGTAACCCAAGCCAACAGTCACGTGATGGACGATAGAGAAATTCTCCACCGCTGTTTAACCGCGGAAAACATAATAAGACAAACATGGAAATATGAGATATAGTGTACATGAGGACTTATTGGAATATAGCATGCCAAAAACTCTCATGGCCATTAACTAAACGCACATACTTCAGCAAAGCTAGTAAAAGGTTGAATATAGGTCACGGTGAGTTTCTTTCGTTGAAAGGGTTTGGTACTAAGAGAGATGCATATCATCATCAAGTTCATGATTCTAGCATGAGCAGTCCCTGAATAATGAACATCGAACAAAATTTAACAAAAGTTAGTGAAGCATAAAATGTGGGCCATAATGACCTACTTTTGCAATGAGGGTGTGGTGCTCATCAAGATGCATCCACTCACAAAGTTTCCTGATTCTAGATTGGATAGTATGTACATAGTATCCAAAAGCCCATTTTATCATGAGATAAACGCATAAACTTAACATAAGCCGATAAAATGTGAAATGTAGGACACTGACCTTTTTATTGTAAGGGTGTGGTAAAACAGTGATGCACACAACCATATTGTTTTGATGATTCTAGCCCACGCAGTGGTTGAGAAATAAACTTAAAGCACGAAATTTAACCAGTCAGTGAAGCGTGAAATAGAGGTTACGGTGGCCTATTTTTATGATGGTGTAATACACATCAAGATGCATTCCCTCACCAAGTTTCACGATTCCATGTGTAACAGTACGCATAAAGAGTGCAATATATATATGAGTTCCCCGTGTTGTTGTTGTTGCAGAAGACATATATGTGGAATGTTTGCGTGAGCGACGCGAATTCGCACACTCAGCCAAATCTAATCCCATCGCAGAAACATACATTTGTGTGTATCGTTGCACCAAGGTGAGTTTGTCACCGCTTAACACCAAGTGATGGATATTTCCCGATGGAATCACCACTTATACGTACGGACACCACGCGATTATGAATCAACTTATGATTGATGTTTTAGCGCATTAAAATATACTTTGGTGGTAGCTCCGTATTTCCAGGAACGACTTGAAATTCCTCTCGCACAAATGCTCTGTTTGTTGGGCGAAGTCCACTCGGCTTTGCCTCCCGTGGCTTTGCTGCTTGTGGTTAGACGGCAGAGAGGTCTGCAGGTGCCAAATGGTAACGTGTTGACTGTCCCAGAAAATCAATTTGATCTGAAATTGTAAATACATCGACGGACCATACCGGGTCAGTAGTACGACGTTGTCCGTTTGCTAACTCCCCCGGTGCATACATATACTGAACGAAATGTTTTCCGAGTGGGGCTAGCACAGGTGGTTATGCAACTTTTTATGTGTAACGGTGAGTCTTTTGCCGAATCGCTTTTAACCCAATTGCGCGTGTGATTTCATTATTCAATGCTGCTATGACTGATCGAAGCCGTGTCACCCACTCGCGAGATCGCTCGCGATTCAGCAACAATCATTGCGCGTACTGATGTACGAATAACCTTTCCGCAAGTGTGCGGTTAAATCGTTCGACGATGGCTTGTTCGCAATGTGTGTTAACACGTCCAATACAAACAAACACCTTATGTATTGCTAACAGCGCAGCAACGGCTCCAAGAAATTCTTTACCTAGATCGACCTGCAACAGCCGTGGCCATGCTAGCGTCGAACGTGTGAAAATACGTTTAAGTGCGTCTGCGACACTTGCTGAATCTGTAGACGTAAACGGCTCAGCTTCTTTGAATCTGCTGGCAATATCCATGATGGTTAACGTGTATTTGTAAGTACGCACACGTACCCGATCATGTGGAAGAAACAAAAGATTAGCCTGATGAACTTCGTTGGGTGTTCTCACATCAAACCATCCACGGGATATCTTTCTTGGCGCGGGTAAGTACATTTGCCATAATGCTTGTTTAGCAAGTCACTCTCAAGCAATCCCGTGGGTAACTTTTGGTGCGCTCACTAACTTTTCAACAGCAGCTTCACCTTTCTAATACCCGCGCGGACTGTAGTATATCGCTGACAGTTCATTATCCATGTTTGTTTGTTTGTTTGTTTATCATATCAATATATTTTACCTCCAATGCGTGGATTGTTTTCACCACCTAGTGACCATGAGAGGCTTTGTCTAGTGGACTTTGTCCGGCAAGTACAATCTTAGCTTTTATACCTCCTTTGATGATCCATCTAGCGATTCTTTCTCCGAGTGTAGGACTGATCGCATTTAAGTCATGGATGAGATCTATGTCAGCACGCTGGTATGCACGGATACCACTTGATGCCTTATAAGCAAGATCATGTCGGTAATATGCAGCATCGACACGACTTATACGTGCTTCTCCAAGCTTTGGTTGGTTGTTAGAATCAAGTCGTATATCCAGTCGTGTTCCAGGTTCACAGCAATTGTATCCAGATATGTGTTTTTCAACAGGATATTTACTCCATGGTGTTCCGGGTAGCTTCGTTAACACAGCAGCGATATCCCCGCCGACGACTTTTTTAATAAACGTGAACTTCTTTGATCCACACCGAACACAAGTTCCAGTGATCGTGGCTCTACCATCACGTGTTTGAACTCGAGTTGGATTTGCAGCACGAGTTTTCATGCATACAATATGAACACATGATTATTATACAACAAGTGTCATTCATCATGGCATCACGAAAGAGAAAAACTGATTTCACCGTCATTTACTTTTCTGCGCAGGCAAAGCCCAAACTACCCAAGCACGGTGACATGTTTCCAAACTCGATTCGTGCGTTGATCCTTGGTCCGGCTGGATCTGGGAAAACTAAACTATTGTTGAATCTAATCATGAGATGGTTAACGTGGGATCGCCTGTACGTGATTGCGCCGTCGGCGGACGATCAACCATGTTTTGATGTACTCAAGGATTTTACAGAAGCGCTTCAAACGTCACCAAGAAGCAACTCGTCCACCATTGATTTCTTTTCCACAATTGATGAAGCTCCTACAATTGATGATCTTGATTCAAGCGCGAATAATCTTCTCGTGTACGACGATGTCATGCTTGAACACCAAGACCATCCCGCGAGAATATTTTCGACATGCACAAGTGCCTAAAGTTATCTGAGACAACTGTAACATGTTGATGATATTTCGTAGCATTGACGCGCATGGTCTCGCAAGCATTCATTGGACTTGGTGTGCCACCGACCACTCGTGGGACGAGTTTAGGATAAATTTACGCGGGTCACCCAGGACTCGTATAGCTTCCTCACTATTGACTTGACTGGAGGCTCTGCCTCCCGAAATAAGTATCGAGCGGGTCTGGACACGGCAATTTAACAACCACAATAAACATATACAATGACAAAATCCGCCAGCGATGCCATAGCAGAAGCTACTTACCGACGCACTATCAACTGGAACTTCTCCGCGAGTACATGGATGCACGCAAACGTGTCAAAGATATGTTACAGTCGAGGCAGACTACACGGGAAGACCTCACAGCGGGCATCGAACAAACGTTTGCACCGCTGATCAAACCAGCAAAAGCGATTGCAGCCATAGCTGCATAAACTGTAGAACAAACAAAGAAAGTCGAAGAAACTACTGCCACGATGATGGAAACACAACAACGACCTGGTCCGATCAGGAATGCGCCAGAACAATTAGCAGAAATGCAAAAACAGTTAGAGGACATACAAGAGGATGTCGGAGCGGCACTTGCGAATCTTCTACAAGAGCAACCACCCGAGTACAAATCAAAGTTAGACACACCAATTCAGAAATTTAATGAAGACACACGACAGATAATCTTGCAATATCCCCTAAGGTTTACTGCTAACATACCTGGTTCAAAACAATTGAAAGATTATATGTTGGAGTCTGAACTTCCCGCGGATACGCGCTCGAGTTACATCGAAAGGGAATGGGTCATATGTAAATCTGCTTTAATAAGCTCGTTTGCTTCTATAGAATACACGGTCCAGAAAAGCTCAAACCAGCCTGGGATAATTTTCTCCGTGCGCACAAAAAAATACTTGCAAAAACGCGTCTGTGGGGTTCGGTGGGAGGCTTTCACGGAGGATGTGCCACCTGAGGAAGAAGAACATCTCTCCCCACCGGAGGATCTGCCCCAGGAACCGTCAAAAAATGGAAAAGGTCTCGGTGGTCGTGCACGCAAACGTGGGACAACCAAAGGTTCCATGACAACTAAAGGGTTCAATCCCGCAGGGTTCAAATGCGTCTATGTGGACCAATAACAGGTAAATGAACTGGTGGATCGGTTGGAAAAACTAGTGGGATCGGTTAGTGCGAAAAGCAACGCACCAGAAGTCGTTAATGAGCATGCATCAATTTGTCAGCGGTTGCTCACCAACAATATTATGGATCCGGGGACGTTTCGCTTGTTAATACACGAACTCACTGAACACATCGATGATGTATACGACGAACAAAGTTCGCACACCGATGATGAGTTCTGAAGCACTTTCCATTGAAACACTTCGTGTTTTACACGAAATCTATGTCGCAATGCAGCGTGTTATTGTAAATACAACCCCGAGAGTTACCTTGATAATTACAATATCATCAACAACACTAGCATTTTATGTGACTTTCTCTACACCAATCACCGCAGGGGAATCCTGCACACTTGAAATTGCACTAGTATCGTTGCAGGTGTATTACAATTGGCCTAATATCCGAGCACAACCGTTCGGTTGTCTTCCCGCGAATAACGCGTTGTGTTGTGATGGATGATGACGCAGCCTGGCAAGAAGTTGAACTTCCCGCGGGCGCGTACGACATGGAATGGATCAATGAAGAGATTCGACGGAGGATTTTTTAAACTCTGGCAAAGACTCCACAATTTTGATACGCGAACAGGAGTCCACACTCATCTCTGTCATCTCGACTAAAATCTACACTGTGCGAGGTTCACATCACACGGTCGTCAAAAAGAACAATTCTCGGTTGGCCTGAAACAATAATGAAAGTCCCGAGGACAAACTAATTTTACGCGCAGGACCTGGTGGGTCCGGATACCATATCGCGCCAGACAGTGTCAGGATTACCTCAACGATTCAGATTAATTTAACCTGTAACGCCATCAGTGGCAGTTATGAATGCGGAGCTTCCTCAAGAGTAGCTGCAGTAGGCATAGCCTCCCATGGTTACATACTGTTTGGGTTCCCCCCAACTTTGGAACCGGGTGATTTTATATCGATTATTCCCGCGGCACCTGTGTATCTTCCATGTCACAATCCCCGGTTGACGCATATTCATTTTACCCTTGTGGACCAGGACGTGCACATGGTAGATCTCCGCGGGGAAACCTTGACAATGCAACTATACATTAGAGATCCACTTGATAGTTAATACAATGACAATCGCACGTGGACGTGTGATATCAGTACGCGTTGTTAACGCGAGAAAACCCGTTTACATGACATATTATGGAAATGGCCTTGGTGATGTTGTCCATGGATTGTTTACAGGCGCACCAAAGGCGCTCGCGGCCCTGTCTTCGCGCGCTGCACCGATTTTAGCAAGTTGCAATGCGAGTCGTTTATTGCATCAAAAACAATGCTGCGGATCGCTTGAAAAATCCAGCTACAGAAACAATGCCCGCGCCAGTCAGTAAAATCATTAATAAAGCTACTCAACAACGTCTAACTGATTCATTGATTGCAAATGCGGCAATGGGAAGCGGATTACGGTTGTGAACTGGGCCTGGAAACGAGCGGCGAAGCCACTAACAAGGTATTAGACGCAACCTATACTATATAAACAATGGCAAAATTTGAAGAAATATCCTATTCCGCGTTTGACATGGAAGTACCTTTGAAGACAGACCGAAGCAAACAAGATTTTCAGTAGTATTCGTATCCGGCTAAGGATCCTGATCAAAGAGGTCGACTAGATTTATAAGTGCATGATGCGTCTCGGTATTTTGTTCCGTGTGAGGTCTGTTTGGAAATTGATGGAAAACTTTTACACATCGACAATATTGATGCCTGGGTTGGATTTGTGAACAATTTATCATGGCGTTGTTTAGTAGCGCACATCATTTCATTGATGGAAAAGAAATTGAAGCATGTGTGAGCAATGTTGACATTGCCACGACAATTCTCAGACTCGCCAGATACAGTGACGATTATGCGAGATCTGCTGGCCCGTCTATGATATTTCATAAGGACGCAAACGATCATACTCAGCATACCGTTGGAAATGTCAGAAACGGGACAGGAGATGCGTAAACGCCTGCTGTAGTAGCTTTAATGTCAATTACAACCTTGGATTCCCACAGCGTCAAGGTCAACTTAAAGGAGCCTCATTGTCATTTTCGTGCGCGATTCCTCTCAGTCATATATTAGGGTTTTGCAGAGATGTACGCAAGGCTATTTTGGAGCCAAATACAGTCACATTATACCGAAAACCCACCGATAATGATGCAATTTGGCGTCATCGGGGTGCTGCTGGAAACGTTGTGTTGTTGAAATTAGCATTGTGAATGCAGAAACACGTTTGTTGTCGTTTATGAGATCTGGAGGTACATCACCGCTGTCATTTCACACGCTTACCACAGACTCGTATGAAGGCAACGTTCAACTGTTATCATGGCAGATAACTACTGAACAAGGCATTAGCGCACCAAGACATGTGTTCGTGGCGTTCCGAACTTTAGCTCGGGCGCGCGTTGTACAGGAGCTGAATCAAGTGATATTAGACCAGTTAGGAGTGTCTGAAGTATCTTTGCTGTTAAACGGTCATCAGGAACCCTGCGAAGAAATGTTACTGGACTTTAAAAACAATCATGTTGCATGTGCATATCAGAAGTTGTGGTCCTTTATGGGCCAGGATCAAAATGTTGACACTGATCTGCAAATTTCCCAAAAAGATTTCGCCACGTTATACCCAATTTACTACTTTTCGTTGGAACACTTAGACCTGTACAGATAGTCTGTTGTAGATCTGCACTTTCATGCACGTGTAACCGCGCCTGGTGCCGGTGGTTACAGATGTATTGCTGTAATTCTTTCTTATAAGTTGCTATTGTTGGATGCGCACATGGTCAAATTAGGGTTATTGACGCACCAGTGGAAAACCTGTAATTGTTGTTGCTGTAATTGAACAGCGTGATTACAAATAATGTCATATCACGAAGTTAAGATTGGCATTAGCCAAAAGCAGCTTGCAAAAATAAAGAGCGCAATACGAAACGATTGCGGGGTCACATTGAGGCTTTCTCCGACCAAGTTAGCTGGAATTATTCCCGTGTGGTTGACCCAAACACAACTTAATCAGCTTAATGCAGGAAAACAAAAAAACACATCGGTGAAATTAAAGTTATCCAAGTCAGAGGTGACACAAATGCAAAAGACTGTTGGAATATTTCCATTCCTCGTGGCCATTCCAGCATTGTTAGCGGCTGCGGCTTCTACAAAAGCAGATGCGTTAGGGGCAGTCAGAACCGTATCTGGAATGGCTCTGAAAAAGGCTGTTGGTAAACGAATAAAAAAGGAAAAGGTGTTCATGTACCAGGAACGACTCGCAGAATACCCTTATGTAAAGGTCTTTGACTACGCGGTACGGCTCGTAAAAGGCCGCTCCATTAACCAATCTTGATTTACTCGCGATGGTAAAGTCAATCAAGCATTTCCGATGTGTCTTTATGCGGAATGAACTTACATCGATGATCCCACGCACAAGGGGAATCGGCATTGTTAACCTGGATTTATCAACAGGACCTGGAACTCATTGGGTAGCATACGTGATAACGCCTCGACATCTTTTATATTTTGACTCGTACGGGCTTGCACCACCACCTGATTATTTAACCCGAGGAGGTAGACAACAACCACTGTTTTATTCAACGCTGCCGTTACAAACTCGGCTGGACATGCCAATATGCGGTCATCTTGTTGTTAAAGTGTTGCGTGCACTTGAGCGTTCACCAACACCTCGCGCGGTTATCGATTTTGCATTTTCACTTAGAAACTACGCTTACTAGTAGACGAAATGCCTAATTAACATTTATGAACGCTACTCAGCCCGACGCGGCGCTCATGTGGATATGAGCAGGTTTGCCACCAAAGCGGATTGGACTGAGTTTACCATCCAGGTTGTTGCTAATGTCGATCCGGGCGAGCTTGTAATTATTCAAGATCGCACTGGAAAATTGCAAACGTCAAACGTGGACATTCAAGATGTTCTTGTGAAGCTTCGAGACGCTGACGTCAAAAACCTGGCCGAAATCAGTGAAATGGGGGAATTAGAGACTCTGGTATGTCAATTGCGTTTATCAATGAATACGTTGACACAAATACAAAATCGAAAGTTAAAAAGTCTGGCAATGATATGAGCAGAGACTTTATTATTAATGTAAACCGAATTCAACTGATGCAAGAGCCAATCGTTGATGATGACGCAGCGACAAAACAATACGTGCATTTAAAGATTGCTGAGGTGCCTTCACCACCGTGCGTAGTAACTTCATGGAGCCAAATTCAAGGAATATTAACCAAAGGAGAGGAAAAAATTACCTTATCAACATTAGCACATGGTCGACTTGTTTTCTAGTCGTTTGAAAATGGTTTTGGTAAACCCAAACCTCACATCTTAAAGGTGCGAGAGTCCCGATCATACTTGTTTATCTTAACCTGGAATTAAAGGCTGGTGGGGTAGAATGATATTACTGATAAATGATCTGAGTCATCTTGATTTTATGTCACCATTTTCACCTATTGACAGACCGGACAATGTTGTTGCAGAACATTTTACATTTACAGTACCAGTATCATTAGTCGCTGGAGATGAAATTCAGTTTAAAGGACTCAACGTTTATCCGGACGGGTATTTAACTGTCTTTAGTTTTTGTGTTTAAGATTAAATTTATAATTACAACTAAATTGGTGGATTCTGAACGCGGAATTTGCCGACCGGGCGTTGGATCTGCTGACAAGTGATGCTAACATTGATAGCAATTTCGTTCCACTTGTCGGTGCATGTCTGCGCGAAAACGATGTTAACAAACCCTCGTATACTCTAAAATATAATTTTGTTAAGGGCCAAATAGAAATCAACAGTTGGGACCACCCTAATGTATCAATACCAACTCGAAGCCAGCTTGGAATCATTGCATTAGCACGTGAAAATACCCGGTCTTTGTCTGAACCACCAGGCATGAAAACAGTTGGGGATTGTTTCAATAACGATGAAGTGATATTCAGCGACAAAGCACCCCGGTTGCATTCGCAGTTAATTATGTTGCGCCAACATTGACTCAGCTAAGAGAAAAAAAACTAATTCTACAAAGACGCACTTGTCCGTGTAACAGTTCTTGGGCGAAGACGAGTACAATCGTTTCAGACACAAACCAAGGGCGTAATTAATACGGTTCTAAGTGAACATGGTGTCCCAGAACGCACAATTGCCAGAGATTTAAATATTCCGCAGGAAAATATTTTCTATTATTGTATAGCAGTTGTACCAGTAAGAAAAAAGTAATTGGTTTAAAGTGTGTGTGCGTGTTGCACCTGAACAAGGCATGATTGTCGAGCAATTATACTGTGCCATAACACTATTAATACAGAACCTATAATGGACCCCCAATGTTACCGGCGTGAGAAAATAATCGAAGAGGAACAACAACTGCAATATGAAATCGTCAAAAGAACTGCGTTGCTCATGAAATACAAGCATATATGTAACGTTGTAGATGCTATTTGTGGAATCGCCACGGCAACCACCGTTGGTCTAGATGTTGCTGGAATTGTGACCACGGCAACCATCATAGGTACACAAATCGGAGTTGTCGTTGGAGCCATATCGATAGTAACTGGCAAAATAATTTCAATAAGATTACATTCGCGAATAAGTGTCTATTCGGAACTTCTCGTGGCAGCACAAAGTAGTCTCAGTTCAATTAGTAAACTGTACTCGCAAGCTATCGAGGATAAAATTAACATGACAGAGTTCGAAATGGTGCTGGTGGAAATGGAAAACCACCGACGTCTCCACGCACAGATACGAAACCGTGACGTTAACGACCAAAACATGTAATTGATTTACAGACAGTGAAAATCTAGCAACTGTTTGCTAGTGTATATTGATCAGTCTGCCATCATGTTTGCCTGTATATTGGCCTAACTTCACTTGTGCGTACACTGGGAAAGGCTCACCACGGGTTCGTGCGCACTTGCTTAAATCATACACTCGCGTGTGATTTAAGGGTAAAGTCATGGGGTATAGAAGGTTTTGACCTATATCAGTTAGCTCGGTCCAAAATCTCCATACTACTACTACTACCCCTTGTTCAGAAAAGTAGAAATAACATTCAGTTGACAAGTCGCGCTGGTGAGCATAATTAATGCCCTAAATGGATAATAAACTTTTTTTTAAAATGTCTTAAAGCTATATTTTAATATAGGGTTAACAAGACATAATTAAAAATGTGTGCCAAATTTCGTGATAATTCTTCCAATGGTTGAAGGCAAGTTGCGTCAATTTTCAGGATGGCCACCCTGACGACCATATTGACTGTCCGAGAAGCACCATTTTAATAAAAGACCAAATAGACTTTAGAATTAATGCATTTGTCAAATTTCATAATAATCCTCCCTATTGTTTATGACAAGTTGCTTTAAGATCATTAAAATGACCAAGCTGATGGCCATATTGAAAGTCTGATTTGGCAGCATTTTTTTAAAATTTAGAATCAAGTAGACTTAAGGATATATGCTTCTGTCATGTTTCACAATTATCTTCCTAACAGTCTCTGAAGTAGCAACGACAATAAAACGTTTGCTGAAGGGTCGATGCCAGACGCTTAGACAACCGAATAAGCTCTCCTGGTTTTAAAGCAGTCGTATACAATTTTTTCCGGGATGTGACAAAAATACCTGCAAATCATATAATAGTCAAGGCAGTATGCTCAGTGTATGTTGCGGAGAGCGCATGGCACATTTACCTCATTCAAAGGAGGATTTTTTAACTAAGTTTGGATTCTTGAAGTCGAAGGTTCCCCATTCCCCAAACCTTTCCACGTGATCAGTATACATTCAAGACTCCTGTTGTAACAAGGAAGATGAAGAGGTTGTGATTCATACGTGTCGATTTTACACGAAGTCTGAGTCAGTCAAGTTCATACGTCTGCTATTAATTCTCTCTGAAGTGTTTCTGCATACAAGAATCACTCCAAACACTTATCTGTTATACATATTATACATTTCATGGTACTTGACTAGTGTGTCAAAAAAAGGTGGAAACTTTTAGGGCTATAAGACAGAATTTTGAGGGAGATAGAGAGGAGAAAACTGTACGTGACTAAGGTTTTCTAGGCATGAAACCCGATACTAAATTTAGTTTCAATTCATATTGTCCTTTAAAAAAAAGTATGGAGGAAACAAAATAAGTGATGCAAGGGAAAGCTTTAAAGTCGAACAGGAGAATCACTGATTTCGAGGGGGAGGGGGCTGAAACGGCAAAAAAGGTAGAAGAAAAAAAAAGAAATTGACTAACATCTTTTTGACACTACATGTAAGCCTAATACTGAACCAGGTTTCATCTCATGAATCCTTTCAAAACTTATCAAGCTGAGCTGAAATTTGCAATGCAGGGGATAACTTCTAAGTAAAACAGAGGCATAATTCAAATAATTTGGAAACTTCGTCTCATCTTTGAGGAAATCCCCGAGTAGCAAGTTAGAAATTTTAAGTTCAATACAAACTCTGGAACTCGCTTCTCCGTAATGAACAGTATATCTGTAAAACAAAGCTTTTTATTCTCCTAAATACTCATTTAGTTTGGTTGCCGTACTATTTTTGATTACATTTGTGAATGAGTAGGCTAATTTAAGGTAGTTTAATTATATTACTTACATAATAATATTTATAACAGTGTTCGATTGATCAATTGAAATGAGTTGACCTGACACATGGCCGTGACCGCTAGCTCTTACGCAGGCAGGATTTGCACGTCGTTTAACTTTTCCGTTATTAAACCCCCTTTCTTTGATTTGATACAAAAGACGTAATTAACGTGATAATACAAAGCAGGTGTGCTATTAATTGAGTGTAACAACACAACAAATGCTTCCGCAAGTCGGAGATGAAAAAAATTTTAAAAAACGATCGGCACTTAATTATGTTCTCACAGAAACGCTCGCGACGTTAGCTGGGTCGGTTGAATTATATTTTTCACATTTGAATACACGAGGGCATATTGCATTTATGATAATTACACTGAAACTGACTTAAAAGATAGAACTAAAAACAAATTTCACTTGACAAAACTTATTTAATTGGTATTTATTTTTAAAGTGTTGCCACCAGTAGCTATTAGTGACGTTTTCATTGATCGAAATTTCGTTGAATATTTTTATATCTAGTGTACTGAGAATATTGTTTGGAAAGAAAACTGAATAAAATCTATGACTTCTTATTGAAAGTTGAAAATTTCATGATGTTGATTCAAATTTTCGGGTACTAACCACTGTTTATTATGATAAAACGAGCGATATATCAAGCTTTCATTTATTAATTTTGATCGTGATTTTTTTTCACCTTCAACAAATAGTTTTTTTTTTGTTGTATTTTCTAGTTTGAAAAAAGTGTGATCCACGCCTGACCCCGCGTTATAAGCGGGTTCGTGGGTTATCCGGACGCCGTGTATTTGACTTAAACATAGCTAGAACCTATTTAACTTCATCTTAATACACAGGTGATCTTTATATGCAGGTGGTCACTGTAGCAGGTTTGACTATGTAATGTTGTGGTGCAGTAAAAGGTATCAAATGCTGACCTAGTTATTTAAAAAATCCAAACTGAACTGAAATATTTGCATTCAATGCCATGCTAGCAACAACTGTTTTTTATGAATGTGAACTTTGACCTATGATTTTATTTTTAAACACCCACAACTATCATAAATCTTGCTCTCAATATAGTTCATTAAAAAAGCTTGCCACTAAAAATTTAAAATAACCCCTTTTCAATACTTAAAACTGCCCCCCCCCCCCAATTGTTTTAAAAAATAACCACTTTTCAATACCGAAAACTTATCCCCCCCCACACACACACAAAAAAAAAAAAAAAAAAAACCCCTTTACAATACTGAAAAAGTATTTTCCCATATTCATTAGTTCTGTGAAGTTTATACTCAACCAATTCACATCCTTAGATACTCAGGGCTTATTACCTCTGTTCTCTACATTCATCAGTTCTGGGTACCTTAGCTAGCAAAGCCTTGGTTTACATAAATATTTATGAGATGATATACAAAAATCGATTAGCGAATTCGATCTTCAGTGGCAAATTTAAACTCATTTTAACAGTGAGACAAGCAAATGCAGTTGCCTCCAGATATACAAAAATGACTGCATTAACAAACTAAAAAATAAAAGATTCCAGACCTTTACAGACTGGTTTGCAATTTTTTCCTGACCCCTCTCACGCATGTATTTGAAGTCTGTATCACTATAAATGACCAAAAAGATGCAACTGTTAACTGAAAGCTATTAAAACTATATGTCTATGAAAGTAAATAAAGATATATGCAAAACTTGAACTGTGCAGTTTGATTACAGCATAACTGTAAATTAAATATATTTCCTTCTGAAAACAATATGCTGTCAGAAAATGCATATACAAAAAAAAAAAAAAAAATACGACTTCAAGTGGAAAACCATTCTGAAGGCATCAAAAAAAGAACAAGGTCTCATTTAAAAGGAAGCAGAAATTTATTTTTTGTAAAAAAGAAAGAACATATTTGAAGGAAAAAACAATGATATACAATCTCTTTCCTAAACTGCACCCTGGCCCGGTTTTATGGTAAAAGAATCTAATAATTACTTCTCTATAAACTTCAAATACTATAAGGTACAACAGTGACAACAGCCGTAGTTACATGTTTAAAGAATATAGAATATTGATGGCTTGGAGAGTTCAGATAGTTTGGTATATTATTAAACAGGATCAAAGAGGTGAACATAATTTCTGAGATATTGATCATCATGCATCATTTTTGATGATCAAAAGCAAAGATCAATATCCTTTTAAAGACATGTACATGTGTTAAGTGTTTCTGATGTTTATTTCTCAATGAAGAATTGATTACAAAATCTGTCATATATTATGGGAAAACAGCTATGCAATTACCTTTTTATGAGAATTTTCTATTGAAATGGTATTATAATAAGTACCACACAGAAGCAGTCCGAATACATCAAGGGAGGTAACCACGCTGAGGCTAATCATTTCCTCTGAGTCTTAGAATCTGTATTATGTCCCTTAACATAGCTACACTAGTTTTTCAAAACCACAAGGCCAAAAGAGATAACAATAGAAACTGACTTTTTTTAATTAGAAAGACACACTATTCTTAGTAACAGAAGAGTAGACAGTCTGCCATAGACTTGGGTGGAATTTCAATCCCTAAATGCCAAATACCAAAAAACAAAAATAAATTAAAATTTGCAAAAAATATTGATATATGGTTTCCCTTGCTTGAACATTGTATGGCCTATGCATTACTTTGCTCAAGTTTTTAATAAGATAATGTGCAATTAATTAAAAACATAAAAATACAAAATAATGTAAATTTGTATTACTATATGCAAAGCATTACACTTCTGTGCTTTCCTCAATTTAAACATCTCCGAGTCCTGCCAACTCTATCCCTTGTCCAGACTCCATTAACTGAACAAATATAGTTCTATAACCACAGGGCATATTTTAAACACAGATTTTAATATTCCAACCCCTTAATCAACTGAGACATTATCTCTCTTAGCCTAAACAACAGGTGCCACTTTTATTTGTAGGCAGTGGCCATTTAGCAAATAGTTAAGACTTCTGAATTACCGGCTGTACTCATAGTGCCATTTATGATTTTGCTTGGCAAAAATTTAGAAAAAATGTCATTTTAATGACATTTTAAATACCCCCCCCCCCCCATTTAAAAAACATTAATGAGTAATGTACCGTTAAGCTCGCTTGAAAGTTGGATCCAACTGCAAACTGCATAGACCCAGATCTGCCGTCACATAATACGCCAGCAGATCTGGGTATATGCAGTGTGTTAGGAGTTATCAGTACACAAACAACATAGACCCTGATCTGCCAGCACATTATGCGATGACAGATCAGGGTCCATGTTATTTGCAGTTGGACCAGATCTTATGACTGAGTATGTGTGGTATTCATTATAATTTGTTGATATAATGTGATACATTATACAACAGTATGCATTTGAAAATGCAACAAGATGTGCAAACAAAACGACTGGATTGCAGAGTCCTAACTTTTTTATGCAAAAATAAACATCTAAAGCCTGAAAACTGTATCCTTATGTACGCTGTGAACACATCCAAAATATATTACAATTAGTATACATACATGTACCTTAACAAGACAAAAATACAAAAGCAATAGCTACAAAGGTATAAAAAAAATTCGACAAATAAACAAAGTTTCATTGCTGAGATTACCAGAAATGTTTTAATTGTGCTCCATTTTTATTTATTTTCATCAAGTATCTCTTCAGATTCCACACATGACAGCTAAGCTATTATTTTGGGTATATACCACAAAGTAAATAACTTGCAACATACTTCTGACTTTCAAACATTCCATCCATAAGTGCACACCCTTGATGAGATTTTATTATAAGGAATGAATTTTGAAAATTAAATAATAATAATAATAATAATAATAAGAAGAAGAAGAAGAAGAAGAAGAATTTAGCTCCCCATAGAGATATTTAAATGAAAAACTGTAATTGTCTATCAGAAACATGTTATTTAATGAGAATAATTTCCAAGGAAGACAATTTCATATTATCTGACAAGCATCTGAAATTTTATAATGACACGACTACATAAACATCTGACTTGTAAAAATTAAAAAATAAAAAGATTTTGCTGACTGTGGTGATGTTGTATGGGTAGAATCTCACACAATACAGAAAAAGAAAACTGAAAGAAAAGACACTTAAGCCCAAAACTTGACTTGCAAATATGATATGGCACATAAGCAAATATTCATTCTAAATCTAAAGTAGTTATATGTAGTAATTATGCATCCCTCACTTGATCAGATTTACAAAATGTATTGTCAATCTAGCATAAATCATGACTAGCACAACAGCAATAAAGCACATCAACAATAATAGAATGTGCTAGATATAAGGGTGGGTCTAATTTCTCAATGCTCATAACACTTTGTAACACTGTTGTGATATCCTGGACTACCCTATTTTGACGCACTTAAGAACTTACTTTCACCTTTTCAGAAATATACTCCTTTCATAGTGATGCCTCTCATTAGTATAGAAACATTAGTTACTTTAGCAAAGCATGCATACAAAATGACAATGATATACTCCCTAATACTCTTCCTTGCATGCTTTCAACCAGACGACCCCTCGTCGGAAAGTTTGTGTATTACGTCACCCTTAATGACGCACTTCACAGAAGTCTATTCTAGTAGTGACACCATTGTACATATGCGCGGGGAAAAAAACTATATTACAGAGGAACATCAATAGGACATAGAAAACTCAAGTTTATGGGAAAAATTACAGACAGAAATTTAACTTGGCATTCCTAAACTTTTCTTAAATTTATCATTAATCTGGTTTTGGTACAGATTTTGTCTTGAAAGGAAAAATAATCAAATTTGGAAAAATCATGATGGTATTATTATAAAATTGTGAAGTTATAATTATAAAATAATTAGATTCAGCATGTGACCTTTTTCCCCAATACTTAATTAGCATTGTGAACATGCAGAACCTCAATCTTTGTATGTACTGTTTTTGGAACATCTAAACTGTTTTGCATCCTTCACTACTTATTTATCCAGAATGCAAATAATCAAAGACAGAAGACATAAAATTACAGGAGAAGGTTTTATTTTCATTATTTATCATTCATGCCATTATCAAACAAATCTTAAAGAAATAAATTGGTCAAAACAAGTTAAAGATCAAGAATGTCTTAAAAGATTATTGAAAATTTACTGTTAAAGTAAAATTACTTAATTATCAGATAAAAAATCCTAATAATTGATTTGAATAAGCAAAAATTTAAAGGATACTAATTTAATTATTAAATATATCGTAAAAGTATATGTCTTTTGTAAATTTCCACAAATTATAATAACAAATAACCACCTCTGAAAATCAGTTATGACACATCCACATGAAACTGTTTAACATTGTACACCTTTCTAAACAGTGTTACTGATGCAGTTATCAGCTGTGAGTCACGTTGCTAACACATGTTGAGTAGCAGACTGGATGCCTATTATGGCGGGAAGTTGATTTGCCCAGTCAGAATAGTTAGTAAGGATTTTTATGAGGATTTGCTGGTTGAAAAAAAAAGAGAATTAGTGAAATGGCGTTTTTTTTAATGGTATGTGTCTTTGTTTCATTTCACAACCGATAAGGATAGGATTTTCTACAAATTTTTCTGTCTGTGTGACTCAATGTTGATCAGTGTACATTAATGTTGTGGTTGTGACATCATTGAAAGATGCGTTTTCTCGAAAACTGGGAGTTTATGACACTGCGTCAAAAGAGGGTAGCGTCAAAATAGGGTGTGGGACGATATATAATTTGCACAAAAAATGAAGCAAACAACACTTAACACAAGAGCATACTCTTCGTTGCATTCGCAGGGCTTAAAAAAAACACCCTTGCTTGGCAGCTTGCTACAAGTTAAAAATTTTGCTGTCCAAGTAAAAAACTGTCAAGAGTAAAAAAACAATTATGCAATCTCAAGAAAATGTCTACTCTGAGTGAGTTGATTCTGCCTTGATTCTTGTAAAACACTGATGGTGTTTTGCATTTGGAACTTGTGCTACACTAATGTTATGAGAGATACCACAGCTGACAAATCAAACTCACCCCTATAAAACACTTCTTCACTTTTCAGAGAGTTGGCCTTCCTCATCTATGTAAAAATCTTCATCAGCAAAATGCTGTACGGCCTGTTGTAAAAGGTCAGCCATGGTTTCATACTGTGCTTCTTCATCAATATCCTCTCCCCTCATAAATTCATTCACTGTCCCACTGGCCATGTCAATGAAATAGAAATCCCCAGCCCCAGAGGAGAGAAAAGGAAACCACAGTTTGTCCCAGTATTGACCATCGTCATCTGCAGACTCCAGCATGATCTTGTACACATCCACAGCTTCTTTGAGGCTCATTAAATAGTAACCTGGTAAAAGCCAGATTTCCTTGAGAGCCAGTTGACTGCCATCCATTTGGATACCATCAGTGATTTTGTAAAGCTGGAAAAGAGATAACTATTTTATCAAGATTTGTTTGTGAGCACATGCATATACTGACAAGGTACCCACCTTTTCTTCATTATGCAAGCAAGATACAAAGGTGAACACAATGACTAATGCAAACTCTGTTGTTTAAAGAAATGTTCAGCCAACCAGGGACAGTGGCAGGCTTGGGTGAAAAATACTTAAGGAGTAAAACTTCACCTTGCATTTGAAGGAAAGGAATGTTCATGTTGCCTGTATTGTCAACCATGGGGTCAGAGTATTTGAGAATGCACTCAAATGTGAGTTAATTGAGGCCAGTGTTGATTTTGAAGTTTTAATATGCCAGTAATTGGAACAAATGTCCCTTTTAAACAGTGTTTATCACACCTGACCATCAGTATTTATCAAATTAGGGTCACAATTTGCTATCCTACTGCTGGCAAGCCCAAGCCTCTGGGCCAAAAGCTACAATCACATGTAGACATAAATTAGGTAATTTTTCCCCAAAATGTGTAAAAAAAAACAAAAGAAACAACAACATGAAACCAATGCTCCTACTGCTGGTAAATCAAAGCCTCAGGGCTTATGTAAAGCTACAATTAATCTTGTCTTATAAACAAATATACAGCTGGTTGGTTGGTTGGTTTTTAATGGCTTTTTAAACATATTATTACCTAGCTCATCCTGAGGAAATGGAAACTAAGTACATTTTCTAAGGACACATCAAAGCAGCTGACATGGGCTGGGCTGGGCACATATGGAACCCACAACCATTGGATTAGGAGTCTGATGTTCAAACAAGTTACTGCAGCTCCCCAAAATTACAGAAGTAGTTTTACAACACAGCAGTGGTAGCAGCATCGGAAGTTTTTTATTTCACATACAGAAATAATTTAGTCCCTGACTGTATTGGTTCAAACATATGCAGGTAAGATATGCAAGTGAAAAGCTCTGATTCCAGGACCAAAAATCTCTGGTCCTGGACTTGCAGCTTTAAAATTTTGTCTACAGATTTCTGTATCCCATACTGCCAATTTTTGCACATATGTTGTTATGGACTTTCATTTTAAAACAAGAGTACTGTAGATGCACATTACACATCTGCTCCATGCTGAATAGTCATCTCTGTAGGAACAAGTATGGTATGGGTGACTCTGGAGATTACTGATCAGTGGATCACAGTGACATGGACCATTGGTCAAGCATGCTGTCTTTAACTAAAGTTACTATGCAGAAACCATTATTTTCTTATTAAACTTACCACGACCATGACCTCTAACCTCTAGACCCCATAATCTATTGGTTGCTTTATTACCATCAGTGCCAGCCATCCACAAAGTCTAGTCAAGGAACTTGCTCTATTATAAATGTTGTTCAGCAAAACCCATTTTTCTTCGAGTCACAATGACATGACCTTTTACCTCTTTACCCCATAATCAACGGACCCAGGACCTCCACAAACTTTTGTCAAGGTTCGTGGTCTTGAGCTAAAGTTATTATGCACAAACCATTGTCCTTCTTTCAGACAGTGACCTTGACCTTTGACTATTTTGAGCCCAAAGTCAATATGCTTTTTCCTTGCTGCAAGTGCAAGCCATCCACAAAGTTTAGTCCTGGTTTGTGATACTGAACTAAAGTTATTGTGCAGAAAACATTGTTCTTCTTTCTGTCACAATGACCCTGACCTTTAACATTCTGATCCCAATATTAATAGGGTACTTCCCTGCCCCACGTGCAAGCTATCCACAAAATCTGGTGGTGGTACATGCTGTGAGACTGAAGTTATTTTGCAGAATAGGACAAGTAAGCAGACAGATGGACAGGGTCATAGTATAATAAGCTCTGCCATTTATGCTGCACCATTTTTTCTTCAGTTATTACAGTAAAATGGATGCATAACAATTACACAAGATAACCAAGGTATATATCAATGGAAACAGATGCTAGCATCTCTGTGAACTAATGCATAAAATAAATCGCCATTCATTAAAGATGAAAAATATTGTCAATCACCTAGGTATTGGTCGATATGCTTAACCTCTGATGCATTACACTGTCAGCATGTGCAAGGAACATTAATCACATAGGCAGCTCATAATTTTATTAATGAAGTACAAGTGAGTGCTAATGATAGGTAACCAATGAAATATGGAGAACGGAAATACACATAGTATTGTTTCCTATTCATGTGTCACATGCTTTGCTTTGTACAAAGTTCAGAGCTTTATACACAATTATGGAGACGAAGCTGAATGATCTACAAATGGTGTCCCACAGGGCAGTGACTATTAATCATTTGTGATCGTCTTTCAGAAAGTTCATAATAAATATGCAAGTCATCGCTCATAGTTTTGCAAGGTAAATTAAAATTAGATCAACACAATAGATTAGTGTTTTTTATTTTATAATTTCTTTCCCCTGACTAGCTGACAAGCCTGATGGACAACATTTTTTGAATATGGAAGGGGCCATGAGTGTGGGGCTATCAAACTTTTTGAACCCTGATTTATGCAACAAATTGTGCGGAATACAGATAATGTGTGCAATCTGTCCCCAACTGGGTTTTAAAAGTTGTGCAACTCATGTTTTTTTTTTTCTATAGAATCCCACAGCCTGGCAGCATCTCTGTACACCACGCACTGAAGACAAATCAAATGGTTGGCGATGTATATTGCCAGGACACAATGGCTGGTCAGAGGAACAGATGCACGCATGCATGAATATATGGACTAAGCAATACCTGTTTACTATTCATCACTTTTCAGGAATATAAATATAATCAAAATTTATTTCTTATACCTCTAAGATGTCTTCATGTATTCCCACATCAACATTTGATGTCACTGGTCCCATTATTTCTGTTATTTGTTCTTCAGTTAAAGGTGGTCCCAAGTGAGTGCTGCATGGTCTGTTCTTGTTGAATTCATGGTTGATGATGATTTGTAAACTTTCAGCTATGGCCTCAGCTGGCATGGTTGTGAAGATCTAGTTCCTACAGCTGTCCTATACTTCAAGATCTCAAACAGATGGTCACTGGTCACCTTAATGACAGAACCTTGTTATAAAACAAAGAAAGAAAAATTAGATACATGTTGGAAAGCATTATTTTCCCCATGCATTTATAAGTTATTCATTTATATCACTTATCTATTCCTATCCCCCGAGGAGAAGAAAACTTTATATGATGTAGTGTTGGATAGGGAAACTGTGGTCTCGTGGGTGGAATTTTCCTATCCAATAGAGATGCAGAATGAAGGATTATTTTTCTCACATTTCTGGCTATGGAGTTTAGGTTATATAAAAAAAACGGCACCCGGTCGGTACAGATAAAAAATAAAAAGACAAAATATACATTAAAACTGTTTCCATATTTAGAGAGATGGTAAAATATTTGGTTTACACCAACCAAAAAATTACGTGTAAACTTGGCAATCCGGTCACATATAGATTAGATAGCTATGGAAATTAAAGTGACAGAATAATAGCAGACAATAATAGCATCATGCGTATGATGACACCATACCAACAAATTAAAGTGACAGAATAAAAGCAGACAATAATAGCATCATGCATATGATGACACCATACCAACAAATTAAAGTGGTGATGTGCTAATCAAAATTCTATTTTGACATCATGTGACATAAGACAACAGTCATGTGATGAAAAATGTTCTCCACTGGTGCTTTACACTGGAAAACATGATCACACACATATACAAATGTGAGAAAACAAATTGCCACACAGTGATATGCATCTATTCATAGTGATCCCTTCATATCACATTGCTGATGACAGCAATACAAACAAAAGTCATTCGAAGGGATCGATTTTCTACTGGCCAAAAAGAATTTCCACAAATTCAATGCTGCTGTGGTGGACATATTGGTTGTCATATTGGCACCATTTTTATTTAGGACCAAGCAGACATCATGACAAGTCTCTTGGTGAAAACCCCCATGTCAATATGACCATCCATTCAGGAAGAGTAGTACCAACAAGATTTTAAAGACAGTCATCAGGGCAGCCATATTGGATATACCGGTACAACTGGCATCATTTTCATTTAGGAGCAACTAGGTATTCATAAGAAGTCTTCTAGTGAAAACTCAATGTTGATATAACCATCCATTTAGGAGTAGTAGAGATAACAAATATTTTAAAGATGGCTACCATAGTGGCCATATTGAAGGCTAGTTTGCATCATTTTCATTTAGGACCAATTAGACACCATAAGACCTCTTCTGGTAAAAACTCCTTGTCAAAATGACTTTCTCTTTTAGAGGAGTAGCAATAATGATTTTCACGATGGCTGCCATGGTGGCCATATTGGATGTCAGATCAGCACCATCTTAATTCAGGACCAACAAGACAAGAAGTCTTCTGGTGAAAACTGTATGTTGATATCACTTTCTGTTTTTTGGAGTAATGATAACAGGATTTTCAAGATGGCTGCCGTGGTGACCATATTGGATATCAGGTTGGCACCATTTCCATATAGGACCAACTAAACATCATAATAAGTCTTTAAGTGAAAGCACCATGTCATTATGACTAGCCATCCAGGAGAAACTGATAGCAAGATTTTCATAATGGCCATTGTGGAAGCCATATTAGAGGCCAGACTGGCACCATTTTCATTTAGGACCAACTAGACATCATAAGAAGTCTTTCAGTGAAAACTCTGTTGACAAGAGAAGCAGTGATAACAAGATTTTTTAACATGGCCACTCTGGTGGCCATATTGGATGTCTGAGCAGCACCATTTTCATTTGGGACCAACTAGATATCAAAAGTAGTCTTTTAATAAAATCCCCATGTTGATACATCCATTCATTTTGGAGTAGTGATAACAAGATTTTCAAGATAACTGCCATGGTGGCCATACTGGATGTGTGAGCAGCACCATTTTGATTCAGAACCAACTAGACATCATAAGAAGTCTTCTAGTGAAAACTCCATATCAATATGATTTTTTTTTCAGTAGGAGTTGCGACAAGATTTTCAAGATGGCTGTGGTGGCAACCATACTGAATGTCCAAGTGGCACCATTTTCATCAAGGACCAACTTAACATCATAAGAAGTGTTTTAGTGAAAACCTCATGTTGATATGACTATCCATTCCAGAGGAGTAGTGACAAGATTTTCAAGATTTCATATTGGATATCAGATCAGTAACATTTTCATTTAGGACCAACTAGACATCATAAGAAGTCTTCTGGTGAAAACCCCATGTCAATATGGCTTTCTGTTCAGAAGGAGTAGTGGCAAGATTTCCAAGATGGCTACTGTGGTGGCCATATTGGACGTCAGATTGGTACCATTATCATTTAGGGCCAGCAAAGACATTAAAAAAAGTCTTTTTGTGAAAAGCCCATGTTGATATTGCCATCCATTCCGGAAGAGTAGAAAAAACAAGATTTTCAAGACGGCCACTGTGGTGGCCATATTGGATGTCCCAGTGGCACCATTCTCATTTAGGACCAACTAGACCTGGGACAAATGTGTGTGTAAAATTTCATGGCAATTCTCCATTTAGTTTTGGAGGTGTAGTGATAACAAACATAATATAACGGATTGTTGTTTGTCGAGTTCAAAGATGACCATGACATCACTAACTGGTTTGGTTTCTGTGAGTACGCGAGTGGCTGACCGAGAGTTTTAGATGAAGTTGAGTACACAGAGTCTCTGAAGGATGCCCAGTTTTCCTCAAGATTCTCGTAGTTTATATAAATTTTATCCAGTTGGCTGCACAGTTCTTTGACAAATGCCTGTTTCACATTCCTCCTGTTTCAATTTGGAGACATTAAGCATTTTGGGCACTTTTGCCTTGTAGTCGTCTGCTAGGCTGAATCCAGATATTGAGCTTGGTGACTATGAGCCTGTGGTTAGTCCAGCATTCTGCACTTTTCATGGCATTCATCATGAGGTCAGGCATCGCCTGCTACCGTAAATAACAGTAGACGGTACTACCTGTGACTGTTGACCCAGAGTGGACAGCTACACCTGGCTCCCTCTGGAAAGTCCTTCTGGTGGATCAGGCAGCCCAGCAGATATGTTCATCCACCGGCGTTGAAGGCAGATGGCAAGAGCTGCGTGGACAGTGCAGGGCATCAGCTCAGGTGCAGTAGGAACTGATGGCCATCCCCTGCATCCAGACAGGCCTGGATGAGAGAGTGAGGGATACTCTGCACAATTTTCCCTTGCTTAAATCCAACTCGTGCTCAAGTCTCGACACTATTCTCCTCCCCCACTAGATATCTTCAGGTCCTGTGGAGAGTGGTGAGTGGCAAAGCAGCAGATATCTTCCGGTCCTGTGGAGAGTGGTGAGTGGCAAAGCAGCAGGTGTAGATATAATGGGAGCTGTAGCTGCAGACCTGCACACAATCGGCTCTGGGCATTGGATAACTTTTCACTGGACCGAAGCAGCAGTGGAACTCTGTATCCCCCTGCATCCTTTTTAGAATCACACTGCTCACCTCCGTAGCATGAGAAAGGGGCTAAAAAAAGGTACCCTAAATATTGCCTGCTTCACCTTAACAGTTGTCAGCATACAGTGGCCGACGGGAATCCCACCTTAGCAGTCGAAAACCTAACAAGACAAAGGTGACACAACTCACTATAGGTGCCTGGAATATACACCCAGTAATGGACAGTACATCAGCATATAGACCAGAGAGAAGAACAGCTCTAGTTGGTAGAGAACTGGCCAGATTCAACATCCAGATAGCAGCCCTGAGTGAAACTCGCCTAGCCGAGGAAGGACAACTCACCGAAGTAGGAGCCGGCTACACCTTCTTCTGGAGTGGCAGAAGTAAAGAAGAGATACGTGAATCTGGTGTTGGGTTTGCCATAAAATCACAGCTATTTAGCAAGCTCACAAATCTCTCAAAGGGCGTGAATGACAGACTAATGCAAATGTGAATCCCACTGTCTGGAAAAAGAAATGCAGCTATCATCAGTCCCTATGCACCCACCATGACCAACCCAGATGAAGACCTGGAGTCTCTTATTGCAGAAGTACCAAAGGCAGACAAGCTCATCATCCTTGGTGACTTCAGTGCTATAGCTGGCACAGATCACCAGACATGGCCAGGTGTCATTGGCAAAAATGGCTTTGGCAAATGCAACAACAACGGACTCCTCCAACTGAGGAAATGAGCTGAACACGACTTCCTAATGCAACAGTAATGGACTTCTCCTACTGAGGAAATGCACTGCACAAGACCTCATAATCACCAGTACAGTCTTCCGCCTGCCTAACCGCAACAAGACATCTTGGATGCACCCACGCTCCAAGTACTGGCATCTTTCTGACTACATCAACATCAGGAGAAGAGACAGTCTAACGGATAGATGGGCGATGGATGACAGGCAAAAAACTATCCCATAAGCTCTCCTGGTTCTGAAATCCTCCATTCTCATCTAGCCATTGTAAATTGTCGTTGTCTAGTCATCGTAAATATCGTCCGACCCTGATTCCTCTGCTTTACTGTCATATGTGGGTGCTTATATAGAGACTGAGCTTGGACTCTGTAAGTAACACTTTGATCATAAAGTCTGTGAAATCTATTAAAGGATGCAACTTAACACTTTTCAATTGTGTGGCAAGATAACAGGGTGTTCAAATAACCACCCTCTGTTCCTTGGCACTGAACCAATATCAAACTCGCTACTCGATCAAAGGGTTGCCACATGGGAAAACAAAGAGGGTGGTGCCTTTACAAGCCAAGGGATTAAGGTCAAACATGCACAGGAAGTTGTAGAACTCTACTTGGCACTGAACAAGTATTAAATCTGTGGCTTGATCAAAAGGATTGTCAACTTGAAAACAAACGGAGTGCTGCCTTTACAAGCCAAGGGCTTATCGGCCCATGTGCACTACCGGTAGCAGATAACTTGGGTATTAAATCTGACTTATAGAAAAGGAAAATACAAATTAAATCAAAACTTTTATTGCATTAAACAGTGTTTATACAGCAAAACACAAATATTAATACAAATACAGGTTGTTCAGACTTGCAGGAAAGTGGAAGCAATATACTTGCTAGTAAACACCCACGGTAAACAACACTGACAGACACTTCATTTTGCGGTAGGTAGTATTTGATTTACCAGTAATATTTTTAAATTATTAAAATCCAAATAACTGTCTATACAAGTATATGTAATGTAATGAATACCGTCATGAAAAGGATAAACACAGTGCATACCATATATGCATTTCTGAATGGGAATAGTGGCATGAAAACATACAAATATTTGAATTGACAGTATTTTTATGTACTGAAAACATCTAGAGTTTCCAACAGTACCCGTATATTTATCAAATTTTTTGGTATGTGATGCTTATAAGATGCACCTTACTCTGCATGAATCAAATTTTTTCAGTAAAAAAAACTTATAAGCAAGTATACACGTTTAGCACAATTTTTGGAAAAATGGAAGTAAAAGATGAATTTTGAATTTGCATAAAAAATTTGCATCATGGGGTGTATTGTAGACCTCTTTACAAAATATGTATGCAAGATACATAAACAAAGCTTTTGTTTATATACCTCAGTACATTAAAAAATGCCTTTCTACTAATATTAACTCAATAATTTATTTCAGTTTTCAATTTTATTATTTAAAATCAAGGTTGACTTAAGTGTTGCAAAAATGATGTCTTTTCACTAATATTGTTACTCATACCTGTGATTCTACCGGCAGTAGGCCAAAAATACCGTTTTAAAGACAGTCTACCGCACATACCGTTTAGTAGTCGAAATCTACCAGTTTTGAAAATTTAAAGGAATTTTTTTTTTTTTTAAAAAACCCGTTTTTTGTACGCGTTCTATCAACACATTAGATAAACCATCTAGAATCAGTCTAATGGGAACCGGAAATGTTCCACCTATGATATGACCGGTGATACGATGCGTGGTTGAGTAGTCAGATTACAATTGTTAGCATGTGTACACAAGAAGCGGCTAATTGATTATCTTATTGTTGTAATTTGGAGAGTTTAAGGCCAAATGCAGGATGTTGTTTGAGGTGTTATAAGTAATAAAAGGATCAAAGGTAATCCATGATGACCACGAGTCTTTGATTAAAACTCGGCCGATCTGTCGTGGAAGGAAGATAAAACGGAGAGACCGACCAAAAATGATCTTGGCAGAAACACTTTAGTAAGTATTTTGATTTGATGTCTTTTAATTGTTCTTGTATTGTTCACGATGGTTTAAGATGAATATTTAAGGGCAGCTTGTATATTTTTTTTTCAATTCACGTCAAAATGCCGAAATGTCCGCTTTCTCCCAATGCTAAGAAGCCACCAGCTAAGAATACTACAACAAGTTTAACAACGCTTGGATACCAGAATTTAAGTGTGTTCCGGCGAGTAGCAAAGGTCCTGACTTTGCATCGTGTCTTTCATGCAAATTGGATTTAAAGATAGCATATGGAGGAAGAAATGATATCACCTGGCATATGCAGACACCATCACATAGTAGCAATGATTCTTCTGTAACAAACACACCCACATTGAAGGCATTATTTGAGACTGGATCAAAAGTGGATAAAGTGACACTTGCAGAGACTTTGTTTGCAAATTTTGTGGCAGAGCACAATTTATCATTCCTCATAGCAGATCATTTTACTAAACTGGTTCAAGTCATGTTTCCTGACTCTGAAATTGCACAAAAATTTTCATGCCAGCGTACAAAGACAACACATATTGTCACTCAGGCCCTAGCCCCCCACTGGGACAGAAGAGTTGAAAATATGTGTAGGAGTCAGAAGTTCAGTATCATGATTGATGAATCAAACGATCAAGGGGATGATAAAATGTTGAATGTTCTAGTCCGTGTGTATGATCAAACAGTTCAGCGTATTTCAACCAGATTCCTTGGTATTCCAACATGCAACATAGGCACAAGTGAAATGATCTTCAGATCCCTCAACCAGATTTTTATGTAATTTTAATAAAATTTTCATTTTTTAAAATATTTTTATATTTAAAGAAAATAATTTATTATGTCACAGCCATTCCGATTTTACACAGATGAAATATTTTACATATGAAGAGAATACATATTATGTGACAAAATGAACTTTTGTTTTCAATCCCCTTAAAACACGTAAAATTTATGCCAATAAAAAATCTACCTTTTTAGAAGCCAATCTACTGATCAAAATTTGTAAATCTACTGGTTTGAAATCCTGGTTCTGTCACAGGTATGGTTACTATATATCCTAAAGGTGTAGAAAATGGAGGGGAAAAGTTTCTTTTGGTTCTGATGTGAACAAAATATGAAAACTTAATACAAAATAGGAAAGTAGAAAATATAAATTGCTTTCCAACATCTAACGTTAACCCGTGACCTAGGTAAGCACTGGCTGGTTTATAGCCTTAAGATAAAATTCACCCCTGCTGTGCTTTTGATCTCACTGTTCAACCAACTTTTGGGTGCCTAGCTCATTTTCATAACAAAAGGTACCTGGTGATATCTGGCATATTGCCGATTTCCAAGCCCCCTGTTACATCCAGTAACTGCTGGGATTAAATTACAACGGCTAAAACAATTTATTATGTGACTTGCTCACTGTCCCTTCTTTGGCGCCCAATTCACAGAAAATTTGCGCTATTGTCTTGGTTCAAGTTCTTTCGTTTGAATTATAAAGCTAAGATAATTCATTCAGTAACATGATCGCTTCCTCTTTTGGCCTCATGGTCAACGTCACGTGTTGCAGCAATGCTTTAATGCAGGGCTCAACCTGCTGGCCATGACCTTTTTATTCAGATCCGTTTCAGGAGAGAGAGAGAGAGAGAGAGAGAGAGAGAGAGAGAGAGAGAGAGAGATGTACATGGTTTGAAAGAAAATATATATACCTCTCAACTGACTGAGATAAAGAGGAAAACATCTCAATTCAGAACGGTCTCGCAAAAGTCAAATCCATATTTTTTTGTTATAGGACTTC
Organism: Margaritifera margaritifera; assembly: GCA_029931535.1. NCBI lineage: Eukaryota > Metazoa > Mollusca > Bivalvia > Unionida > Margaritiferidae > Margaritifera > Margaritifera margaritifera. The sequence continues at coordinate 2,899,723 of JAQPZY010001568.1, read as the reverse complement.
ATACCACAGGCACTTGATTCCATCAGTTGAAAGGGGGGGGGGGGGGGAACTAATGATAACACCCTCCCCTAATCAACTGGAGTAGACGAGGGTGTTATCATTAATTTCCCCATTTCGACTGATAGAATCAAGTGCCTGTGCTTCATACTTCAGAAACCAATCCCCCAACGTCATGGGCAAGAAATTACTTCCATGCTATGAAAGCGAACTTACCTTAGAAAGAAAAGAGTTTCTGAATCGAAATCTGAAAATAAAATAACGAGAATAATTGTAAAATTTGACGCTAATCGTTTAACATTATTTAAATCGTTATACATATGAGTCAGGATGTGAATCAGCCTCTGCCCGGACCTACCAATTAAGAACACGTGCCACTGGCGGTGTGATAATACTTTTGTCTCCTCAAAGAACAGATCCGACATACGTAATGTATCAGTAAAAGCCTACAGCATTTTTATTTCTGAAAAAAGTCATTTTTAAAACATAAAAGTAATTACATCTTTCATATTTGTCAGCCTTGTCTACTAATTTTAAATTTTCTCTGAGACTACTATGTAAAGTGTTGGATCCAGTACGAAAGTGTCGGAAAGGAAGGTTTTTTTTTCGATATGAAACTTCTCCAATGGTTCACTTTCTTCGGGAAAAGTCACAAATTTCATGAAGTCTTCAGTTTCTTCGGGAAGACATTAATTCACTTCAATTGCACAGATTTAGCTTTCTATTCTAGTGATAATAACGCATTTCGCGATGGAGGCAATTTTTATGAAAAGTATTATTTTCTTCGAGAGAAAATCAGGATTTTGAGAAATTTTTACTACATTCGTTTAAACCCAAATAGTTAACCATGTCCTATTTAAAGGCTATCCTTTCTTTTATACGGGTTGTGCAACCAACAAGAAGGAAACACCTTTTACACGAAGAATGTCGCAGTTTCTGCAAAGAATGAACGGCCTAGCCCATTGATATTTGTCACGGAATGAGCCGCGTGTAATTGTATTTTGACTTTTTGTGTTATATTATGCATGTATTTTTATGCAAATTCAGTGTGTTAGTCTACTGACTGCATTTTTAGTAAGCGAACAGCTCTGCCCATTGTCTTTGTCTTCATTAGTTCAATGTTTTTTTTGCTGAACTTATCATCACGCGTACAGTCTTACTCACTTTATTTCACTGACTCCTGTGCAAATACATTTCAGGTTAAGGTCTTGGGCTCTTTCCTCCACTTGTGATCTTAGATCACTAAGCATATAAAGAGTTTGCAATTTTCAGTGGTAGATACACATAAGTTTGCGTTGTCAAAGAGATCTCTTGCGTGGTCATGACTTCTGCACCAGGTTACATTGGATATTATACTATTAATAATAATCTTTATCTTATTATTGTGATATACTCGCTCTTCTTTCATTCATGCATGTTATTTTATACCAAGTATATGTATTTTTAATGATGATAGAGCCCCGTCATGAAGATGAGCATCGGAAACTGACTGAAGGTTTGAATAGGTCGAGCAGGAGTCACGCACAAACTCAGTGGCGTAGCAAGAAATTCTACCCCCCGCCCCACAAAACTTAACGCTGGGACCCTTCCCAATAGAAAAGTTGTTTACGGGAATTTGGAGTCCTCATTGTGCCCCACCCCCCGCAGTTGCGGGATTGCTTGGGCGGTTGCTACGCCAGTGCAGCAACTGCATTTTGCTGATTAATTTAAGATGTTAATATATTGCATTAGTAAGATTTAACATTGCATATTGCTGTCATGAGTGGATACTGATTGCTTTAAGAGCAATGGTCTCATTTTATTAACCCTTATTTTATCTTCATTGCCGTATCGGTACTGAATATGCATATTGTACGCATTAAATGATAAGAAAACTCAATTCTATGTGATTGTATTTAACGAGTGATAGTATAGGTAGACTGCTATGTCTATGTGTATATTTGGATATTCCTTACGTTAGCACACACATAGATGTTGCCGTTGCAAGACAAGTTAGTAATTATTGAATTAAGAATGTTAGTTACAGTCATAATAGGGTCTTCACCCAACTTTTGTCTTTAGTACATGCTAATTTTAACTAATCACTACAAGATAACTACCAACAAAATCAGCCAGAGAAAGAGATAATACATACCGTATATACTCATGTATAACCCAATACCAACTGCAAACTGCATAGAACCAGATCTGCTGTCGCATAATGCGCCCGCAGATCTGGGTCTATGCAGTTTGTAAGGACTAATCAGTAGAACAAACAGCATAGACCCTGATCTGCCTGCGCATTATGCAATGGCAGATCAAGGTCTATGTTGTTTGTATTTGGACCTAGATTATACGGGAGTATATACGGTATTTGTTTAGATGTTGGATGGGATTAAAGTATGGTCAAAGCTGGTTAAAGCGTTGTAGAATAACATTCAAGAGAATACCAATGTTAATTTGTTGATTTAAAACATTAATAAAGAGATATTTTGTTACTTTAGAAAAGATGCATACGTACAGATTATATTTAATGATGACAACGTTGAGATAAGCAGTAACAACTTTAAAAGCAAAATGGTAATAATAGTAGTGGATATGGATACGTGAACATTTAAAATCAAATTTAAAAATCACTATACCAGCTCGACTTGGGGATTAATTACGGTGCCAGTAATACTATAAACATAATTAGCGACCGCCAAGTTTGTCGTTGTTGTTGTTGTTGTTTCTTATTTTTGTTTATTTTATTTTTTATTTTTATTTTATTTTATTTTATTTTTGGCACATCATAATTAATGGCACAAAGCTATATTGTAATGAAGTCAATAGTTTTGGGAAGTCATATAAGAGTTTAACATGAAAGCAACAATGTCGGTATAAAGGGATAATGTGTATTTGTTTAGATGGGATAAAGGTTTGGTCAAAGGTAGTTAATTAGAAAATGATATACAAGAGAATACAAATATTGATTTGCTGATTTTAAACATAAAATAATATCCTGTAATGCTTTACAAAAGAAGCTGATGTCCACATTATATACAATGATGATAACATTTAAATAAACAGTATCAACACTGATAGTAAAATGGTTAAAGAAGAAATAAATTACGCATTTGAGTGAGTAAATACACAAATTGGTATTCAGCTAAATTTAGAATACAGTGGGAAGACCTCATAAGATCAGTCTACAACGATTCAACAAAAACGGAGACATAATTTACGGAAAAAGAAGTTCGATTCTAAACAGCACACGGTGACGCAGTATATGAAGTAGCAAGGGACCGTTGTTAGAGCATCGGATTCGTAATCTAGTGAATGTTACCGAAGAGGTGGTTCCCAATTACATAGAAAAAAATTTCACCTCTGGCAAGAACAAAACTACAGATATTTTGTAATTCCGCAAAATCAATCAGCCTCATTATTTGATGTCAGTGAGGTGTGAGAGACCTCCTTATACTGAGTATTACAAACATATCAAAAGTACCCTGTGTCACAATTTCTATGTATAAAGTTTTCCATTGTAATTGTTGTTACAGAGGGTATGTCAATGAATCATCAGAAAATCTTTATTTCTCGGGCTTGCTTGTTCACATTTGAGCATATTCTCGGCTATAAGTGTAAATTTCAACCAAATATGTGTAACCTCACTGGTGATATCACGTAAAACACTGTAAATCATAATATTTAGCATCATTACATTTTCCCTAATAAAATAAATGAAAATTTCAAGACATAAAAAATATGATAGTCAATTTAGTGCATAATAGTTTTGTGAATGTATCTTTCTCGCTAAATTTGCTCAACTTTTATTCTGACCAACAATTTGTGATTTACAAAAGTGGTAAATTTTACCAGTATATTTCATTGCCACACCAGCTTATCGCAAAGTAAGCTGATCTTCAGGAAATATGCACACAATGATGTAAAATGTTTATATTTTTATATTTGATCAAACAGATATATATATATATATATATATATATATATATATATATATATATATATATATATATATATATATACACACACACACACACACACATACATACCAAGTTATACCACCACCACCCTCAACCCTCGCTGATAGGCCTACAAGATTGCTTCAATAATGGATTTATAATGACTTTATAATTCCCCTGTCATACCTCCATCTTCACTTATCACCAGAAGCATGCCTACAAATTGGACAAAAATACCCATTTCTACAGTCCCTTTATTATATCAGTTGCTTCTGCCACACATTAAAACCCTCCTTTTGTTTTTCAAAATCTTTCAAAAAGTAATTGCATTTAGTGTATTCCTAATACTTTCAGCTTCCTCCATAATGCCAAGATGTTTGATGAATGGAAATTGTGACATCACTATTACTCACGTGTGAAATTTGATATTCCATGATACAAGACTTGTGTCAAATAAATGTCTGCACAATTAATTTCAATATTATCCTCGAACCACCATATTTTCATTGCGCTGGTACAAGAGGCATTCCACCGCCTACCATACTGAACTCCCGGCGTTTTAGATATAAATTTAGTGGCGGTTAACATGTCTGCCGCACTTCTCATCAAGTGAATACAAATGTGTTTCTTGTCACATCAAAGCGGGTTTGGAACACTGTCGCCATGTCTTCGATGTTGTATTTGGTTTCCTTGGCTATTTTCCAACTAGCGGAAAATTAGCCAACCAACATGCCCGGGAGTCGACGGCTCGAAATGCTTGGGTCATTAACCGAGCAGTTCACCTTTCAATGACGAATGCGTTGACTGCATCCACCAATGTTGACTTGACACATCGTAACGTGTCACACTCTGGCTTTAAGGGTCATTCCTTTTGACTTGCCATTACTGTTTGGCGGAAATATTGAAGAAGTTTGGAGGAGGGCAGCTCAAGCATTACCCCTCCAACATGCCACTTGTCCCGATTCCTCGTTTTAGAACCAGTCGTCCCTGCCCCAACGGAGGGACGATAAGCGAGCCAAGAAAAAGGGATCTTTTACGTCCCAAGTGCCGTTCAGATCTCGATTTTATGCCAGTATACAACAGCCGAACCAGTCTAAGAAGCACCCTTACAGAAACCAAGTCTCTCCACCCCCCAAGCCTCCTGTCACCCATCAGACAGTCTACTGAAGAGCGCCAGTCTCCTGCAATTCCGATTACGTTGGAACAACCTATTTCCACAAAACGAGTCGGTGATCCAAATCAGAGGGGCTTCGGATTTCATATATCCACCCCCTACTCTTTCTTCCTATCTCCTTTAACGGATGCGTCATCAGATTGGGAGAAGGACGATATTCTTCAGTGGGAGATAGTCTCTCGCCGACAAACGAACGGTGGAGATTGTACAAAAACCACAATTTCAGGGGTTCTGTTCATGGCTGTTCCTTACTAAATAGACCAATGTCAAGTTGAGACTGATCATAGACTGGAGTCGCATCCACGAATTCATTCTTCCGCCCAGGTTCAAGATAGAGACGGCGAGATCCATATGACTCTCCATCCGAGGGGACGAGTATGCCATCAGTCTTGATCTCACAGATGCCTACTTTAATGTCCCTATTCACCCGGCGTCGCGAAAGTTTCTTCAGTTTGCTTACCGCTGCAAGTTTACCAATGTTGAGTCCTTCTGTTCGGTCTAATATCAATCCATGGGTCTTTACCATATTATGGATAACGTCATCATTCTGTTCCGGTCAACTTCCTCTACAGCAATAGCGGCGTATATGGACGACCTCCTGAAACATGGCAAGTTTTTATTCTCCTCAAGGGCAGAAACGATCTTCTATCCCTTATGAATAATCTCGGTTTTCGCGTGAATTGGGAAAAAATCTTACCTTCACCCATCCCAGTGTATTGTCCACCTGGGTATGGAGTTTATAACCAATCTCAATCTTTCCATCATGTTCGCGTCATACAATACAGATCGTTGAATCGTAGAGTCCATTTCCAACAGGACGGGGATTTCGGCGAGAGAGTTCTTGCAACTATTCGGATTATTCAATGCGCGGTGGACTTATCCCGCTCGGCCGTCTTTTTATGCACCCCTCACAGATGACGTTGCTAACCCAATGGTGCCCCTTTTTCAAGTCGATCAAATGTCATGATCACGCCCGAGGTACGATCATTTATGCATCAGTGGCGCAACCCAGTTTGACTGACGTTGGGGGCTCCTCTGGAGAAGCCCCCAAGCGGAAATTACGTTATGTACCGATACCAGTACGTACGGTTGGGGTGCCCACACGTTGCTGGGCTTCGCTACAGTCAGTGGCGTGTGGGAGCCAGGTAATCAGCCTCTTCACATCAACCTACTAGAAATGAAGGCTGTCATCAAACGCCTTTCAGCTCTGGAAGGATTGACTCAGGCAAAACTGTCCTAATTACGTCGGACAACTCTGTAGTGGTGACCTACCTCTTCAAACAGGGGGGGCACCATATCAGCCGACCAGTGCGTTCTGATTTGGCAGTTTATACGTTGGTATGACAACTCAATATCAATGTACAAATCAGACCCATTCCTGGCCCCACTTTATCCAGAAAGGGTCAAGTAATTTCACATGGAATGGTCTCTCCATCAATCAGTCTTTCTTCAGATTTGTGCACTTGGTGGTGTCCGATGATCGCTCTTTTTGCGACAGGGTGGAATCACAAGATGCCCACCTTCGTCTCTCCATTTCCACACCCAGAAGCTTGGGCCGTGGATGCACTGTCAATCAGCTGGGAGGGGTTGTGGGCTTCACCTACCCTCCCACGGTCTTGGTACCAAAAATAATCCAGAAGTTGCTGGATCAGAACAGCAAGATGATTCTGATATCCCCTTTCAGATGGGACAAGTCCTGGGGCACCGATCTACTCGATGTAGTGATAGATCTACCCAGGAAGATTCCGACCAAGCCGAATCTTCTCAAACCACCGCGGTCATGTGTGTTCCACCCCTGCCCAGACTGTCTTCTTCTTCACGCTTGGCTCTTGTCTGGACAGCCTTGTGACACAAAGAATTTAAACCATGGAATGTGGAAAGAATATCGCGAGCAATAAGGCCCTCCACTCTGAAGGCTTAAGAGAGAAAGTGGCGTGTTTTCAGGGACTGGTGCCAAATTAAGAACATCGTCCCTTTGAGTGCCACAATCCCTCAACTGGCCGACATATATATATATATATATATATATATATATATATATATATATATATATATATATATATATATATATATATATCTTCGATGAGAAACAGTTGGCCCCAATTACTATCAAAGGTTACTGCTCCATGACATCTGACACATTCCGACATCATGACAGACACGATATTGGTCATGATAAAGGTGTATCGGATCTTTTAGCCAATTTTGATTTGAATCGGTCAAAAACCCTCACCTTGTTTCCAAAATGGAATCTGTCCTGGGCTTTAACATGCCTCAATTCAAATAAATTCGAGCCCTTAGCCCGCACTTCACTGAAGCTACTAACCTACAAAACAAGTTTCCTGACAGCTGTAGCTTCAGCATGCAGGGTGACCGAGTTAAATGCCCTTTCCGTGGACCCAAACTATCTTCAGTTCATATCTTATGGTTCAGTGGTCCTCATGATCTCTTGATGCAACCAGACTTCGTAGCCAAAAATAGGTTATCGTCAGTGAGCAATTGGAGTTATCATACGATCGCTCTCTTCCATAGACACGTCGAGAGCAGCAGCTCTTTCTCCCCCTGAAACCGGGAAGCATAATATCACCCCTCAAGCCTTTTTTCTTGGCTTAAGTGGGTTATACGTATGGCATACTGAAGTCTCACAAGATCAGAGTCGTCTCTTGAAGTTTTCTGCTCAGGAGATTAGATGACCACTAGACCTAGTTAAGTCAACACAGCCTATTAGCTTCGCTGGATTCGCCAGTGAAATTTTTGGTCGGTAAGGTTTCAATAATCTTCGTAACAAGATATAGGGATAACAGATCACGTTACCCTAGGCTGTGTTGCTTATAAAATTAGGAAAACGGGTTACCGTTCACATGGGGAATCCAGCCATCATTTCCTCTTCCTATTACATATTCTGCTAATGTTAATGTGATCAGGGAACGTATTTGAAGGAGAAAGCAAGTTTTTGCGTCATGTTTCTCCGAGAATACTAACCCGATCACATTACTTGAAAACCCTTCCAACCACCCCGCTATGCGAGCATCCTCGTTGGTATTCACTACACCTAGTGGTGGCAAGGGGAAGTAATGGGCAAGAGTTATTGCCCTTAGTCTATGTGAAATTACAGAAAAGACGAATTTTCGTCTTTAAGTAGGGCTGGATTCGGGAGGTAGCAGGTTTATATCCCTAACGTTAACGTGATCGGGTAAGTATTCTCAGAGAAACATAATTTACTTAAAAATTTGATTTCCTTCCCAACAGACTTCAATTAGCATACATTTTGCAATTTCATGGCAATTTGTTTTAATTAAGTAAGCTATAAACACTTGTAAAACCATAGAGGGGACATTTACATTACAAGCGTGCTTAAACAGTTTTAACTGGCAAATGAAATTAAACTGGATGCTAAAATTTTGCTTCAATTTATGCATACTTGGAATAAAATGCAATATTACTTTGTTTTAAGTTTGCGTAAATAATATTGGTGTATAATAGTACAAATATCACCTTCTATTGGTTGTGAAAAAAGGATACCAGATAGTTACGATACATTTCATAATGAGATACTGAAATGTATCAGGAGAAAACTGGATTTGCCACAGTGGTGGTATCACTTTGGAAATACTTTCTTTTCCCCATTTAGGAAATATATCTTCTCGCATGTACATTATTCCATCTTATATTTCCATATTTAGACCGATTTCATTTTTCTTTTCCTTATCTCCCTCCCACCCTTCATCTCTCTCTCACTTCATCTGGATGAAGAGATTTAAAATGTCAATGAATAGATTTAAAATATGTCAAGATGGAACATTTATGTAATCAATGAAGAGGTGCCATCAAAAACTGCCTACAAATGAACTCAAAACAAGCATTAACTTATTTAAAAATAGTTTTCCACATGAATTGTGCAAATTGTCAGCAACTGAATTTACATAGCCTGTTTATATTCGACATTTAGTGTCATGGATACAGTACTTGTTACACTACACGACAAATTGTACAAGATGTTAGGAATAAAACTCTTGATTAAATACTAAAATTGTTTAATTACTGGCTTTAACTCTCATCACACTCATAATCGTGTTTAAGAATGATGGAGAAATTGAGGATAGATGCATGTTGATTGCAAATTGAAATTAAGTGACAATAAAAATTTGGGTACAGTGTGTGTTACCGAACTAGACTGCAAGATTGCCAGGGCCACAGAATTCATGTTTGAATGCAGAAATGAACAAAATAAAGAACCAAAATCCTTACAGGTAAACTCTGTGATCTAGAACAGAAACTGCTGAACTCGGCACCATACAAACCTTTTATCTGAGGTTTATAGACAACATTTGTATGATCTGCACCAGATCCGAGTTGGAATTAAACAAATTCCAACTGTACTGTAATAGCTATCACAAGACTATTAAGTTTACAATGGAATACTCCAAGGAAAAAATCACAATCCTTGATACAACAATATTTCGGGAAAATAATAAATTATTCTATTTATACTGTAAACCTACACATAAACATTGCTATCTACATTATGATTCCTACCACTGCAAGAAATCAGGTCCGTACAGTCAATTATTAGGAATTAAATGTATCTGTACTAAAGAATTGGACTTTAAGAAACACGCTTCTCATCTCATCCAATTTTATGAAAGAAGAGGCTACCCAACTCATCTCTAACAGAAGCTTTAACTAAAGCAAGACATAAAAACGGTTAAGATCTCCTGAATCTTAGAAGGTTAATAAATCTGGCAGTGTGATACCAGCTATCTTTACATATGACAAAGATAATTATTTTCTCCACTGTGCAATCAGATCTATATGTCTGATTGTCAACCTGATTCTGCCAGAGACGTTCCAAAATCCACCAATTTTTGCACAGAGAATTGGTTTTAAATTAAGCAATCAATTAATAAGAGCTAAGTTTTCAAGTAAACACCGAGGTTTTACGGGTAAAACATTGGCAAACAAAATACTAGATTGCGAGACCATCAATTGCACCTTTTGCATGAAAATGGATAAATCTAAAATATTTAGAAGCACTTTTACAAACCTCAAATATACTTCAAAGTTAAGAGGTCACTATACTACACGTAATGTTATTTGCTTAATCATCTGCCATCTCTGTGGCAAACAATATGTAGGTGAGACTATATGGGACTTCCAAGTGAGAATAAAAGAACACCTCAGGGATATCAGAAATAAAGAGACCACAGTGTCTAAACACTTTAACCAACCTGACCACAACAAAAATTGTGTTCAGTATCAGATAATAGAAATCATCCAATCTGATCCAGAGCTCTCTAGTAGCAGCATTAATCGGAAAGATCGGGAACTTTATTGGATACACCAATTACATAATCTACATCCGGTAGGGATCAACATCTCTGTTTAAATGAGTCCAGGTATTTTTAACTCGGTCATTAAAATAGTTGTTTAAGATGGTATGCTCTGAAATCTGTTGGACAAGACTGCTGTGTGAAGATTGTTCACTGAATCAATCAGCGCAAGAAATAAGTTAATGAAAAAAGCAAATCTTCATTTTTGTTAATTTGACAACATACACAATCTGACACATTATATATAGGAGCTAAATTTGTAAAAGGTCACAGCCCTAAATTATTGTACAATTTCGGAAGTTATTTTTATTGATGTAGTAATGCAGCCTAAAATCACAATGGCACAGAATGGAAAAAATCAATGCAAGTCTACAGTTTTTGCCTTAAAAGATATATAATAAAAAGAAAATCGACATTTTATTTAGTAGATACAAGTAAAAATTTCGCTCATGAAGAGGCAACATTTTGTAATGTCACTCATGGCTTTGACAGTTGTGACAATACAATATTTCGGCTTCGTGAGTGAAATATTTCCTTGCATCCACTCAAAAATGTAGATATTCTCTATGTATCTGCAGAATACTGGCATTCATACTAGACATGTATCGTACTAGACCTGGAGTCATAACACATACTAGACAGAATACTGGCATTCATACTAGACATACATACACATACACACACAAAAACACATGCAAAGAAATGCATGCATCAAAATGTAACTACATAAGAATAATTACTACTATACAATTTTCAAGAATTACTAGTATACAATTTTTACTCGTGAACTGCATTGGCAAATGAATGATACCGAATGTACTCACAAGAAGAGTCACAACTCCAAACTGCACAGACCTAGATCTGCCAACGAGAAGGCAGATCTGGGTCTAGGCAGTTTGTTAGGAGTAAAAAGAAGAACACAGACCCTGATCTGCAGTGCATTATGTGATGGCAGATCGGGGTCTATGTTGTTTGCAGTTGATTCGACTTATAAGCAAGTATGGACAGTAATTGTGTCAAATATTTTGAATGTGGAGGAAGAGCTACAGATGATCCAGAATATTATGAATTACTCATTTGGAACCATCTTACTACAGACCTTTCCCATGGAAAGTTTTTCCATATTTACCTGCCCTTAGCCACCACATGCATCTATCATCAAAGTACTGATTACAGATACTGGTTATAGATGTGTCCAACTCAAGAATGACTGAATAAAGGTGATACCGCAAACACTTCCGTATCTGTTTATTATGATGAATAAACTTTATTTTCATAGAAAGCTTCAAATTTGTACTCTTAAAGGCTAGAGTAAACAGCAGTACAGGAGTATTAGTAAACAAAAGTGACAGTTTAATTGTGACGCTTGCGTTCAATGAACTTTAAAGTCTGCATTTCTGAAAAATCTCGGTACAGGGAAATTTAGCAATCACCAACTTGTCCCTTTGATTTCAGTTAACCTTGGAAATGTATTTAAAAAGCTTTCAAATTGAAATTAAAGGAATTCTGAAATTCAACAAATTATATCTCAAAAAACAAAAACTAATATCCCAAATCATCAGAAAATCACTCAACTGAAATACTTATTTAAATTTTACCTCGTTGATGTATCATAAACTTAAGACCTTTTTTTAAAATACAAATATGCTCATAAGCACCAATACTTTCCTACTTTTGTTACAAACTGAAAAACATCTTTTTAAGGTACTATTTTGGAAAATTCTATGAAATATTGGCCAAGTTTTGGTGATTTTGTCATAAAACTAATTTTTTTGAAGAAATATTCTCCTTTAATGCTATTTACGATACATGGGTCTTTTTATACTAAAATGTTCAAACATTATTGAAATTTGGTAATGATGAAAGCGAGATTTATTTATTTGTGTGATCAAATAATTCTTGCAATATAGCAAAAATATTGTGAATAAACTTAAGTTCTGATAGCCAAAATAGTTAATATCCTTGTAGTCTTTAGTTGATTTTATAATTTTGATTGTGTACTGAATTTTATTTATTGGTTGCTTAATTATTTAAATCATTTGTTTCATTCATTATAGAATTAACCGATGAATTTGTGTTAATTTCTATATTCATAAAAACTTCAGTGAATGAACAAAAGTGTAGTTAAAAAATTATGACCTATACCAGTTGACATGATTCAAGAGGTGAACATCTTTACTGAAAAAAAAAGTCTTTTGATGAAAGTAATGAAATATTTTAAAATTTATAACTATGATATAAATAATTGAGGAAAAGAAAAATCATCACATGAACTGCTCTCTAGGGATAAAAAATGAACTATTCAAATAAAATAATACAATCAAACTTTAGTGTACCTAAACCACCAAATATTGTTTCACAGTGATTAACTATTAAATTACATACTTGTTCAGATAAATGACATTTACAGTAAATAAGTGCAAATGCAGTTTCAAAAGTACCAAGTTCTAGAATTATCAGTATTGTAATGGCAGAATATCACACAGGAAAGGCTGATTGTGCAACTACCCAACAAGACAGTAAATTTTATGTAGAAAGAAAAAGAAAGCTATGTATTATTCTAACATTTTTATTTACAAGTCCTTTTAATACAGTATTATATTCTTTGAAAGTGTGCACCATACATCAATGGCAGGTATATTTTTAACATCGACTTTAGAAAATAAATATTTAAAATTGTGCACTGCTGAAGTGTTTGTGCTCTCTCTATAAAGAAAGGTTGTCTCTAATCGACATTCCATAACTGAAAATCTTAGAAATATAATTCAAAAAAATGTTTCTCCATAACTTTAGGAGAAACAAACACTTAATTTCACTCTAAATAGACATAATTCAAAGTGTCCACAGATATCTTAATAATATATGTGGACATTTTTCCATAAACAGTGAAGCCTCCTAATAAATGACATTGAAGAGACCACGTTTTTGTTGACAGATGTATCTTATGAAGAGGTTAAAGAAAGTATAATAAAGGGAAAGGGGTTAATAAATGTTTCGATTATTTAGCACGTGTCCTTTATTTCAAGATGTTCACTCAGACAGGCTTTAATATATATATTTCCCTCAGGTGCTACAGATATATAAAAAAATGTACCCACCCATAGAACAAGAAATATTTACCTACTTTACACAGCCAAGTCAGTATTCAATCTAGAATGTTATATCACCATTCACATGTTAGGAACCCAAAGTATCTCTATCAAACACTATCGCTGAGACTACTTCTCACTGAATGTTATACACAAACACACTTCAATAATAGTCCTAAGAGGGCCTCATATCAATTACTGGTTTATAATAGCCATAGGACACAAGCGCAGTATTATCATTATCAAATAAAGTCAAAACCATATATATATATATATTAGTTATTGATACTAAGTCTTATCAAGGCATGTTTTCAAACAATTTTTATGGTGATCACATCGGAAGGCGGATGAGAATTACCGTCTATACTCGCGTATAAGCAGAGTCCAAATGCAAACAACATAGACCTTGATCTGCCATCGCATAATGCACCAGCAGATCAGGGTCTATGTTGTTTGTTCTACTAATTAGTCCTTACAGCAGATCTGGGTCTATGCAGTTTGCAGTTGGTATTGGGTTATACGCTAGTATATACGGTAGGTATCATCTCTTTCTCCGACTGATTCTGTTGGTAGTTATTTTGTAGTGATTCGTTAAAATTAGCATGTACTAAAGACAAAAGACAGATCTGCAATGGCAGATCTGGGTCTATGCAGTTTGCAGTTGGTATCTGCTTACATGCGAGTATATATGGTACTTATAGTTAAAAGGTCTTGATAACAGGATACTCTCTGTCAAAGTTACTTTTATTACCAACTTTTACTTGGCACTACATGGTCAGGAGTGTGCTGATGTGCTGTAAAAGCCTCAACATACTCATTTGGCTAAAATTGGCCTACTGACTTTAGCAATGATATAATTTTATGGTTTTCTTTCTATTGTTAAGAGCAGCAGCCATTTGAGAAGGTAAATAAACATCAACTACTTACAGCTGAAAGTTATTTATAAGGGATACTTTCTGTCAGATTTGGTCTGACTTTATTGGCAGTTTTTCTGAAGTTGTAAAACAATGTGATAGCACAACTGGATGGTATAAGACGCATGGCAAACCCAAGGCAATTCCATAGGGTTATACTGACTTATAGCCACATATAAGAATATCACTGCTAATCTCCAAGATATCTTAAAATTCACAGGAAGTTATGTTATGGTTCTGCTCATAGCAGCAAAAAAATATTTATGCAATGTATAAAATATGCATAATGCTTGTAGATTATCACGTATGAATTATTTCGAATTAAGCAAAAATAGAAAATGATGGAAATGAATACCATCTATACTCACAAGTCGAGTCCAACTGCAAACTGCATAGACACAAATCTGCCATTGCAAAAATGCACCAGCAGATCTGGGTCTATGCAGTTTGTTAGGAGTAATCAATAAAACAAAACAACAAAGACCATGATCTGCTGGTGCACTATGGGATGGCAGTTATGGCTCTATGTTGTTTACATTTGGTCTCAACGTAAAAGTAAGTACATATGGTATGCAACAAATGTGTATGTTTCCATGGAATCAAAGTTGACATGATGAATGAATAAATGTGTCGTTTTCATAATTATAAAATATACTAACACTGTGTACATAAAAGCTATCTGGACTGGAAAGTTAAGGAAACAAAATTATGTTTTGATGATCATGAATTGATTCTCTGTGCACGTGATTTTCCTTCTCCTGAAAGTTCATAATTATTTAAATTCAACAGGCATATTCTAAAACTTAGATCTTGTCCTTGTTATTTTCCCAGCTGATCAAAAGCATCTCTTTGGAGAAACACATTTACCATTATTATTCCTGGGACAGAAGTACACTTGCTGATAGAAGCTTTCTTTCTTACAAATTTACTGAGATACAAGGAAGTGAAAAGTGTTCCTCTTCCTGAATTCAACATCATTTATTTCAATTAGTATTTGCAAGCAATGGTCCTCTTCTCTTTTTGAAAATAGTTGGTTGACAACATAAAAGAGTTCATGAGACAAGTTCTGTTTCTGAAATGAGATTCCTTCAGTTATCATTCTTAATGCAACACAACGCATAATTTTAACAGCTCTAATATATCCAATGACAGAAATGTCCTCCACGTTAAAATATGTTGCAAAATGTATCTTTAAAAGAAAACTTGCATGACCCTTCAAAAGGCTTGAAAATGTATTAGGATTCTTAAAATTTCTTGTGCCCTTGCAAATCTGGTAGTATCATTTACTTATATATGTACAAAATTACGATCAAATGTTCCATTCCTAAAAAAAACAAAACAAGCAGGACCGATGGAAAAAACAATCTGATGAAAGTTAATTTCAGTTGCAGCTGCCACAATCTACAGGAACTGCCCTTCCATTTGTCTGTCTGTCAGGGATTATCTTCTGTATGGGTGGAAGTTCTGTGGTCCAGAACCCTGCCTCTGATATGAAGGTGCAGGTCCTGGGGCACCATAGGCTGGTTGCTGGGTAGCATCACCTTGTCCTCCATATCCAGGGGTGGGGGTGCCATAGGCTGCTGCTGCCCCTGATGATGCATCTCCATAACCTGAAGAAAAAAAAAAAGTCAAATAAAAACGTCTCCAACATTTAAATTACAAAATTTCATTTCTTTCACTTTTTAGCATGATGACACAGTAATAAATAACAAGAGTTCCATGTGGCTTCATATTGCTCACCTTGCTTACACACTTAACAGCTGGATATTGCACTAAGCAGGTTTAATGTAGTATTGTACAAACAGAACCCTATGTAAACTATCTCCCAAACTTTCTATCTTGTTCATTTTACTCATTTTACTATAGTCTGATAAAAGTCTTTCCAAAATAAAGGCATAATTAATATGCACAGTCTCTTGCTCATAAATTAAGTCATCCAAGATCTTTAAAAGTTACGTTTACAGACTAAGCTTTAATTTGTGGTCCACAGAATCATATGGCTTTCACACAAATTGAAATTATAATTCAGAATTTGTAAAAAAAAAAAAATTTTTTAAGGCCAATAGCTTTATTACTCTTGGTCATTTGATGTTTAAGTTTTTCAGGAAAAAAAAAGTATATTGGGGTATTTTTTTTTACTTCCAAAAACTTATAAAAAAACCAAACTAATATATAAAATGCTATAAATTAATGCACAATATGCATGACAACATACAAATCACAATATATATGATAACATACAAATCACAATTGTTTCAGGCACTTTTTACATGGCATATACTAGCAACTGTCTTACTCTATTAAAACATTCCAAATGTGGAAAAGTTTTTAAAAATAATTCTCTGCAAATAAATTTATTACTGTTTAATGGCATCTCAACACAATAATGGCTATATGGTACCAATTAAAGTATATTTCTAAGAATGAAAATATGAAAGAATTGCACAAAAAATTAAATCCATCCAGATAAATGTAAACAAAAAGTACAAGATAAAAGGTAAAGATGTTAAAATTCTGTAAAATGCGTACAAGATAAAATATATAGAGGTAAAAAATATAAAAGCTTTAAATATATATAGTAAACATGTTATATAAACCACATTCCCCTTTGTTCTGTTGGTACATCAACATAAAGTTCCTTAATCAAATTCAATTAAAAAAACTTATCTGTCACAGGGTACAAGTCAATATAATCTACAAGAATGTGTCCCACCGTCAGTCTGCAATCTACTCGGTATTCAACCCTTCGGGAGGTATGTCCAAGTCATGTATATGTATCATATATACGATCAGCACAATACCACCTCATCTCTGCAATTTGTTATATATCGGGGATGCCGCTCTCCAATGATGGGTTTTGATGTTACTAAGCTTGTCTCTGGAGTTTTCATTCCACATGTTTTGCCAAATATATAAAATAAATGTATCAACTTAGGTTTTTTTTTTTTTAACAAGAAATAAACACAATTACTTGCAAACAAGTATCTATAATTGTGTAAAGAAATTCCGATCCTTAATTACAACATTGTGCATAGTATATGCTATCCAAAAATTGTACATTTGATCTAAAACAAAATTCAACTGCATATTCTTTTCTTCAGTGATAAATTACAAATTATAAATTTTAATCCCCAAGGTGTACATATTTCTAATTTCTGTGAACTGTTCTACTGATATTTATGCATTTTGCATTCAAATTTGTTATACTTTTTTTAAAACCTAGGTTGGTTATTTTTGCAAGGGGAAAACTCTGTGTAACCCCAAACCTGTGATTCTCAATAGACAATATCATAGATTACTTTCCTTTAAAGACAGAAAACAGGTATGCTAATGGTTTGCTTGGTTTTGTGGGTTTAAATGCCATTTTTTATCACAATAGGCTATACATGGCAGCTAGTATTTCTGGGAGGAAGAACACGGGCAGACCCCAGGAAGAACCACCGACCCATGGAAAGCTACTGACAGGCTATCTCACATACCCATGCTGGCTGAGCTGACACTCGAACTGACACAGACAGAGGTGAGATGTGAGTGTTCTGTAAAGGCGAGCACCTTAGACCACTCTGCCACCCTAGGCCTCTGGTATGTTAGAAGAAAGAAGATGTATTACACTGCATACTAATTGAGAACAATTTCCAACTGTGATAAATTTCATTAATATGCAGAGATCTTGCTCATAATAAAACTCATTGGATAGATTGATCATATAAGCTTATTTACCAAGTTCGATAACAAAATGATAAGAAATAGTCACTAAAGTGTCGACAAGCTCAGACAATCTGATGCAAGATCACCTCATCAATATGTGCTGATCTTTCTCATATTTGTACATGTCAAAGATCTTGATGATTTAAGTCAAGATTGGATGAGAATTACAGACTTCAGAGTGGCAACAAGCTCAGCCAATCAGATTCAAGATGATCTGATTAATATATGAGAATCTCACTCGTTACTGAACAGGTTCGAGTTCTTGATCATAAGCCTATAATCCAACTTTGATCAAAGTCAGATCTGAAATATGGTCTCCAGAGTGGTAACAAGCACAACCTATCAGTTGCAAGATAACATCATTAGTATGTGTGGATCTTACTCATCACTTACCTCATCTAAGATCCTGATGATACAAGATCAAATTCCTAGTTTGATTAAAATCAGATCAGAATTATGGCTTCCAGAATGGTAACAGGCTCAGCCAATTAGATGCATGATCACCTCAATAAGATGCATGTATCCTGCTTGTTATCGAACTTGTACAAGATCTTAATAATAAAAGCATATATTCCAGGTTCGATCAAATTACGATCAGAAATATGGACTCCAGAGTGATAATGAACTCAGTCAATCAGATCCAAGATCATGTCATTAATATGTGTGGATCTCACTCATCATCGAACTAATTGGCGATCTTGATGATATAAGCATATATTCCAATTATGACCAAAATCAGACCAGAAATGTGGCCTCCAGAGTTGTAACAAGCTCAGCCAGTTTGAAGCAAGATAATCTCATTAATATGCATAGATCTTGCTCATATTTGAACTTGTTCGAGATATTGATGATATAAACCTATATTCCAAATTTTGTAAAAATTGGATCAACATGACCTCCAGAGCAGTAACAAGAAAATGTTGATGGACAAACGATGGACACATGGCCAAGTCATAATACCAAATAATAACAAGAAACAAAGCACAATTCATCAGTTGCCAAACTCACTATAGTTTTGGTAGTAAGAATACTGGTCTGCAGGCTTGGGCTGTGTAGCAGGGTCAGCAGGGGGTGCTGCTGTACTATGTGGAACAGGGGCTCCATATGCTGGGGCTGAAATAAAGAAATTTTCAAAACTGGAACCAATAACATTTTACGCACTAACAAGAGTCCCTTGAAGAGAATAATGCTCGAGTGGCAAAAAAAAAAAAAAAAAAAAAATCTGAATACACAAGTCGGTTTCTTAACTGTGGAGTATTTAAACCATCTCTGATGCTCTTGAGAAACTCCAACATACCAAATTTGGTAAAAAGACCATTTTCTTATGTTTGGGTTAATATGTTCAATACCTCTACAAAATTCTTTATCATGGCCTTTGACCTTGAACCTGATATCATGGACAGAAGATCACTTAACTTGTTTCATACAATGTAAAGATCTAACCACATGCTAAGTTTGGTTAAATCATATACTTTAAAAAAACAACAAAAAAACCCCCGTTATTATATGGTATCATTCAAGGTATTCCTTATATTAATGTTCACAAGAGGACCAAGCTAGCTGGAGATCACTCACCTGTTGCCATATGCCTAATAGCCAAATGCAAGCAAAGCTGGACAAGAAATCTGGGTCGGTTGGATGCCTTCTTCCAGTGCTCTTGATTGAACATGTTATGAAAACAATTATATACCGGTTTCTCCATATTCAGCTTAGAACCAGTATATAATTTATCCCTGTTGGCAAAGCAAAGGTATCCAAATTTTTTATGATAACTGTTTCCATTTTTGACATCAGCACTACTTGTAAATACCTAAAGTTCACATATCAAGACACTGACAGGTTAAATTTCATAGGGCAGTAATGTTTTATTGTGTCGGCCTACACAGACTAACATTACCGATACTACATATAGATCAATTTTGGTGAACACTGTCGGTCCAAGAGCCCCTACTTTCTGCAATCAACATTACAGTTGTTGGACTACGAAGAAATCAAGAATTTTGCATCTGGAGTTGAATTCTCAATTCGTTGCCAACATCACTGTAATGTAGTACTGATGTCCACAAAAAAGTACATCTAGCTTTCTCTTACCTGCAGCTGCTCCTGGCTGACTGGGGATCCCAGTGGCAGCAGGTGGGGCTTGCTGGGGGGCATGCTGGCTGTAGGGGTCAGCTGGTGGGGCTGATACAGGACCTGGTGGGGGTGCACCATATCCAGCATATCCCCCATAGGGCTGGGCAGCAGCTGCAGGGGGTTGCTGTGTGTATGACTGGCCATCTGAAATCGATGAATGTATAATAGAACATGCAGGGTTGCATCTAGGATTCAGTAAACTGGGACACTATCCTCCTATAAAGGTGATCAATCTGGTCGTAGTTGGGGACTCTAAATAGAGCATCAAAAAACCAACTAAAACTGAAAGCAGAACAAGAGTGACTGCTATAATGAATTCCTTTTAGTTCACTAGTGTTATAATATGAAATGAACATCCATATTATCTTTCCTTAGCTCATGTTTTAAAGGTATTTTTTTACATCTGCCAGTAAAAAACCGCAACCTAGCAGCATATCCACCATACAGTAAATCACTTGTATGTCCATCCTCAAGTTTTAAAACTGAACTGAATGTTTGAACTTTGTTGTCACAAGAAAGTACAACTGAAATGAAGAATCTCCATAAACACGTCCAGTATAGATATGTTCTTCGAATTTATAACAAGGAATTGTGAGTCAACATACTGCTGAACATCATGTGTGATGCGCTAGCATTAATATCATTAGCATCTACATCGATCATTCAAATTCATCAATAGAACAAAATGGCACAGATCAAGATCTGCTGGCGCATTATATAATGGTAGTCCAACAATGCAAGACATCGATCCTAATATGTATGATGGGGGAGTCGATGTCTTAATGCCATAACAATCAGTGCTGTGCAGCTCTGTTCTGGCAGTGTCAACAGCGGAGCTGAAGGCCAAATTTTCAAGATTATCTCAGATGGTTTGCAGCCCATATTGACACAATTTCACAACTATGCTTACTCTTGATGCCTTTTTTCCTTATCTAAGTAAGTCCAGGCACAATCATGTGCTTGCATTTTTCAAACTCTGTTGACTGCCATTTCATTTGTTTGAAGAGCGATGATAGCCATGGAATGCCAAAGTCAGTTAAATTAGGTGTGCATTTCCTTTAACAAAATGAATGTCTAATCACATTCAGCTGAATGTGATTAGACATATTCATGTCGTTAATTAACTTTCGCGTTATTTCAACAAAAATCAGCATTCCTCAGCTACCAACTCAAATGGCAGTCCACAATAGCAACAATGTAAAGGAGAACAATGGGTAATTTCTACATTTCTTGGAAATAAAGCATGCACGGTTCAAGAACATTGTCATCCAATCCTTATTTTCTGCATGATTATGTCATCACAGATTCAACAATTCTGTGCTCAATTTTCGTGGGATTTTCATAATCACGTGTCCTAGATTCAACCCTGAAGCATGCACCATCCATAGACCATTTCTATTCAGTACCCTTCATAATGTTCTTTAACCCACTCTTTTGAGGAGTGTCTACACAAATATGTTGCTTTGTGAGTAGTTGTACTATTCTTGTTTATGGTTGTTTTGTAGAATTTTTCACAGTTCATATGTATTGTCTCTTGGATATCTCTGCTCCAAAATGCATGTATCTGGTGACTTGGCATGGGGTTGATGTCCTAAACTTCAAATGCCGATTTCCAACATAAAAGGGTTATTTTTCCCATAATTTCTGTACATATTACACAACATACCTCCCGTCTTGGTGTTTTGCTGTAACCATATGTATGTAATGTAACAGTCAAGATTTCTGAAACTTTGCATCAAATTTTGGTTTCTTCTTTGGCAGTTCATCTAACCTGGCATCTGACATCATTTTTGAAATATCGTACTTCACATTCTTTCTTTCAGCACTGACTTGAAGTTGACAAGAATTAGTCATTTTCTGCCCAGCCATTGACTATAATCACAAGTTCCGGAAATGGATCAAAGTTTGTGCATGTGCAAATGTGAGGAAAGGAAATCAATTGCAGAACCCTTCCAGTACACGATTTTTTGTTGCATAAATAATTAGCTGCATTTCCAAGTATTCTTTGTATTAACCTACGTCTGGATACTTTGGAATGGACAGAGTATTTGGATCAGATAAATATCCTAACTATTTAATTTTATTTAGATTCTTAGTTATTCAGTTTATCTTAACCAGTTAAATAAAAAATGTATACTGCACAGAGTACATTTTTATATGCACAACTTTGAACTAATTTGCAGGAGTTCCCATGCATCAATGCATTCCATATGCACAAATTTGTAAAATATTTGCATGATTTGTGCACTCGCACAACATGTTTGGGTAGACTCTACGACTCCCATGAAAAGCGTTCTAATAAGGGAGTGCTGTACTTTGTAAGTAAAAATTTTTTCTGGTATTCCATCATTTTATTATGAACCCAATCTTTTCTCTAAAGTTACAATTGAGGACATGGGGTGTGATTCAGTGAAACAGTTACCCTCAACTCTGTCATTTCACCTAAAAAGCCAAGTTCACGTTGCCATGCCATCATTTCATGTAATTCCTTCCACACCCTTTTGTTTTAATACAATGCGTCAATAATTAATGTAAAATGTCTTCTTTTGTGTTCATTTTCCCTTCAAAGAGGAAAGTGGAAAGTTAGAAAAAGAAGTTTTACGCTCTGTAGTCATTTTTGGTGCTAATTTGATGATCATAAATGCCAGAAATTACATCGCTATCTACAGAATTCCTGCCAAAAATTCACACATGATCCTTGAAAAAAAAGTGAAAATTTTAATTTTTTTTTTAGCCCAATCGTAAGTGAATTATGACTCAGTGGACGTATTGAGGTCCATTACTAATGAAATTTATCATTTTCTCCAATATTTCACCCAATAAACGTACGAAAAAGGCAACAGTTGCTGATCTTCGGCCATAACTTAGTTTCAAGGTTGCCATTGTATACAATATATATGTTATACAACAAAATACGCTGAAGCAAAATAAGAAAAGTTTAAATATTTTTTAGAAAGTTTGATTAGTATTTCATCAGTAATTGAATCGTCTAACATGAAAATATGCAAAGGCAGAAATTTAAAGTGGCTATTTTGAACATGATAAATTTTGAACTTTATACACGCACTTCTCTATTAGTCCTGTGTAATCGCCATTTTTTACTACATGGAATGTACAACTTCAATTTATTTAATGGTCTATATCTTTGTGTTTTCATTTGAATTTGATGGTTTTCTTGGAGCTTTGTACATTTGAATAAAAGTAATCTACTTTGGGGAGGGGCCACATTTGCTGCATTCCCAATAAATCTGTGTCATGACTGTTGGGACCTACTGAATGCTAAGACTGGCCTTCTCCAATATAGAGGTGCATAATGGTGTATATACATGTCTTAAACCCCACCCCACTGTCCCCACCAGTGATTTCCTCCTTGGGTTTCTTTGTGGCTGTGATAATGTCATCTAGGTACATGCACATTCTTTTTTACCCCTATAGTTCTTTCTTTTTCTGGTATGAATTTCCAATTAGATTGTAAGAGGATGTACAAGTTTCCATTGGCTTATTAAAGACTCTTAAAATATTTAATGAAGAAGCAGAGAATTAAAAGCTGTAAAAATACTCACTATATTCACCATATGGCCTGGGTGGTCCTCCAGGTACTGCTGCTTGTGGCTGGCCTGGGGGTGGCACCCCATATCCTGGAGCTCCTGGCTGACCATAGGGGTTGTATGCTGGTGGCTGGCCTGGAGGTGGAGCTGATACAGGTGGCTGACCCACAGGAGGTTGGCCAGGGGCTCCTGGTGGTCCCTGTCCCCACTGATATCCTCCTGGAGCTCCTACAGGGGGCTGACCTTGTGGGCCTGGATATCCACCTACAAAATGAAGATTGATATCACATCTATATGCAAATTTAATGAATTAAGTCCTGTACCTATCTGGGGCAGGACCTGTAAAGTTTTTTTTCACTTGGAAAATTTGATTATAGGATCACCAGAGGTAATTCCAAAAAAAGTAGTCATACTGATTAATGTGAAAATACTATTCCAATTTATCTGTGGGATGCCTGTCAGCATTTCTTAAATTCAATATTGGACAGTCTGAGATGTTTAAGGATTACTAGTCCGATTTTCTTTTACTGGTAAGTGGTACCTTTCCAAAAAGGAGACAAAGGTAATCAATTTTTGGTTCCTTTGAGGTACCAGCCTTTTGATATCTCTTTTTATTAATGCCCACAAATGGTGATCCCCATCTGTTTCATAAAATAGCAAACCTATCATGATTTGTATGTCATCTTGGCATCAATTTCATTTAGGACCAACCTGACATCATAAAAAGTCTTCTGGTGAAAAATATATGACTTTACATTTAGGAGTAGTAATAACAAAATTTTCAAGATGACTGTAATAGTGGCCACACTGGATGTCAGTCACCATTTTCATTTAGGACAAACTAGACATCATAAGAAGTCTTTTGGTGAAAACCTGAGGCTGATATGACCATCCATCTAGGAGTAGCAATAAAAAAATTTAAATGTCAGGTTGGCACCAATTTCATTCAAGACCAACCAAACATCACAAGTCTTTTAGTGAAAACCTCGATATGACCATCCATTAAGGAGGAGTAGTGATAGTAAGATTGTCAAGATGGCCACTGTGGCAACCATACCGGATGTTCCTGTGGTAAAGGACCAACTAGACTGTAGGATGAATGTGTGTGTAAAGTTTCATGGCAATCCTCCAAGTAGTTTAGGAGTAGCAATAACAAACTTGTGCTAATGGACATACAGACGATGGATGACAGACCAATCCCGTAAGCTCTTCTGGTCAATCAGCAGTAGAGATAACAAAACCAGAGGAATGGTGAGCAATTCACTCACATAAATATAGCCCTGCCAACCCCTAATCCCAACCCTACCCATGATGGAGATGAATTAATTTCCCCTTCTAATGAAAATGCCCACAATCTAGTACAAAAATGATGATTTTGAAAATATACTATTTCTAATTTTTTTGTAATTTATATTTTCAAGTGAGTGTTCCAAACTGGTCTCAACCATAGCCTCTCAGTTACTTCTTCTGCATCATGTTTTACTGATTTACCAACAAGAAGTCACTTCAGTGGCAGCTATGATGCATTCTGCTCAATAAATTGTGCAATAAACTTGTTCATTGCTTGTTTTACCTTGCTGGAGGCAATTGTAAGCTCTAAAATCATGTCCATATCAGGACATTCCCTTATATATAAAAGCATTTGTGAGTATGCCCCCACCATTCCATATTATGGATGCAAGTTTGGGGAATTTGGGTTGTCTGAGGGGGAAAAAAAAGGGGGAGCCTGGGTGGCTAAATTACATTTTTCATGTGACTTGTCTACGCTCTTTTATGAGACCTCTGAAGTATAAACAGAATCCATCGAAGGGGTTAAAGAAATTATGTAAGCTAATGACAAACTTAAATTGTTATCAAAAACAATTTCATCACCATCACTACACAAGTGATTGCTGCCTATAATTCTGAACTTCAATGGGCAAAAAAAAGAACAAAATATTAAATTAACACATGAAGACACAGACAGACATAAAACCATCTGAGATGTATTCATCATACATTTGTATTAGTTTATATACCAAACTTATTCCTTAATTACTATTCAGTTAATTTTCTTTGCAGAAGAGTAAACAGAGAGTGGCAATGCACTCTCTAACAGTGTGTTAGTATGGGTATTACTCATGTACTGTACATACTTGCTTATTAATTCGAGTCCAAATGCAACAATATACAGTCTGATCTACCATAGCATAATGCGCCAGCAGATCAGAGTCTATGTTGTTTTTTCTACTGATTACTCCTAACAAAATGCATAGACCCAGATCTGCCAGTGCATTATGCAATGGCAGATCAGGGTCTGTACAGTTTGACTCAACTTATAAGCGAGAATATATGGTAAAAGTTAATATTGCAAGCTCTCCAATAAATTCTTTACCTTACAATTAACACACAATGTAATTTTAGATACCCAAGGTTGAAAATTTAGAACAAATTATTTAAAATGCAACATGAATTACAAACTGATCATCAAAAACATTACTGTATTATCTTCAATTCCTTTATATGTGTAACACAGTTTGCCCATGCAAGACATCCATGTGGGAATTGCCTATACCACATAAGTGCAATCATTGACACTGTAGGTGACATCATTATGCATACAGAGATGCTGCCAGGAATGTTCTTAAGAGGGGGAGGTCCCCCACACCTGCCTCCTGAGGGGAGGAATCATGGGGGGGGGGGGGGGGGGGGGGCCGGGGTTTACCATTCCGAATGGTAGCTGATGGGTGAGAATATTATTATAATGTGTAGAAACATCTAATTTAAAACAAGCATTTAATGATTTTGTATCACTTCTTTGGCAATAAATGTATAAGGTATCTGCATATCTAATTGTTCCTCAACTGGTAAATATTTGTCTCTGTTTCTTATCACTCACCTTCAAAAAAGCCTTTGCAAACTGAAAATCATTTATTGGACCACACACACACACATCTGTATAGTCATCAGTTTATTTACTGTTTTAGATGTTAGCCCACGGGCCTTTGAAACTCTATCACTGTAGTAAGAAAATGTCAGAAAAAAAATCTTTCCATATATATGTATTATATATCGGTATAGGATTTTGTTTCATTTTTTCTCAGATATTTTGGATATTTTTGATATTTTCTTACTACAGTGATAGAGTTTCAAAGGTCTGTGTTTTGCCTATTCCTCGGAGTAGCATGAATTTTGCTTTGAGAGCTGAATCCCCTTTCACAATCAGCTGTTTATAAAGGCATAACCACTGCAATTAAGGCCAGTCTGAATAGACTTGGGAACTGGTTTTCAGGATATATTTATCAAAACACAATTTTCCACAATTCATGCATGTTGTTCCTTGGATATTTCTGTCGATGTATCAGATTTTCCGCAAGGCCTAAACCGTAATAAACAACATCATGCCAGTTATTTCTGTATCACCACTTTCTCTGCTATGTTCAGTTAGCAGCAAACCATCAGATTTTTCATCTTCCCAAGTTTCATCCTTAACAGATGATCTTTCCGTCTCGCTAAATTTCCTAAAGACATCGGTTATCTTTTGTTTCAACATGACACATTGTTGTTGCACTTTAGACATTTAACTAATGGCTGATCGCTGGATCTGCTGTTGCGCTTTAGACATTTCCCTAATTGCTGAACGATGGATCGATTTTACTATATCCTCCAGGAAACAATTCAACTGGAATTCCTCCATAGTTTCTGCAATACTCCAACAGATCTCCATTATAAATTGTATTCAAACAATATTCTCCATAGATATAGGAACAATTGAGATCATGGAGAAAAGGCAAAAAAGACAATGATCTGATCAACCTTTTTAAAAAGCAAAAAATTAAAAAATCGTGCATTTGGGTACAAGAAATCGCAGGAACCACTGGCAATTTGACCGATCTTTTCCCCAATTAGGTTTTAAAAGTTGCCTGACTCGCAATCATTTTTGCAAGAAACCCAGGATCCCACGGCCTGGCAGCATCTCTGTGCATATGATGTCATCAATGTCTGCAATGTTTCTAGCATTTTTAATATTAAAAAGAAAAACAAAATAGTTCTGAAGTATAAGCAGAAATTCTTTGTTGTAAAGTGAACTTTTGATGTTCTATTCAATAACACATTGTTTTAGAAAATACTATATCTTTCTATTGCTACATTTGAAACGGATGATCCGATTTTTCTCGATAACACTGTCCTGATTAGAAATGAGAGAAAATAATCGATCATGTGCATTGATGTGTCTCTGTGTGTGTTCACATGTATCAAACTTGCGTTTTTCATTACACTTGCTGTGACTTAGCAGGTACTTGGAATCTGAATTTGTGGGCAGAAAAGTGGTAAAGTTTTCCATAACCCACACCAGTGCATACAACAGATTCTGTTTTCCCACATATCTACATGTATATGATCATGTTTTCCAGTGTAGAAACAATGATGGGGAATATCACTATCTTTCATCACATTACCTTCTACTGAGATCACAGTGCACACAAACTGGCAAAAATTCACCGACTTTATCATTACTTGAGCATTCTTTCACAATAATCAAGGTAAACATTAATTGCAATACATTTACACGTGCAGTGGTTGAAGTTAGTGTCCTGCAAACATGATATTTTGCATTAATTGACTTAACTATAGGTACAGATTCTGAAGTCCAGTTTTGAGCTGAAAGCAGTTGTTGTAAATGCAATTTTTAACAAGAGTACCATGGACAGCACATGGTGTTTATTGTCCTCTATGTATTTACCTGAAATTTTTGTGCAGAAACCACTTTTCTTCTTTCAGTCACAGTAGTCCTGAACTTTGACATTTTGATCCCAAAACTGATTGGCATCTTCCTTACCACAAGTGTAAGCCAACCACAAAATTTGGTCCAGGTCTATGATGTAGAACTAATGTTATTGTGCAGAAAGCATTTTTCTTCTTTCAGTCACAGTGACTTTGACCTTCAACTCCAAATTCTTCCTTACCCATGGGCAAACCATCCATAAAGTCTTGTAACTGTACATGGTGGAGAACTCAAGTTGCCATGCGGAAAACATTTTTCTTCTTTCAGCCAGTGACCCTGACCTTTGACCCCTAAATCGATAGGGTTCTTTCTTATCCCAAGTGCAAACCATCCACAAGTTTGGTAACTGTAGAACGTGGACAACTCAAGTTATTGTGCAGAAACAAAATTGGTAAAATGGACCAACATAACATAACATGATCCACCTTATAGTGGACATAAAAAAAAATTCATCTACTCTTCATTTATAAAGGAATATCAACTCTAGATCAAATCTGAATTGAGGACTTTATCATTATATTTGGTCTGTCTCAATTTAATCTGAGGGATAAAAGTGGACTTTTTGTTGTTGTAATGTTCACATTTGTATCATTACACAAGCTGCCTTCCATACACAATTTGGATACTGTGTACTGACAGCATCTATTTGCTGATTTCAAGTTGCACCAGTATTCACAGTATGCCATTTTGGCTTCAATACTCATTTTTCATTCAGGAACAGATCTGAAAGGCCTTGATACTAGAATGCTCTCTGTAAATAATGTGCAAATTAGTCAAGTGGTTTTTGAGAAATTGTAAATAA
The DNA here is from genome assembly GCA_029931535.1 of Margaritifera margaritifera. Lineage (NCBI taxonomy): Eukaryota > Metazoa > Mollusca > Bivalvia > Unionida > Margaritiferidae > Margaritifera > Margaritifera margaritifera. The sequence continues at coordinate 2,870,322 of JAQPZY010001568.1, read as the reverse complement.
TACTTGTTAACTGATGTCACACGATGTACAATGCACAAAGGACCATGCCATAAGCCCACGGGGTTATGGCCAGGTGAGCTAAAAACACAAAGTTTGTTTACCCGCTTGCAACAAATGATGTGGACCCAGACCTCCATATTGGACTTTACTGCTATGTAATAAAATGGTAAAGTCTTGTTTTAAGGTTTGTCTCTTATTACATTGGTTGCAAGTGATACAAGAATCTAAAGAGAAGCAAACACAAAATTGCAGATTCATGTAAAAAAAAAAGAAATCTGCATGTCAATAAAATAAAGCTCATTCAAAACAACCTGGCAGTATTACCTTTCATTGCATTATCTTTCACATCTTAGTCAAGTTGACAAACAGGGATGATGAACAGTATGATGGTATGCATGCATGACCCAAGATATCTTTCCATCTTCAGCAATGGAAGATGCATGCATACCACTCTGTCTAGCACAGTATTTTCTCCAGCTTTACAAGTAAAGGGTCCTATGGTCCATTTGCGTCAAAGTTATGGATCCCTGCCTATTATTTCATCATCTAATATGAATATTACTTGCATCTAACATCACCACAATTATGAATATTTATATTATACACCTTTCAAATACAATAATTTCATACTAGTACCAAAAAAAATGGTCTTGAGAGGCCGTATCTTCTGCCAACAAAAAGTGGTTGCTCAAGACAGGTGGTCTCATAAAAAGTCTGTGCAGGAGGGCCAGTTCAAGGTTAAAATTCAATTGTGTTTAAGAATTATAATTACTGTTTAATTTAATTGTGTTTAAGAATTATAATTAGAATTATAATTACCCATAATTACTGCACATATGTTGTTCTATAGTCATAATAATTTTTACAAATATTACATGCATTCATGTAAGTTTTTGTACATAATACAAAAGATACATAGATTATAAACATTTTAATTTTTATTTCAAGTTCACATGTAGTTTGTCGGCATTACTGCACATGCACTTCAAGGCTAACTGTAAGGTAACACTTACTTATCCTGTCTGTAAATTGTAAAGACAGCTATAGTAACTTACTGAAGATATACAGACCTTTACAATAACTATAGAATATTAACTCATTTGGAAAAAGCAAATAACTTCTTAAGAGAAAAAGAGAAAGATATCATTTACCCCAGTCCATATATAATGTAACTCCACATACAACAATTTAAGACTGCACCCTTTGCGCTACAGTGAAAGCAGGGTTATACGATCTCTCATTACGACATTATCGGCATTGTGGAGGTTTTCACAGCAGATAAAGAAACAAAATATGAATCTCTGAATTGACTATGTACGTCCATTACTGCTGCCTTTGAAAAAAAAATGGTTAATCATAATGGGGATTAACATGACTTCGGCACTATAATGGTTGTTAGTGACATGTACTTTAGTCTGGTTTACAGTCTGTAACATACAAAGCTACCTGTAGATTTTTAGGAAAGCAGTAGCTAGACAATTTCATTTTTTGTTCATTTAGAACAATCTGCAATTTGTCTGCAGAACATCCCAAGCGGTCGTGGTTACAAAGGATTAAATAAAAGTCAGTCGTGTTATATGTTTTTGCGATGTGATCATTCATGGCAGTGTCGAAGTGCAAATTTTGCCAATAAAACATGGTTGCTGATCACGTTCAGCAGGTGTCTGGTCACAATAGTGCATTTATATAATAAAATCAATCCATGCACGATGATTGTGGTCGTAAATGACAGATGGTCACTCCTAGTAGAGGGTTGCTCAAGACAGGTCCTACTGTATTTCGCTTTTATGCTACATTGTTGTGAAACTTTCTTATGTACTTATTCAAGATAAGAGTATCTATAGATAAGAATTGAAAGAACTCTGTGCCAACACATTAACTCCATCATGGGTTGTTTCTTTCAAATTGCTGTACAGATGAAAAGTAATTGTTTCTTTATATTTTATTTTAGTTTATTTTAAGCTAACCATTTTATCTGGGATTATTAGCCGTATTTGCTTATGCATTCTTTACACCTGAATGGCCTAGCTATCACTCTACGTACCGTTCTCAGATGCGGAAGCAATGCCCCAACTGTCATCATCAATTTTAGTTTTGTCATTTTCTATAGCCACTAAATACAGAGAGACCATCAGTCATTATACCTTTGGGTTAATTATTAAGTATTCTGCATAACAAAGTCTGTCACTCTTTAATTCCTTGCTTTCGCTCACTCGAAGGTCTGTCAACACACAAGATAAACTTGATCAATGAGAACCTTGCTATATGGTCCGAATGTTATAATCAAGCTTCTTGACGACTTAGAGGACTTGCCTAATAGCACACAAAGTACAACCTTGCGAACAAAAATAGAATTTTATGTGCCTCTAATAACTATTGCCGATATCTACATCCACCCTTTGGAATTTGACTGTGCTAAATGGCGCAATAGCTCAGCCTGGAGAATACACTGCTAGCATTAACAGCTGTAATTTTGCAGCAGCTAAATTTTCACTAATTTGTCTGTGGTTGATCTGAATGCAAGTTAACCTAGCAAAATATTCCTTCTTTCTGAAGTTAAAGACCTTACCCTCTGGGTGCCCCTTGCTTCATTGTAACCAGGTGTATATTTAGTTGGTAGTAACTGACTGCTCCTGGCTAAACAATTTTAAATATATCAGTATCACTTTAAAATAACACAGGATGCTGTTTTAAAATGTTAATTAAACTAATCTGTTGTATACAATCTTGTTTGATGTTTGTTTCCAATGGCAAAATTTAAGTCAAAACAACCAAAATTCAACAAGAATCCCTTGAAGGGACTGACACTTTACTGACTGGAAAGAATTTCCAGGAATTGAAGATAAGACCATTTCTTCTGTTTAAATGCTGGGTGTTGAAACCATTTCTGATATTCTTGAGCAGCAAGATTTTTAAATTAGCTACTGTGGCAGCCATACTGGATGTAAGATTGGCACCATTTTCATTTAGCACAAAACAGACACCATTACAAGACTTTTGGTGAAAACCTAATGTTGATATCACCATCCATTTAGGAGACTTAGTGACATATTTTCAGTATCTTCATTGTGGCATCCATATTTGATATCAGATCAACACTCTTTTTATTCAAAAACAACTAGATATCATAATTAGTCTTCTGGTGAAAACCCCAGGTCGATATGACTTTCTGTATAGTTGTAGCAATAACAAAGATTGTCAAGATGGCTGCCATGGTGGCAATGCTGGATGTCAGATTGGAAAAATTTTCATCGAGTACCAACTTGAGATGACAATTAGTCTTTCTGGTGAAAACCCAATGTTGATATGGCTTTCCACTGAAGAGTAGAGACAAGATTTTCAAGATGGCGGCGGTGGCAGCCATATTGGATAGAAGATTGGCACAATTTTTACTTAAAACCAACTAGACACCTTAAGAAGCCTTCCAGTGAAAAACCCATGCCGATATGGATTTCCGTTGAGGAGCAACAACAAGATTTCCAAGATAGCTGCTGTGGTGGCCATATTGGATGTTAGATTGGCACCATTTTCATTTGGACCAACTAGACATCATAAGAAGTCTTTGAATGAAAAGACCATGTTGATATGACCATTCATTCAGGAGTAGTGACAAGATTTTCACGATGGCTGCTGTGGCAGCCATATTGGATGTCTGAGCTGCACCATTCTCATTTAGGACCAACTAGACCTTGGAATGAATGTGTGTGTAATTTGCCAAGTAGTTTGGGAGGAGTAGCAATAACAAACTTTTGCTAATGGACAGACAGATGTCAGACAATGGACAACAGACCATCCCATAAGCTCTTCTGGTCTATGACCAGCAGAGCTAAAACTTAAAGTCTCAAATATTAAAATACTGCTTTCAAGGCAGAAAAAAAGGCAACCAAAAATTACCAGTATTTGTCAAGTGGACTACAACCACGTGAATATTCTAATGAAAGGTGTGACTCACTGCCAGGTGATTTTGGTCAAGCAATAAAAGTTCCATGAAAAAACTGAATAGAGTCAGAACTAAAGCAACACATGCTAACACTACAGCATGCTTGTACGACCTACCCATATGTGGTGCGGTAGGAAGGATGTTACTTGGTAAACTAACAGGAGTTGATTGTGCCTGTTGTGGAGGCGGCTGCTGCCATGATCCTGAAACACCGACCAACAAGGTTGACCTAACAATTCTCTCAGTGTTATGTTTTCTTTAAACACAACTATTTTTAGACAAGTTGTGTGAATGGGTATACGATTTTTGGAAAGGATCCGATTTGGATTTTAGTTAGACTCGGAGCAACATCTGTAACATTACAAGGGTAATTTTGTATGGTTTGGTTTGGTGTATTATGGCACAGCAATAGAAGAATGTTGTTTAGTGCTGAGGCAATGGCAGTAAAGTGCCATGCCCAAGGACACACCACACTAGCCAACCCAGGCTGACCTGATGGTCGGATTTGAACTGGCAGACTTTCCATCACGAATTGAGCATGCTTACCACTGAGCCGATATGGCTCCTGTCTTCATTAGGCAACTCTTACAACATACAAGAGGGTGTACTAGGCATATTCTACATCCTCGAGCCACCATGGGAAGATTTTTTTATGCACTATCAATACTTCATCACTCCAATGTAGTAAGTGTATAACCATGTTCATGTAAATTCTGATTATTACTGACCCGGATTTCACCAATGGATCTAAAGTCACGACTTCAACTCGAGCCTTGAATTCGGTGATGTGATTGGCTAAAACTTAAGTCTAACATATAACACACCAATCAAACATCCTCAATCTAGACTTACGTTTTTAAGTCTTTTGTTGATGAAATGTAGCCTGATCTTTTGGATTCCCATAACAACATTTTACAACATAAGTTCTATCTATGGTAGATTATACAGTCCTCTATGCAGGCACTAGTAGGGCATGGTCGACTGGAGATTATTGTCCAATGGTCTGAATGATCTGGACCTTTGGTCAAGGTATGTAGTTTTGAACTTACTGCACAAACACCATCAGTTTCTTATCAGACTTACCACGTCTCCGAACACTGACCTTTAGACCTAAAAATCTACAGATTTCTTTCTTATCCCAAGTGCAAACCATCCAAAAAGTTTGGTCAAGGAACCTACTCTAGAACAAAAGTTACAATGACCTCCACAAAGTCACTGTCCTTGACCTTTGACATTTCAACTCCAAAATCAACAGGCTTCTTTGTTACCCAAAGTGTAAGCCATCCACAAACTTTGGTCGAGGTTCACAGTCAACTGACATTTTTCCTCAGAAACCATTTTTCATTTTCAGCCACAGTGATCATGACCTTGAACCTGCCGATGCCAAAATAAGGCTTCTTCCTTACTCCAGTGCAAGCCATCCACAAAGTTTAGTCCAGGTCTGTAATGTAGAACTAAAGTTATTGTGGAGAAACCATTCTTCTTCTTACAGTCACAGTGACCATGACCTAATACCAGTTGACCTCAAAATCAATAGGCTTCTTCCTTGCACCAAGTTGCTTGCCATCCAAAAAGTTTGGTAAATGCAGATTACAAAACTAAACTTATTGTGTGCAAACAAACAAGGTCACAGGTGGATGGATGGATGGACAGACAGTGCCAAAACAATATAAGCTCCACCTTTTGCCAGGCATATACAGATTTATTGGCAGATCCATACTCCTCCTGTAACAATGAAAGCTTTTAATTCTTCATTTATTTTGGTGGAATTCACAAAGGGAATAAATCCACAAAATGAAATAGCTGCCAATACATTTTCTTTAAAAATTAAATTATGAGTAGCAGGAGGTCCAAAACTGAATAGCAATGAAACAGTTTGACATTGCTAAAAAATACAAATGCTGTAGCCTTGAATAAAATAGGTTCACATTTAATCTTTCTTTTGTTGATGCAGTTAAAATTACACAATTTATTTAGAGCTCAGAGTAAAGAAATGCAAATTTGATTTTAAGAATTCGGAGCAAGAAAACAATTTACAACTTTTTTTAAAAATAATTAAAATGTACCAGGTAGTTGCAATACAATCTGACATGCCCAATCAACTATTCATTGTAAATTTAAGTTCTACCCATAAATTAAAGAATGTTTATAAAAGCAACCTAAATACATGTATCATCATTTGAATAGTTTTTTTTAAAGCTGTGGAATGTGCAAAATCCCAAAACTATGACATCAAGAATGCAAATGTTTTTTGGTTGATATTTATTCATTCTTTTACAACCAGTGCTTTAGTGTATTCTAAATTAACTCATTTAACATTTCAGGGTCTGACAAATTTCAAAATGAGATGATAGCCCACTGGCTACCAGGATGAGAATTTGGCAGACCAGCTAAAATTTAGTAGCCCCTAGGAAAGCATTTTAATGTGAAATCTTTTACTGCAAGACTTTCTTTTCTTCATAATATTAGTCACTGATAATTACTCCTCACTGTCAAATAATTCTATAGTTATGTTTAAAGATTTTTAAAAAATATTTTGATATGCTATTGTAGTCCCCCGGGCTTCCTGAATTCATTAACTGGTAGCCCAGACCCTGCATTCTGGTAGCCCTAGGACTCTGGACACAAGATTTGTCAGAACCTGCCTTTCAAAAATGAAAGTGGCAGATTGTAAAAAATATTAAGTCCTTGTATAATCAATTTAATGGCATGGTAAAAGTCCTCACAAAGGCAATTAATTTGACTAAAGGTAACATTTAACACACACATACAATAAAATCTGTTTCAGGACATAAAGGACATTTTAATATCTTGTTCTCAGCTGAATTTACATATATAATCACTATATAAGGTACACCCATCAACAAAGGACATAACTTTGTTGTCCCAACAGTCTCTATTATAGATAGGTCTTACAGAGTAGAACTAAAAAAAAACAGGAGTAAGTTAAAGGGACTGGTGTTCTACTGGCCAAAAGGAATTTCCAGGAATATTTGACAAGTCCATTTTTTTTTTTTTTAAAAACTGCTGTATAATAACAAGAGTGCCATGAACAGCACGTTATATGCCTGCCCCGTGTTTAATAGTTCTCCTGTTGACTGAAATTTTTGTAGTGACCTTGACCTTTGGACCCCAAAATCAATAGGCTTCCTCCAATCCCTAAATGCAAGCCATCCACAAAAAAAAACTGGTCCAGGTCTGAAAAGAAATAATATTATTATGCAGAAACAATTTTTATTCTTTCAGTCACAATGATCTTGCCGTTTGGACAGCACAATCAATAGGCTTCTTCACTACCCCAAGCTGCAAGTCATCCATAAAGTTTGGTCCAGGTATGCGATGTAAAGCCTATGTTATTCTGTGGAAACCATTTTTCTGCTTTCAGTTACAGTAACCATGACCTTTGAATATTTGGTCCCAAAATGATAGGGATCTTCCTTACCCCAAGTGCAAGCCATCCGAAAAGTTTGGTAACTGTAGATGGTAGAGAACTCAAGTTATTGTACAGAAACCATTTTTCTTTCAGTGACCTTGACCTTCAACCTTTGGATCCAAAAATTGACAGGGTTCTTCCTTACCCCAGGTGCAAGCCCAGGCCTAGATTTCAAAAAATTTCTTTGTAGCCAGAAGGACTAGTAGATTTGAGAAATTTACCAGTCCTGTTGAATCTTCACTAGTCCTTCCCACAAAACAAGGTCAGACACATATCAAGATTTACTTGCCACTGGACTATTAAAATTATGAAAACTACCAAGTCCAACAACAAATTTACTAGCCTTGGATAAGTGGACTACCACAAATTTTGAGCCCTGAAGCCATCTACAAAACTTGGTAACTGTACATGGTGGTGAACATGTGTTATTGTGCAGAACCCATTTTTCTTCTTTTAGTCACGGTGACCTTGACCGTTGGAGTTTTTCACCCTGAAACCAATACGGTTCTTCCTTAACCCAAGATGCAAGCCTTCCACAAAGTTTGGAAACTGTACATGGTGGTGAACTAGTTACTGTGCAGAAACAAAATTGGTAAGAGACAGATGGACGATGTCATAAAATATTGGCATATAAGAACAATCTCGGATATTCTTGAGAAACTCCAACATATCAAATTTGAGTTAACTAAGTGCAGTACAAAATAAATTCTTTGTCATGGCATAATGCCTGGACATGTGTGTTGGATAACACCAGATGTACTACGTGAATGATCATTTACTTGGTTATCAATTTTGTAAATGTTTACAGGCAGTGAACTAAACCAAGTAGTTTACACGTGTAAACGCTGCAGCCTTGTTTTGGAGTGGTCTGGAAATTAAGATGTTTTTGGATGGCCAGACTGAAAGACAAATGGACATAGCAATAACTGCAGTGTGTATCCTCCCCAACCCCCTGCTCTATTGCATTATTACCAGTAATTCCAGTGGAAGTGTGAATAGAAAAAGGCACATCTGGACCACTTGTCCAATATGTGTAGCAAGAAGAGATACCTTGAATGGTTTTAGAGCTATGCTCCGGAAATGAAAATGTTTACAGAGAGAGAGAGAGACGGATGTAGCGATGGCTTTATCCCCAAACACATACATGCAACTAAATACCATGGGGATAAATTTTCGGTTGGATGCTCTTGGTTTTAATGGCACATTTAACTCATTATTAGCTATATCATGTGGAGGAAATGGGACCCAAGTTCCTTTCCCAAGGACAGACAGAGGCAGCCGACCTGGGCTGGCTTGGGCATACATCGAACCCGTAACTCGTGGATTATGAGTCTGGCACTCTACCAACTGAGCTACCTCAGCTCCCTCCTTGGGGGATAAACAAAAATAATGATGTTCACTGCAAATATAATGCACATGAAACTGACTATTGTTTAGCATCCTCAAAAAACTGCCTATTGTTAACATCTTCAAACTCACCAGGCAGTGTGATAAAGGTATGTAACTTTTGATGCTGTAGTTATTGACCAATGACTGGGGAAGTGAATCCACATGAATATTAGAATAGATGGATTGATCTTTCCCCAAGTCTTATTTGGCAATTCTTTATCTTTCCATTTTTATAACTTTTAATTGGCACCATATAACCAGTATCGTGCTGATGTGCTGTTAAACCTAAGGTTAAAAGGTTGAGCAAAGATGTCAAAGAATGATTTGTCTTAGCTGTATAATGATTCATTCCATAAATGAAAAAAATGCATCAAGGGGCTTAGGAAATATAACCAAACAAAAAAAATTTAACCAACACCTTGGCAGAAATTTTTTATGATTGTGACCTTGACTCCCAAGGTCAAATGGACAAGTGAGTTTGTCACAGAATGAATTGTCTTAAGTTCATAATGAGCCATCTCAAGTATGAACAAAATCCATCAAAGGGGTTTAGGAAATATAAACAAATGAAAAAACTTCCACAAAACCTTAACACAAATATCCTACGACTAAGACCATGATCCTAAGGTCAAAGGAGGTAAGTGTGCAGTCAGACTCAAATGTCTTAGCTTCATAATGATTCAAGCCAAGTATGAACAAAATCCATCATAGACTTTGGGAAATATAAGCAAACAAATTATTATAATAATCAAAACCTAAACACAACATTTTTTATGACTGTGACCTTGACTCCAAGGTCAAAGGGGCAAGCAAGCATGTCACAAAATGAATTGTCTTAGCTTCTGAATGATTCATGCATATTATGCTAAGAATCTATCATGGGATTTAGAAAATATATGCAAAATAAAAACTTTAACCAAAACAAAACAAACTGTTGATGCTGCGGCTGCTGGAAAAATGACCGCTATGTCTCGCTTCCCACTAAGGTAGGCTTGACAAAAATTAACATTTTCGGTCCTGATAAAACTCACTGTAGTGTGTACTTCCCAATAAAGTAGGCTTGACAAAAATTAACATTTTCGGTCCTGATTAAACTCACTGTAGTGTGTACCTCCAGTTATTTGTTAGGTATCCTTATTTTTGTGACCTTACAGATATAGAAACCCCCTATTAGAGAAGACAGTTGGAACAACAAAGTTGGCAAATCTACGGCAATTTCAGGCTGAACAAGGGGGAAAAATTGGGTTGATGCTATAAACAAAGCAACCATATTAACTCATACAGTAAACTTCATGTATAATGAAGATCATGAGGCATGAACATTTAGCTTGTTAAAAATGGATCTCATTATCCTGAAGCTTTGGAAATAGTTTCAGTTTTGCTGGAAAATGAAATATACCGCATATACTCGCTTACAAGTCCAACTGCAAAATGCACAGACCCAGATCTGCCATTGCATAATGTGCCGGCAGATCTGGTTCTATGCAGTTTGTTAAGAGTAATCAGACAAACAAAACAACACGGACCCTGATCTGCCAGCACAGTATGTGACAACAGATCAGGGTCTCAGTTGTTTGCAGTTGGACTCGATTTATAAGCGAGTATATACAGCACTTGTTTTCTGCTATATAGCTCTTTCTTCATATGAAGTTTATTGTATGTATAATGTGTTGCTAGATCATGCTCTGAGGAAAAGGCCAAGTTCTTCCGTCATCCTTGTTGACTATCTGGTAACTTGTAGTATCCCAAAGTCTGAATAGAGACAATGATGAATAAAACAAGGTACAGTATAGATAGAGTGTACTTGTATTATTCATTCGTACCTCTATAGTTGTAACTAATTTACACACTCATACATGGTATAATATCCAAGTCTTGCAACTGCACTTAGCACTGTGCAGTCTATGAGACAGAACAGGTACAGCTTACATCTCCTGTGAATCTCTTTGGTCCAGTACAAGATGCAAGGTATAACTTGCATACCAGGTAGACCCCACATTGTGTATGTGACATCTTAATATAATTTAGTCAATTGTGCAGAATTACACCTGCATGTCACTAAATATTCATCAACACTTCACAATAGACAACACTCGGCAATACTTTACAATAGGCAACACTCAGCAACACTTCACACTGACACAAGAGAAGCATGTCCAGTAAGCTTTTGGTGCATGATACCAGAGTTTATCCCTGTGTGGAGTATAAATGGCAGGAGTAGTTTCTTACCTGATGCTTGTTGTTGTGGTGGTTGTCCCCAGGCTGCCTGCTGCTGATAACCATCTTGGTATCCACCCATTGGCTGCCCTGGAGGTGGGCCACCTGGACCCCCTTGCATGGGACCTGGAGCCCCTGGTGGAGGAGCCTGGTTCCATGCTCCTTCTGGGGGCCAACCCCCTTGCCCCATTGGGGGCCCCTGGTCATACTGACCTGGCGGCATCCCCATCCCTCCCGGGGCACCACCTCTTCTCCCTTCACGAGGCTCAGCTCTCTTACATTCAACCTATCCAAAATAAAGCACATTTATGTCACAAGGCTCAGTATTCAGAATTCATTATTTACAATACTATTATTTAAATCTTAACTTGTCAATAAAAAAGTAACAAATAACGAGTTAATTAAATTAAAAGTAACTTAAAATCTAATCAATATTTAAGAATTATAGACAAATTATCTTTCCACAGAAAAGAAAGGTGTGTGAAATATAATATGTAACTATTCTATACTTATGTTTATCTAAAACATTCTTAACATATTTATCTTAACGTGTAACTAATAACACTATCTTAACTATTGCTCGTTAAATGTCTAAAATTTGAAGTAAAACTTGATTAACTTAAAAAGATATTAAATCACATGGCATACAATGAATGTAAATTATAAGTATATAAGCAGGAAAAACTTGACTAAGGAGATAAATTATTCCAGCAACCACAGTGGATCAAAAGCCATAACACTACCAGATTCTTACAGTGTTAAGTTTTACACATAAATACACATTAAATACACACACTATCTGGTTATGGACATTGTAAGAACTAGACAAGAAAGATGTGTGAAAGATGTGGGCTCTTTAGAGAGATTTACTTTCCACCATTATAAGTAGAACCCAATGAAATTATTTAAATTTGAAGAAATTGTCATATAAACTAAAATTATAGGAACACGTGGGATTGCAGTTGTAAAGTGACAGTTACATTTTCTAAACCATGCACTGTTATATATTTTTTAAGAAATAAAGCTGCATTGTTAAATTACATATGAAGTTTCAATTTTTCCTTTATTTAAAAATTGACTGTTAAATACCTTCAATTTAAACACATTTCAACTATATCTTCTGAAAATATCAATCAATTGCATATTTACAAAGAGTTATGTCAAAAAAGGTAAAATTAATAAGCCTCATAGTTGAAAAGATAGGATGTTTCAGTAAAATTCAGACATTAAAATCCGCAACAGTAACTGCACAAATTTCAATCCTATGTGTTCTTGTGTCATGCATTTTAAAGTTTCATCTCAAAGTTTGTAAGGGACCTGGGTACAGGGTACAACTCTACCAGACAGACAAATTTATTACCAGTATTTAACTAAACATGTCTCACTTGTGATACACACAGTTCATAGAACTGTTTAGCATTTATTTATAAATCTTACATGCACTTTACTAACAATGATTGTAGATGACCATGTTATCATTGCTATGTGACACTGCAAAAGGTCATGCCACAGTGTGGCATACAAGTCATATGACCAATTAAAAAAAAAAAAAAGAAGTGTTCAACATTATATAAATGAAAAGTACATCATACTTCAGTCTGAAAATATAGTAATGTTACTTGTATGTGATATAAATTCCAACCAGCTGTGGCGGTCACGTTTATTCCACTATCACTTATATATCTAAAGGTTAAATACAAAGAAAATGCACTAGCATATAACGTTGTACAAATTCATCTATACCAGTATACAGTTAGGCAGGATTCAACAAACTTTTTGCTTGGAGCTAAAATACTAGGTTTGGACTACCATTGTGTTAATTTCAGACAGCCCAGTAAGAGTAGTGCAAAATATGATGACTTTTCCTTCATTTTGCAAAACATAGCTGTAAAAACTTTCACAAAAGTGAAGAACTATTAATTATGTATACATGTAAAAAGGAAAAAGAGAAGTCCTTAAGCTAAATGTTTTTTTGTTTGGCTACCAAATCTAAGTTGGGTTACCAGGTTCTTTTCCTGGTAGCCCACTGGGCTTCTAAGACCTTGATACAGTTACCTGCATATGAAAGTCAGTGTCTACTAGCCCCATAGATGACCTTTACATTGGGGTTTGATACGAGTTAATAAAAAAAAAATGAAGTCTATACTTCAACCATGACGTGGCCTTCGGTCTTCAGGTCATGAAAGCACAGATTCTTATTACATTTTTTTTATTAAAGATATAAAAATAATTTGTAACAAGGAATACAATCTTAAAGAAATCTTTAAATGAAAGATTTGATGTGTGTTATAAATTGGCTAGAAATACATTTATGCTGAAAAAAAAAATATTTTCTGTCTGCTGGCGAGATAAACCCTTTATCCAAATGAATGCAATTAATAACAATTTTCATGGGTATTTTAATTGCATTAGTTTGGAAACCAGATGCATTTCTTGTGTAGGAAACATGTATTAAGGTGAACATAAACACAAGGATGATATAGTTACATATAAAGTGACATTACACTGACTTGTGCAGCAGAACTACAGGTCTGTAAATTATGTTGTAAACGTATTGATTACATATGCACAAAATAAGAGTTTAATTTTTCATCAATTGTCAAGAACTGCATTTTTGCCTGAAGTCAATGTTCTGAGAATGAGGTTCATTTTACTGTAAAATTGTATGGCTGTAATTACCATTATACATTTATCCATTCCATGTCTGACTTTGTAATTTACCTGTCACCGTTGACTTCATAAAATTTTGCATGTGTTATAGTGCATTTCTTTTTCTTTCCAAAATACTGAAGCTGCTATATCACGGGGTAAAGGTCTGGTTTGGTTTTGTGCTTTATGGCACAGCAACACAAGTAGGTTATTTAGCGCTGAGGCAATTGGAGTAAAATGCCTTGTTCAAGGACACACCACAGTAGCTGAGCCGGACTGATCTAATGTTACGATTCGAACTTGCACTCTTTTGGTTGCAAATCCAGCACAAAAACAACTGAGCCAAGGCAGCTCCTGCCTATTCTACATCCCCCCCCCCACGAGTCCACGGGGTTCTATGGGTAGAGGCAATTTGTGATTTTCACATTTTACTACACAGTTAACAGCTCTATTGCATTTGACCGATTGACAGTACACACTATATTACACCCGACTTAGTGGTATGCACCACACGAATGAATGTGGCATAATAATAAACAACTTTATTTAAGAGGGTAACTCAGTTATAATATACTATTCTCAAAAGCACATAGTATATGTGATATACATGAACAGTGGATGCATTTCAATATTTACAATAAAAATGGCCTTTCTAGATAATGGCAGAGATGTCAACTCATGTGCATGTGTGCATGCTGTTAAGGGCTCCTAGGGTAAATTTATTAGAACCATGCAGAATGTACATGTTCCTTAAAAGTAAGGTCAACAGAACATGACCTCGTATCTGTGCCCACAAGATCTACTTATTGACAAGAAAATCAAAATTTTAATCATATTGGGTTTGTACTGTCTACTTATCAAATGAAATATAGCATGTACCATCTTGATTGAATATATTGAATATTGGCCATAGCTGTTACATCTCGGTTGAATGCAAACCAATGAAAATTTGTATTTACCCCGTGTTATTCTATTCTGTATAAACTTGATGAGTGAGACCTAGAGTTCTACTGTACTCTGCTCGAGGAACATTTGATTACACTGAGCCTTCATACCAGGACAAAGAGTACTAGTGGTTGCCATGGAGATACTTATAATTAAACATAGGTTGCAATCTATATAACATGTGGGTAACCAGTCTGCAACAAGACAGATGTATAATTCCCCATAAGCTTAAAATTGATGACAAGCTAAGAACACAAGCCTCTGGGGATGTTGATGGAAGCAAGACTGCTGATTGCATCATTTGGTTTCCAAAACTAATGCATACTCATAAAAGCCCTTCAGTGACATGTGGAATTATCCATGAATTATGAGAAACATCCAAGAAATATTAGAAAACTCCTGCAAATATATAATAAATAGAGAGACAGAACTAATTTCATGCCAGAAGAGCATAAAGAATATTAAAAGTTTACTGTGGAGAAAATATAAAATGACGGGGGAAAAAAAATGCCTTTCTGTGATTTAAATGTCAAAACATGAAACACTGAACATGTTGGATCCACATGTCACTAAATGGTTTAAGTAGGATGAGGTAATTACAAGATTTCTCAAAAGTTATCTCTTAAGAATTGACATAAGCTTATTTCAGCAATTGATATAAATTTCATAATGAGTTCATCAGATATACATATCATATATATTCTCGTATAAAATTCGGATCCAACTGCAAACTGCATAGACCCCAATTTGCTGTCACATAATGCACTGGCAGATACGGAGCTATACAGCTCGTTAGGCCTAATCAGTTGAACAAACAATATATACCCTGATCTGCCAATGCATTATGCAAAAGCAGGTCAGGGTCTATGGTACTTGTAGTTGGACCGGACTTCTACACGAGTGTACAAGGTAGTTAAACAAGTGTTGGAGTAAACCATAAAAATATACACTGCAATTTCAAGCTACCCCTTCTACTTCATTAATATTCAAGCAATTCAACTGAGAAGATATTAGAAAGTTTCTAGAATTGCAAGATAACAATTGAGAATCATGCTCATCATTTTTATAAGACAGCTAAATGTACTTGTATCAAAAGTTTTGACTGAACGGTTGGAAATATCAGGAATATTTTGAGGTGCCAAAAAGCTAGTCTCCCCGGATCCCTTTATGTAGTTTTTTGATGAAAAGTAAATAAATCATGTGCCTGAAGAATGACACAAAATGAATCTACACAAAAAATTAAGTACTTTTGAAACCAGCAGGGTTAAAAAAAAAAAAAAAAATTAATATATTTACAAATTCTGACAAATTGAAATTTTTATAATGTTAAACCCCATAATATGATTAAAAAAAAATTGAAATTGCAGCTCAGGTGATATTTCCAATTTTTCAGCACTAAGGCTTAATGGTCAGCAAATTATCTACTAAAAAATCTGTGCATGCAACTTTCAGAAGATGTGATTGTCTACACAATTTTCTTAATCGGTAAAAGGCAAATTGAAAATAAAACTTTCAACTTTTATATTATCATTCAACTAAGTATTGTTTATTTTTTTACCAAACAGCATAATATAATTCAAGCCCAAATTGAGCTGTAAAGTTGCATCTCTCAGAAACCAGCTCTCTCTTAATTATTCACGTTGTATTTGCATTATGGACTGTCACAGTTACTTGTATAATCCATTCATAAAGTGACATTGTAACATGACAAGATCTATATAAAATACTGAAGTAAATAGATCAGTTCAAAAAAGCAAGAAGTGAACACAAGATATATGGTCCATCATGATTTACATAAACAAGTATTTTTCAATGGTGATTGGGAGCGAAATTAGATATGACATCATCTTTGTGGCCCTAGAAGAGCCTGTAATGAATCAGTCCGTTACAATTTATGAAAAAAGAAAATAGTCTTGCCCTTAAAACTTATCTTACAAAGGGGCAATTCTGTTTTGGTTCTAAAGATACATTAGTCTAAAATATGTAGATAACAACCTGTTTAAGGAACACTGCATTTTAAACTGTAATTTTGAACAATGTCATGCAGATTGTAATTCAAAAACATGTTTTTAAATGCTGACCAACTTTGTACATAAATTATATAGAGAGAGCTGATTTCTGACAATGAGGTGGCTGCATCAAACAAAGAATGTAGTATTAAGGTGGTAGTTAACCTTCTTGCCATTAACTTCGACATAGTGTTCGCCACACAACTGCTCTATGCTTTCTTCACTCTCGAATGTCAAAAACCCAAAGCCTAATTAATCAAGTATAGAAAAATAGCATCTACATAGAATGATTAGATCATAATAACAAATGAATATCAAAATGATGATGTCAGCCAAGAAGCTCTTCAGCAAAATCTTCCTCCCTGTATAGAGCCCTCAATCTGCTGAAATTCTTATGCTACTTTACATATGTGTAAATCTGCATAATTTAGTTCACTTATCCACTAACAATAAGCTCCATATAAGCTACGATGTGATTCGTATACTGGCATGGCCACATAGCACAAAGAAGTGAAATGAATATAATCTAATTAAGAACAAGTCAACAGTACTATTGACAATTGGCGTTATGTACGACAACCATAATTACTGGATGTGCAACTTAAGAATATGCAGTTCTGTCTTTTTATCTGTATTTCAATATAACTATAAAAATCCAAATAAAAAACTCTAAATATCAACAGAAATGTTATAAAGCAACATGAAGATCATAACTTAAATTCTACAGCATGGTATCCCATATTATAAGGTAGAACGAAATCAAAGGAATGTAGAAGAAATCACCAATTATCAACTAGTTACAATTAACAGTTAGAAACAAAACAAAAAATGTACCAAATGTGCAAATCTATGAACAACTGTTTTCTCAGGTATGACTAATAAATATTATCATACTCTAACATTATTATATTGTCTCAACAGACAAACTGTCAGAGGGCTACATGGTAACTATGTTAATAGGCAACCCTTTGGTAATGTATACAAGTTAGAGAACTTAACTCTATCCTTTACAATAGACAGGCATGAAGGAAAGCTTACAATGAAATTAATCTATGATAAAAATCTAAAACCAATATCCTTATATATATATTTTTTATTCTTGGCATTACCAGGTTATGTATTCATTAACTCATTAATTATTGTAATGTACAACATAACTGAAGTGCTAATTGGCTAACAAAACACGTACAAAAAACAACTGGGGAAAGACTGATGAAAGTTGAAATATTTTGCTATTAATTATTTGGTCTAATGTGGGATTAATAAGGTCCTTGTAAAACTTTTAAGTTTTAAGTATTCCACATACTGACCACAAAAAATCCATTAGGTTGTTACAGAAGTATATAATGTTTTAATCCCACCTAAGTCGTATTGCTTGAAATTTACCACAGGTCAGATACAAATATATTTAGTAGTCACTTCTGTATAACAGCCATCTGTATACATCCAACCAATATATAGCAGACACCTACATACAACTCTCACCTGCACACAACAGTCAGACTCCCTTGGTCCTATCACTATTTTGATATCTAGATGACCAGTATAAAGTAGTGGCCTGCTCAGCATGTTTCAGGATAATTCATCCTCAAACAAGTGGTCCCTGGACCATTTGTCCCCTATGATAATTTATCACCATTTCATATTTGGACAAATTAGGACATAACCTTTGTATGCATGTTACTTATTAGTAACACCATTTAAAATTATCCTCTTAAGTAGAGAGCTTAAGGTTTTGTTATAAAAGTAAGTAGTCATGAAAACAGGTCACTACTGTTGAGATTGTAAAGACTAACAATTTACTAGACTGGCTTCCATTAGGTCAATTACAATCATACATTTTGTTTAAAGTTTGTGTTTCAATTTCCTTTTTGAACACAATAATGTGACTGAATAACAGATTTTACTGTGCCCAGAAAGCTGGTCTCTTTGAAGGAAAAATCTAAAAAAAGTCAACAAAATACATACACCAAGTAAACATATTTGTTAAACAAATGCCTTGTGTACCAAATTCATATTGGATTTAGAGAAATAGTAAGTTTAGAAATTGTTTTACTATCCGTTGCTTCATTATAATTTCACTAGATCAATAATACAGAGCTTTGTTTTAAATCAGCTACACTGACTTTATTATTTGGGAACTTGCAGGATATATCGGATTTTATATATATATAAAAAAGAAGAAAGTGAATAATTAGAAAATTTAAGTTTTAATTTGCTTGGTAAAATGCTGAGAGGTTTGTGTAATCCCTGATATGCCCCATGTACACAGAGACTATTATTGTTTGTATTTAAAGCTTTTCCTTTAGACAATAATATGTAAAGGAAAACAACATTATAAATGTGATGTAATTAAAAATGTTAAGGTTGATAACTACAATAAACATCGTATACATGCATCAGATGATTTTTAATCAACCCTATTACTCTGTTAACACCAATGCAGGCCAAGGTGACTGATGGCCTATCCTTGTTAATAAAAGTAGAACACTACCATGTCAATAAAAACCTCACATACACACACACATATATACACAATTTTCAACTAAAAATTCTACTTTCATCAGTCTTGTTTTCATAAACTGCTGAATAAAAAGAAAAGCATGATTATAAGTAATACAGTGATAAATATACATTTTGTGATTCAGAATATTTGTAAGTTTCTATTCAACATCGTATTAATTCGAGTTGTAATAATGTCTAAACCTTTATTCTTAATATATACCATTTGTTAAACCGTGTGTGCTCTTGCAGACACTAATGTTTCATGTCATTATAAAACTAGAAACAACTGTCTTTCTGCCAGTCTCTTATATCAGCTTCATAAGGTAACTTTTTTTTATCACTGCCATATACAACAACCCCTTCATAACTAATGTGTCTATATTATACACTTCTTCAAGTCAATTGACTTTCATGCTAAATTCTGACTGCATTCACTGAATTAAGATGACTTTGCATCAAATTTTAAGCAGGCAATATGCTGAATTCTCTCTACCTAAGGCACCAATATGGACTCTAGACTAAAAATGATTACGGTGTAATGAAAGATGTTCATATCCAAAACATTCTACTTCATTAGGAACATTCAGTTATTGACATCTGCTGCTCTTCTATGTCTATTTTACAATTCTTTTTTTTCCTTTTCTTTTTGTCAGTGAACAAGGGCCATAACTCCAGATACAAACCACTCTTGCATAAGATTCTAGCCATTCAGGCATGTATACCATTTGCTTTGAGGTAGAATACTGGATTTATAAATTTCAATAAAATATTCTGTACCACAATGGAATCATGTGCAATTATTTAAACAAGTTAGTGAAATGTTAAGTCTGTCCTGCTCACAAGGTGTATGCACCGTAAAATATAATTTAGTCACCAATGAATGAAAATGTCACCGTGACCTATTTTAATGTTTGCAGTTAGTATCCATCAAGATAAATGTTCAATGAAGTTTCCTAAATGAATAAGCATGCAAAAGCATCACCCTGATAATGTGATACCTAAATGTATGTTACATCTATTATATGCAGGAGAGAGACAATACATAGGGTACAAAATATTTTTTAAAAAGCACAACAAAAACTGATATTTTAAGGAACATTGCAGTTGTCCAAATGAATAAATCTTTGATGAAAGGGTCAGAGGAACAAAATCTTGGCTATTAACAGAACACAG
Organism: Margaritifera margaritifera; assembly: GCA_029931535.1. Classification (NCBI taxonomy): domain Eukaryota; kingdom Metazoa; phylum Mollusca; class Bivalvia; order Unionida; family Margaritiferidae; genus Margaritifera; species Margaritifera margaritifera. The sequence continues at coordinate 2,850,062 of JAQPZY010001568.1, read as the reverse complement.
AGTCACTTCTAAACCAGATTTTACAAAAAACAATATTGTGTACTGGGTACACAAGTTCAGACAGGGCTACTGGCATCCTGACAATCTTTTATTCTGCAAGGCACACTATTTTCAGGGTTCTACAGTGCTACTGAATAAGGATTAATCTTACTTTATCAAAAACCGATAATTAGCATAAAATTTAAATTTGTACTAAATGGAACAGATCTAAACCATAGCTTCAAAAAAATTTCATTCAGCGCTATTCCATTTGAAATTAACCAAAAGGGGTGGAGCATTACCCATGGTGCTTTTTAAACTCCATCTACAGCCAGATATCGCGCAACTGTACAATGACAAGTCCAAGAATTTATTGACACAAGCACAAAATAAGAAATACATAATTATACAAAATGTAGGGTTTGTTATTTGACTATAATGAAAGAAACAAGATGATTTAAAATTAGATCTATTCAATTTTCAAGTAGCATTCAACTGCATCAACAATTGGTGGCCTAAAGATTTTGATGCAAAATACTGTTCATTTAGTTTTGTGAATTTCAATTTTCTGGTTTTGCTAAAATAGAAAATATATTTTCATTGGTCAGTAAAATTTTGTATTGGGAAAGCAGTCCTAATGTTTCCAAAGAAGGATTATAGTGCGTCGAGTCTGTAAATGTTCAGGTTTTAGCAACAATGAAATTCATGAAAATTGGTATCCCCCCCCCCCAAAGGTAAACTCGCAGTATAATACCGTAAAAAAAAAAATTCTTCAATATGGCTAACAGTCACTCCATCTCTTTTTGTATCTTCATGGAACAGCCCTGAAGTCATTTTAATTTAATCGTTATTCTTTCCTCAAATGTACAATTCCACATATATACTACAACATAAATCTCTATCAATAGTACAAATACCACATAATACCCCACCAATATATGATCATTTGTTTCAATGTATTTTCTGCAATATACTTCGAGTACACATCATCAAAAGACATGTACTGACATGGCTCCAACAGTACTCCAAAGTTAATCTTTTCCCATCTGGGACTTGTTCCTGGCCAAAAATGAAGTTGTGCAGGGTTCTTTTGGGGGAAAAGGTTTGGTTTGGTTTCTTTTGGTATTTTATGGCACAGAAATACAAGTTGGTTATCTAGTGCCAAGTCAAAAATGGGAGCTGTGCCTTGCTCAAAGACACACCACAGTATCCAAACCAGGTTGATCTGACTGCAGGATCGGAACCGCCCCAGTTTAGTTTAGGACTCTTGCACGCTACCCGTGAGCCACCATGGCTCCTCTGACTCCATCAGTTGTCTCTTACAACATGCAGGAGAATGCTTCAAGCCTATTCTATATCACTGAGCCTGCAGGGATTTCGGTGGAAATGGAAACATATGTACCAAGTTTCCTTGAATTCTGGGCAAAGGAAAACAAATTAACCAAGTTTCCTTGAAACTGGTTACAGAGAAGTTAAGTTACTATCCAGAAATGAAATGGATGGGCTAAATTTATTTTTATTAACAATAATCTTGAACTTCAATTGGGCTCTTTCTTAGATAAAAGAATCATAATACATATAACAACTTTCTTTGAAATCAGTTGTAAAGAACTTAAGCTCTAGTCTGGAATGAAATAATATGGCCAAATTTGTAATAACACAGACTTTGACCATGAATGTACACCCCCACCCCACCCCAAAAAATCAGTAAGGGTCTTTTGGGCAGAGAGGAACACGTGTACCAAGTTTTGTATAAATCTGCCATGTAGTGCTGAAATTATTGTTCACAAATAGAATGCAATAGCCAAATCTACTTAGTCACAGCAATCTTGACCTTGGAGCTACATCACCCATCAATTGGGTTTTTTCTCAGGCTTAAGGGAACAAATGTACTAAATTTCACTGAATTCTGTTATCTACAACTTAAGTTATCATCCAGAAAAGAAACACATAGGCCAAATTTATCTTAACTGTGACCCTAAATCAAAATAGTTTTTTCTTGGGCTAACAGGAACATGTGTACCAAGCTGTACTGGAATCTGTTCACTAGAATCTAACTTATCGGAACACCAAAATGGATGCCCACTTTCCCACCCAGAGAGCAGTAAACTATAATACATTGCAACTATAATTGGCGGGGTATTAAAAACATTACACCAATTCCTATCAATTTTAAAATGTATTCTAGATATCTATCAAACTTCAATTATGTGATTCCTTGGACATAAAGGTACATTTTCAAAGCACTTGTATCATTTAAATGTGTACGAATGCACCATTATCTCCAAGATCCAGGTTACATATTATCTGACATAGGTCACCAATGGGGATATGCCTGTTGTAAAAGATAACAATTTTAATAAAAAAATCTTAAACAACACTGATTGATCTTTGAAGATTTTGGCAGGCAAACATTTTTTTTATATATCATATTATCAATGTCTTTCTATGGTGACTTGCACTAATTACTTTTGTCTAAGCAAATCAGCTAAAGGCTGTTGATAAAAGGAAAATCAATGCTTCATTTTTAAAATACATTTAACTTTTTCAACTCTTTCTTTCCTTAGCCATTAAAGTAACTGTTCACAAAGAAATAAATTATCCAAAGGAGTCTTAGAACAAAAGCAAGAAAACTCGAAGATTCCAGTTATTTCTAAGCGTCAATTTTTAGATTTATAGACAACTTCAATATCTAAATGAAGGTGGAAATTAAACTCGCATAGCAGTCAAAATAAGTTTGTAATCAACTGAAGAAATAGGAAAACGTTTTTGTGCTAAAAATAACGAGAAATCAAATTAATGCACATTTACAGACGCCTATATCGGATCAAAAGGACTTTTCTGCACTATTTGGGTGACAATGACCAATAGGAAGACACTTTTTCAAAGGATATAAAATTTGCACAAACTTTTTGATGAAATGAGCACGAAAATTATCCCCAACCTCCTCCCCCTTCCTTTAGGTATGGAAAACATGTGTCAATCATAGACATCTTCTCAACTGGGTAATATATGAAGTTTCAACTAATTAGCATGTCCCATTGTTGAAATATGTAACTGCTGTATATTTTCCATGTATAAATGTTCGCCCAGCTGTAAACGGCATAGACTTGGATCTGCCCTTGCATGATGTGCCAACAGATCTGTTGGTCTGGGAGATCATAAAAAAACTGAGCCCGAGTCTGAGAAAGGAGTTTTCATTTTCAGTCAACCAAATGTGACATTACAAATGTAAAATTCTTTCTGATTAGCAGACACAAAATCTCCAGGTCAAAATCAATCTGAGAAGCTGTATGATTTCCAGGTCTGGATCTGCACTGTTGTTAGTTGGGTGTACATTATACATGAATAAATACAGTATGCTGATATGGTAGTCCAGACTTGGTGAAATTATCCAGACTTACCCCTTGACCTCTGTTTCTGTGGGTCAAACATGATGGTCACATCAATAACCTGAGAAATGATAAAAATAATAATAATAATAATAATAATAATAATAATAATAATAATAATGATAACAATGATGATGATAATAACAAGCAAATTTAGTGAATTTTTTGTCCCCAGCCTGCCATGGCATGGTCATAAAAGTTCAATCATGAAATCTGACTATAGCTTTTAAGAAAGAGCTGTAAATTTAATAGACAGACATTGAAAGGAACCAAGTTTCATGGCCCTAGCTTAAAGAGCATCAGAGAAAAGGTGCTGAAAAGGGGTAAAAAGAGTCCCTCGATGGGACCAACACTCTACTGACTGAAAAGAATTGACATGCTTTCAAGATAAGACCTTTTCTCCATTTTAACTGCTGAGTGTTGAAATCATCTCTGATATTTCTGAGCAATACATTTTTAATGATTTTCACATCAGCTGCTGTGGTGGCCATATTGGATGTCAGATTCGACTATTTTCATTTAGGATTAACTTGACATCATTCAAAGTAACATCCATTCAGGACAAGTAGCCATAAAAAGAAATTTCAAGATTGGATATCAGCTCCTCGTCATTTTTTTGAGACCAAACTAGACACCTTAAGTCTTCTGATGAAAACCCCATCTTGAAAAGACTTATCATTTACGACATGCAATCATAAAATTTTTTAAGATGGTTGCCATGGTGGCCATACTGGATGTCAGATCAGTACCATTTTCATTTAGGACCAACTAGACACAAGAATTCTTTTCGTGAAATCCCAACGTTGATACAACCATCAATTTGGGAGTAGTAGTGATAACAAGATTTTCTAGATGACCACTGTGGGGACCATATGGGAGGCAAAATTGGCACCATTTTCATTTGGGACCATCTAGATATCATAAGAAGTCTTCTGGTGAAAACAAAATGTCGATATGACTTTCTATTCAGAAGGAGAAGCTATATCAAGATGGACATCAGTTTAGCAGCATTTTCATACAAGATCAACCAGACATCATTAAGTGTTTAGTGAAAACCCAATGCTGATATGACCCTCCATTCTGGAAAAGTAGCAATAACAAGATTTTTCAAGATGGCCACTGCGATAGCCATATTGGATGTCATAGCATCATCATTTTCATTCAGGATCAGATATATATCATAAAAAGTCTTATGGTGGAAACTCCATATTGATATAACCATCCATTCTGTTGGGGTAACCATAACAAGATGTACAAGATGGCCACTGTGATGGCCATATTTAATATCAGAGCAGAAACATTTTTTTTATAAGGACTAACTAAACATCATAAGAAGTCTTTTGGTGAAACGGCTTCCCGTTCAGGAGAAGCAATACAATTTTCAAGATGGCTGCCGTGGTGGCCATATTGGACATCGGATGAGCACCATTTTCATTTAAGACCAACTAAACATCATAAAAAGTCTTTAGTGAAAACCCCAAGTTGATATGACCATCCATTCAGGAGTAGCAATAACAAGATTTTCAAGATGGCCACTGTTGTGGCCATATGAAATATTAGATCATCACAAACTAGACATCATAATAAGTCTTCTGGTGAAAACCCCATGTCATTATGACTTTCCATTCAGGACGAGTAGCGATAACAAGATTTTCAAGCTGGCTGCTGTGGTGGCCATATCAGACATCAGATCAGTACCATTTTCATTTAGGATCAACTAGATGTCACAAAAGGTCTTTTAGTGAAAACCCCATGTTGCTATGGCCATCAATTCAGGTAAAGCAGTTATAACAAGATCTGCAAGATGGCCACTGTTGCAGATATATTGGATGTCCAAGCAGCAGCATTTTCATTTGGGACCAACTACACCATGGGATGAATGTGTGTGTGTGTGTGAAGTTTCATGGCAATCCTCCAGGTAGTTTAGGAGGAGTAGCAATAACAAACTTGTGCTAACAGACAGATGGACGATGGGCAACAGACCATCCCATAAGCTCTTCTGGTCTACAACCAGTAAAGTTAAAAAAGGAGACAATAACTGATGGTCTGATACAAATGCAAGTACCATGGAGACCATAGGAAATGAATGAATTAAAATTATTGATGATGATAATGGGGGACATTTTATCAGAAACCAGTGGGGGGGCTTCAGTGGGAGGGGGACAGGCCTATCAAACATAAAGAATACAGAAGAAAATGGAATAATCACACTGAATATATATCCATGAAATAAAAAGTTGGCTTTAAAATTACCACAATGAAACAAAAGATTTAATTTAGTTTACAACTACATGTATGCAGCAATTTAAATGAAAATACCGATGATGGAGTTATGCGTAGGTACTGTTATTTCAATTCTTAAACTGAAACAGAACACATTTGTGGTGATGTAATAATCAAGTAGCAAGTTCAAGTAAATAATACAATTATAGTCAAAGCCCCCTGAAAGTGAGAAGGGCCCCATGAACTAGACAGAGTTTTTGGAAAGCTGCAAAAATCACTAAACAGTATTCTTCCCTTGCTGCAAGCATGAGCCATGATTAAAACCTGGTGATGTTATCAAGTTCACAACTTAATTTATCATGCAAAAATTCCCAATAATTATTTTCAGGTCCTGGCAACCTTTATCTCAGATCTTCTGTCCTCAATACGGAGTGGTTTTTCTCCTTCCATACACTCATATGGACAGTCCCTGCGAACGATTTTCACTAAATTACCTTTCCATATCTGCTGAAAAACTCCTTCAGGTATTCTTCGTCTACATTGCCGGGAAGACCACCAATGAAGACTTTCTTGTCCTTGTATGGATCTACACGCTCTCCTCTGGGTCCCTGCAACAACAAACAATAATAGAAGCACTATCCCCAAGCAAATCTCTGGATTCAGCAACAACATTTTCAAGCACTAGTCTATAGGACGAGTTGTAAAAATTACTTGTCCCTGTTTTCATTTCACTCAACACAGGACACTTCTTGACAATATTACTTACTCCCTTGTTTAAAAGCCTGACACAAACTTGATACTAAAATAAGTAAAAATCATGGAAATTTCAATTTATGTTCATGGTGAAGATAGTGGGTTTAAATCCTTCAAAAACATGGCCCCTTACATAAATATATGAGAGATAAAGTTGTAACTAAAAATTAGAGTTAAATGCCTAGCCCTCAATTTTTTTAAAAGCTGCAGTCGTAAAATACCAGTGACCCAGGCAAGTGTAACACTGTCTATCCAGACAAAAAATCGGAAAATAGTGACATTATCTGGCTCTGAACTTCTCACAGGTCAAACTCAAAAAGACGTGTGATAGCTCGTTGAAAGGTGAAATCAAATGATGAACTGAAATGTCAAAGTAAAACACGAATACCACCAGAAACTTGATGGGAAGGTGTGAAACTGCAATTTCTTCAGTTGGTATATAAACCTTGTCTTGTATTATATATTTATCAAATAGGCAATGTATTAGAAAGTTTTTAAACTCGCTGTTTTCACTATGAAGATATTTACAGATTTTCATGATTTCCACATATTGTAGTATGAAATGTTGCACTTGGGCACTTGTTAATGGCAGAAAATGCACCCATATTTATTCTCGATGTGTGAATCTGCATCTACTCAGCCTGGGACAATCATGTACACTTCTTTATTTACTTTGTGAGTGATTAGGTAAAATTTACACTTCAATATGAAACCAAGTTTTCCTTGACCCAGCCAATTTGTACCTGATCAGAACAAGAGGATGAGCAGTCTTCCCAAGCCCTGTCCTCTCAGTGAGCACTACCCCCCCCCACTATAAATATGTCCCCACCCTAAAACTCTGAGATTGATACAATGATACAATTTTACAAGTGTTGTGTAGATTTAAAGATAACCCTAAATATATAGCAAAGTTGTAAGTCTCCATCTCAAATGGTGTATGAGGAGCTGAATGGCATTGCATATGCATGCATTCACACTTGTCTGAGCAGGCAGGATCACAAAATCCATACATTTTCTATGAAAAATTAGGGGACAACACTGTTCAATCAATATACAGTTAAGTAGAGTTTCATTACATCTGAATTTCAAAGTTCAATTCTCACTTACATTTAGCATAAAATTTAAAGAGACATCTTTGACACTGTTTATGACTTACAGCCTTTCTCCTGCAAAAGTGCTGCCCATGTTGAAAACTTGTACAGCAATAGCAAGGCTTATTGCATATCAACCATTATTACAAATTAGTTAAAAGAAATTTTTTCAAAAGGTTGTGGCCCTTTGTCATCTCCACTGAACTTGCACAAGTAAGCTTTATATATCATCTCAGTGAGTATTAGAGCTCTTAAATGGAAAATGTTAAGAAAGCAAAATTATCATTGCAATTTGTTTTCTTCTCTTTCAATCTTCTAATACACAAAAAATACACACATTTAAATCCAAGTCTATCATTAAAAACATACCTGTCAAAATAAAATCATTTGGAATTTTCAAATAGAATAACATTTTATATATAAAATAGTTCGGACAGATGTTTCTGATAGCTTCCAAGGCTTGTATTTTTTTTAGGACTATTCCATTCAAATCTACCTGGGAGAGGCAGGGCTTAAAAACAGCAGTAGTCTGCTAGCCCCAGGCTAGTATATTTCCTGTCGGACCAGTAGTCTTCACAATTTCAATAGTCTGGTAGCTAGTAAAATGTGGTTTTACTTACCTGCTACAATTGCATTGCTTACCCTTTCCACAATGCCAAGTCCCCAATCTAAGCTAAATATACCCTCCTCTAATTGGTAACTGGAGGTGCAGAATTGAAAAGAACATGATCCCAGTCCGATTCCTTTGTCATAGCCAACATATGGAATATCTTCCTCTTATGACTTGGAGAGTAAAGGACATCAGAGCAGGGCAGGAGTAGGGAATCTTTGCATTAGTAGCAAGTAAGTATCACATAATTAAAAATTAGTTTACCCCCACCCACCCAGCAACATTTTAATAGTTAATAATCATTTAGTCATCTATGGCCAGATAATTAACCTTGAAAGTATGTAGGTTTCAACAGAATTTATCACAAATATTTAGATTGAGGGAACAGGTTCATCCATTGCCAGAGAAATATATGAGGAACTTGGCTACTTAGGGTGAAGACAAGTGGTCAAGATTTGACAAACTTACCTTTTCAAGTTGTGCTTAAGGAGTGAAGAACAGTAAATATAGAAAAATCTTCACTGCAGCTGATGTTTCCTTGACTGCAGTATTAGTTTCTCATTGGCTTCAAAGTTGTTTTTTCTCTAATGTATTTTAAGTATGAAGAAGAATTAAAACTTTATGATACCTAACTTTGTTTTCTTTTGTTTAAGCAATGCCTAGAGTATTGTTTAAACACTCTATAGCCTCAAAACACAAGACAAACGAGGTGTGAAAGGTTATCTCCTGGACTTACCAAAAGCCCTATAACTGAACACCCGTCCCAGGGTCTGTATTAGAGACATTACATCAGTCCCTCGCACTTCATGGTTTGTGTCGCAGTGTGTCAGCACACGATAACTTTAGAACAAAATATGTGAAGCCAAGGCCCGAATTAAGAAAAAAAGATATTAGCAATAACTTGATTATCCTCCTCCAAGACTTATTTGGGGACTTGATCAAATAAAACTTCACCATCCGACTTAAGGCTTTTGCATTAAATGCTGTTTTTCATTCTGACACTACCATCAGCTTAATCTTTTGACTGATACTTTTCAACATACATTGTACCTACTGAATAGCTTATACTACTTGTACAGCATGAAAGAATAGTTCATTTGTAAATTCAAGTTCTCTATGAAAACTGCAAGGATTATGCTGAATCGTGGCAAGTACTGAAATTGGCCACAGGTCTGGAAATAATTTCATGGGGTACCTGTGATTTTACATAAATTACAAATAACCTGATTTTTGTTTCCCTTTCGAATATGTTCCCCATTAACGCTTACTATCTCTTGAAGCCAGCATTTCAGGAAAGACAAAAATTTTGTCTTTCATGTCTATACACCATATAGACAAAGGGAAGAAACTCTTGCCTATTATTCCCTTTTATCCCCGCTAAGTGGCACTATTTTAAGCTTTTGCTGCACTACAAATAACATCATCCTGCACTGCCTCATCAAATCCTTCAAGAATCTGATTTTGAATCATCCATTCATAAAGGGTGAAATGGTACATGTTCAAGTGTCCATAAAGAAGTGGTAACCTTTGTTGTCATTTTTGTCTATATATATTTTTAAGGTTTTGTTTCTGACTCGGTTAAGTTGCATGCTTTATAGCATCACGTACATGCATGCTGTAATTTTTAATTGCAAACACAGCTATATTCGAGTTTTTGTGATATTAAGATGTTGATAAATTTTCATATTTCTGGTTGTTAATTCACATTTTTTTCTCATCATTCTTGTCTTTTCAGAAGCTATGGTGATGAAATATAAGAAGTGTCAGAGGTACAAGGTCAGCGAGAATAATCAGGAGTCTTGCCTCGCCTGTGTGAAATGTTCTTCTATAACACCATGTAACATTGGAAGTCTTGGTCTGAGGGGCTATGGTCTTCTGTCGTCAGAAAGAATATCAAGGCAAATGACAGGAAGATGAAAGTGAAGCACGATATGATTTGTCCAGAGTGCAACATATTGAGCCCTCACCCAAAATCATCTTCCCTAGTCAGCATAGTGAACATGGCCTTCGGGCCTGTAAGGCAAGACGCACAGGGTTTGATTCTGATTTAGCAGATGTGTGTTTATAGCTGCTATCACCACACATTACCATACTGGTTGTTCCTTATTCATTGTAGATCCTACAAAAGCATCCCATGTGCATGTCCAGGCAGTATATCCAGTTGAATTATCAATATTCTTCATCATGTATATATATGTAGCAATTTTAAGCAATATCACAGCAAACCTAGAGAATTTTACTGAAACTATCATATACATTCAACAAATACATGTCTTTACAAACTAAATTCGGTCACCATTATAGGTAAAAGATGTACAGCAAATGAAACGGTACCAAACTGAGCAAGGTATGGCATGCACATAATAATAGCTGTCAAGGTGTTCTGTAAGCTTAACTAGAAGATAGGGGGAAAGGTTAAGTTTCTAATCGTTTTGATTGAATAGCATTGTTCAAGTTATTGTAAACTGTGTTCTCATTTAGAAATTTTGGTAAACATTGCAGTCTTATAAATGAACTCAGCCGAAATCATGATGAAATCAGCTTACATACCAAATCGTATTAAGATCTGATCAGAAATATGGCCTCTACAGTATTCACAAGCCGAGTCAATCAGATGCAAAATCAGCTAATTAATCTGCATGGATGTTGCTCATAATTAAACTCATCCATGATAAAAAATATGGCCTCTAGTGTTCACAAACACATTTTCCACAATTAACTCGCATTTTGTGAGTAAGCAAGTACTAAATTGGAGCCCTGCAGGAATCCTAACATCAATGTTGGAAATCTAGGCAGCCTGTCCAGAATGGATAAGTCTTTAAAAGTAACAAACTTCTATATTAGCATATTGCACCTTCCACATACCTGTACATGGACAGTAAAATTTAAGGTCCAATGAGAATAAATATGGTGTATACATTCCTCCAATTCCAGTACTTTCAGTTCCTTCAACATTCTGGCAAAACAATAACCATAAACATTGGTTTTCAATACAAATTATCTGCATTTTTCTTTTCTTTGCATCTCAGCCAACATTTTCATCTATTTACAGTCCAATCGACTGTTTACTTGTTATTTACAGGGGTATTTTTGTTCCATTAAAAAGCTATATTCTATGCACCAGTGTAACATACTGGTGCTGAAAAACTTTTGAACCTAATTGTGGCCATGTAGAAAAAAATTCCTGTTCAAAATTATTCCCATAAAATTGTTATTTTCTTGGAATTCTGTCGACAAAATCTGGTATGCAGAATTTTCACTAAAAATTCATAATAGTTCTGCAAAATCCAAAATGGTTGGCATTTCTGGATACACTGCACCTACTGATCATGACAGTACAGTTCAATTGTATAATTACTTTACTTCAAAATGACAAGTAAATGACAAGGTAACGTGTGACATTTCATACATAATGGCAGCATTGTTATATCTACATTTGTAATTAAACCACAGCTGTAAAAGTGATAAATATAAGTTCTCCATCATTGAAAACTGCCAGGAATATGCTGAATAGTGTGCTGTTACATGGCAATTACTGAAAATACCGATAGCTCTTCAAACAATTTCTGAAAATCAAAAATATTTGTTGACATGTCAACAGCATAGTTGTCATACACTGATTGGTTTTACAGACAAACCATACAGAATTCATTATTATGCAAAGTAGGGGTAAAAAGTTGAACCTTGTAGATATTCTGTGCGACTATTACCAACAGCAGCATTACTGTCCTGATATAAATAAAAGAGAAATCACGAAGCCTCTCCATAGCTCCTGCTTCCTTCAATTTCATCACTGCCAGTGCACAGAAATTTGTGTTGCCTGAGCACTGGCATTGTTGACGACAGTGCATTGCGATTGACCAGTGTCAACCCCACCAATCTCTGAAACAGGTAATGGAATTAGTAACGTATCATCTTGCAACAAGTAAATGCAGAATTCACTCAAACAATTGTTTCAATTCAAGTATGCCAAGAAGATAGTGTCTTTATCTTTGCCGCAGGCAATAAAACAGGGCAACTTTTTTGCTCCACTTTGCCTCTTAATGTGAGTCCTGGCCATAAAGCTTGAAGAACAACTGAATCATATTTCTGTGTATATGTATACCGTAATTACCGTATATCTTGGGATGGGAAAAAGTTTTTTTTTGTTGGTATTGTCCCAAAACAGTCAAAAATGAGAAATTATTGCCCTCTCCCAACCACTGCATAAGCTGCACCTAATATGGAAATAATTCTTCAATCTTTAATTAGAATATCATAAATACCTTTATTCTTCTTTCTTTGTCTTGTGTTTCCTCTTTGTACAAATAAATCTAAAGACACAAGGAAACAAGTAAAAGATTGACAGGAAGTCTGGGTCTTACTCTCACCTATGCAGAAATCACAGTAACTCAAGTTGCCACTACCATGCTTGAAAAACAATTACTCAAAAATGGTTACTTAAAGTTAAAGGTCACTTTGTGAATTAAAAAGTTGTTTAGTACTTGATGTTCATGTTTATTACAGCAAGTATTCTGCTGGCCACAGTAGCCAATGTCTTTGTAATTGCTGAATAACCATTTTCATTTATGTAAGCGACCATTAACTTGCTATCATACATGCACAAATTTTCACCTCATATTTATGTTCTACCAACATCTGGCATAGCATTATTTGAGAAGTCTGAACCAACTGAATATGTTAAATGGAATTGTACTTTTTGTGTTGGTCCATCAACTCGTGGATTACAATAACTAGCTTAAGGTTTACATGTCTGTGGAAAACTGCAATAGGTATACATGTCTTTGGAAAACTGCAATAGGTATACATGTCTTTGGAAAACTGTAAGCATTGCCAACTCAAACAAACTGAATATCTAATGAAGATCTGGTATATATCATTACAAACAACTGCATATTTTCATTCATTTTACTCCATCCAAAGCCCACAAATGCACATGTGCATACAGGTTATGCCGACTTTTCCAAACTACTGCTAAGTTTGAGACTTTTTTCCCCATTGTACTTGCAATAATTATGGCTCTATCCGATGGGAATAAGCAGCATTTGAAATCTTTTATTTTTTGCACTGTAAACAGTATGTAGGAAGAATTGACCATGATCTCGATCCACAACCCATTATCAAGCATTACACACTGATAATATTAAACAGGACAAAATTAAGAACGAAAAGAAATGCAAGGCATATTTAATTCTCCATGAAACTTGTCTTATTATTACATATACAATGGTGATCATTACAGAGTATGGGTTAAACGTTCCCAAACCTGCCAACCTGAACAAGACCTTCTCAAGACAGTCAATATTTTCCCCAAGTTAGACCAATTTTCATTAAGGTGTAACGAAATATGTACTGCTACTGTCGACTTGGAAAACATGCATTTGAAAAGTTCAGAAGTGTGATCTGATGTAGCAAAGGCAACATTATGTTCAACCAAAAAGTTTGTACAGCACACACAGACTGTAATGACCTCCAGTTTAATTTCAGAAACTGCAGTTTTAAATCCTATGGAGGGGAATGAGTTCTTGTTAGATCTTTCAACCTGATGTAATCTTTCTTTTTTTTAAACTTCGTGTGACAGCAGCAATCATCTCTTCCACTGTAACAATACTCAAATCGACAAGACATTATGTCCAAAAAATGTAATTGTTGCCTTTCATGCTTTTTTTCCCCCAAGCATGGCCAAGAATCTGAATAGTCCATTGTACACTTCTGTGCTGACTGTTTTAACTTCTGAAGAGGCTGACTGTCATTTTCGCCTTCAACATGTTTTCGTTTTGTTGGACATGGGCAGATTAAAGCATCTAATGTACCCTTGTAAGTCAGTCTGGTTTCCTGACCAACTCCAATGAATATAATATGAAAAATTTGGATCTCAACCAAACCCAGGCAAGCCAATATTTGGATCAGAATGCAACAATCTTATTTTGGGATGTTCTGCTATTATTTTGCAAGTCTGTAATTTTAAGGGTCATTTCAATAAGACTTCTGGTCAAATCGTGAGGGCTGGCAGGTCTGCATTCTTCCATTTATGTTCCAGTTGGGTTTTTTTAAGACTTGAAAAAAAATATAACCGATGTTGGAACTTTTAAGTACTATTGTCAGCTGTTACTAATTTTGAAACTATGGTATCTGGAAAATTAAAGGGTTTGGATGTTCAGATTATTGACAATTAAGAGTTGTGCTGATTGAACAAACAAACAAAAAAAATAAACAAAAAAAAAAAAAGTTCACGGAAGAAGCTCACAGCTCAGTACAAGTGTCCCAAAACTTTCGTCATGAGAAATTTTTTTTCAACTGAATTGTCCCAAAACTTGCAGTGCTATAAAAAAAAAAATAATTCAAGGTGTCCTAATTGTTATGGTGTCCCAACATATACGGTAAATATGGTAGTACATGTCAGTCAGGGTTCTCTTTGGACCTCGCTGGGAGAATCTTAAGAAAAACCATTTTTGTAACAATCATAAACAAGTAACCAATACTGCCAATTAACTTTTTTTGTTTGTAATTATCACACCATAGTCAAATATTCTTACCCTATTAGCTCCTTTTGGATTACATGCTTTTGGATCTACCTGCAAACAGAAAACAAATATTTCCATTTCAGATAAAGTTAACTTAGATTTAAGTGACACTGAAGTTTAAAATCAAACGTGTTGCAAAGAAAGCAGATATCTTAACATAAAGAACTGTGAATGTTTTTTCAAAGACTTTTCAATGTATTTAAACTTAACAATTTTAACGGGAGGTAGCTTCTCACTCTCATTAATATTCATTATTTGTGATAATGTAACACAATATATGAAATATTTTAAAAAAGATTTAAATCTTCAATAATGCCAATTTATGGAAGCCTTGAAGCAATTTAAAGTAAAAACACAATGTAAAATGGTAATACACATTTGTGCAATTATTTGAATAATTTTAAGAACATAAACAACAAAATATAAAAGATTGAAATAAAATTGAAATTTTCAACGTAAAATCAGACTATTTTTCTCAACACTGGAATCTTTTGAAGTAGTGTACTAAAACTAAATTTACTCGCAAGAGGAAATTTACACTGTTCACTTCTCACTGAAATTTAACGTAAATCTTTTAACAATACCATGAAAGACACATTTGTATATAGAAATTTTAACTTTTTCCATGTTACTTTGTTTAACGCTGCATAAATAGGTACAAAAGTTGTTGTATAAAATAACAGGCTCAAAAATAGGTTACAGTCCAAAACTGACAAATGTGGCAAATGTTTGCATAGTAGATGTTCTCTTTTGCACATGTTTAAAGGATGAAATATTGGGTAATATTAAACATTTTATAAGTAGTCTGCCTGGATACAGCCACAAAGTTATAATTCAGTTCCAAATGGGTTACAAAAATTAAATTTTTCACTTGTGTTTTTTCAAGGATCAAGTGCAAATTTTTGGTGGGAAATTATGTATACAGTAATTTAGTTATCAGGGATGGTGGTAACTTTAAAACAGTTGTCGCAAAAAAAATAGCAAATCTCAATATTTTGTCGCCAATTTTCAAAAAGTGTCGCCAAGCAAGGAGTAAGTATTTTTCCATGTCTATTAATGTAGTAGGCAATGAAAATTGAAAAAAGATGGGAGTATTTATTACTTTATTGACAGCAAACAATATAATACCACAATATTACAAAATAAATCATTACATGACTGTTTTGTATGCTTATTTATAATGTTTTGCACTATTAAAATGTTGTTTCGTAAAAATAATAAAATCGAATGTCACAAGAGTATGCGTCGTGATTTCACGGCTGCCCACTTGCTGAATGCAGTTTCAAAGTCGAAGTCTCCTTCACATTCATATGTGCCGATTCTCATTAGATTCCCTCTCTCTTTGATGTACTTAACTTCAGACGAATTGGGTTGTTCCACTTAGTGTACTTTACCTATGCAAATTAGCCTAATGGGCTCTCCCTCAGCAGTGCTCAAAGGATTTGACATGACCCATCACCCTAGCTATTGTGAGCCAATTCAATAAATCTCGGAAAGGTGTATGTTTATATCGGACCGCCTTACCTTTTAATTGTCTTTAAACAGTTGTATAAACTGACCGACTTTTATCATATTAAATGATACACTGTATCCAGTTTATTACAGACTCAGTATTTGTAAATTTCTTGTGTCGGCTGAACAGTAGAATCTTAAGCTGCCTGTCGTAGCTAGACGAGAACCGTGTATATTTCAGTGTCATAGGGTCACAGGGGTGTGATTGATACATCATGTTGTGTGCCTCAAAGCCTTATTATGTACATATTTCAATATAGTTTTCTAAAGTTTCTAAAGACTACCATTAAAGACTAGTTTTCTCTATAATATTTTCTTTCTTTTTTTGCCCGCACTGACACACGGAAAATCGAGAGTATGCTCTGATGTGTATACGATTTATTTAAAATAGTTTACCTCTTATAGGTCAAGAAAGCCTTATACATGAATACATCTGCATAAAATCAATTTATGTATGAGAATAAACAGTAACCTTGGAAATATTCAATTGGGATGGACCTAATCGTTTGAATGTAAAATTCTTGAAGAGTGTCCGAAAAGTATGAAATGCACTAAATCCAAATGCTGTTAATTTTGTTAACTTAATCTTAGGACGAGATGATGAACACAAAAAGTCTAACTTACGTTTACCCATTACAGTGTATAGTTCTGACTGAGACTGAATTTTATTTTTCATTTACTTCGTATTTATACAGAACGATTGTTGCTTCAAAGGTAATCAGTTTTCTTTGAAGTTTCAGCAAAACTTTTTTAATTTCTGGTACAAAAAAAAAAAAGGATTAGCGGTCGTTTGGTCGATTGTAGTTAGTCCAGTAGCAAGACTATTGGAGTGTATCACCGCATACAGTACTCGGGCCAGACGTCAGCATAAGCGGTCAATATGAACAAAGGATTTGTTTATGTAACAATAGATAGATTCCATTGCATTGTATACCCAAGTTTGCGGCTTCCTTTCACGGTGCCTTTGAATTCCTCCACTCCAAACCCAAGATTGTATATAAAAGTTTTAACAGTCAAAAACATTGTCGCAAAAAAAAAAAAAACGCCAGATGGTATATTTTGTCGCCAATCAGGAAAAAAAATCGCAATTTGCGACATCGGCGATGCACATCGCTATCCCTGGTTATGATCATCAAATTGGCACCAAAATTGTCTGTAGATCATAATACTTGTTCTAACTTTTCACCTTCCTCTTTGAAATGACAACTGACATAAAAGTTTATGTTTTACTTTGATTTTTAATGCACTGTATTGAAATAAAAGGATGCTTGTGAAATGAAGGCAAGGCAAAGTGAACTTTTGCAAGTAAAGGAATTAAGTGTTTAAAAATCTTGAGAAATTATATTTTCTTTAAAAAGTCAGACTTGTTACCATGAAGTGGAGGGTGTTTGCCTTGACAGTACTCCAAGTTGTGCTTGAAAATTCAGAATGGCAAGTAAAAATGTTCAACTGATTGCCCTCTGGTGACCTTAGGAAACGAGCTCAGCAAACTCTACATGGTTGGTATAAAAGTGTTCAAAAACATCTTCACTTTCCCTACATTTCTGTTCTTCATCATCAAACCTTACAATCCTTTCTTTGGAATCATCTCTCTTCAAACAAATCAAAAAGTGTAAAAAAATTGCAGGTAAGCTTAGCCAAAAGGCCAATCAGAACTATGTATCTGACAATCATGTCATTCACTGCAGAATTTATTTTTCCAGACAGCCAGCAGAGACTTCATGTATAACATGAAAAACAGGAGGGATATATATAAATATATATATATATATATATATATATATATATATATATGTGATGTGTGTGTTTGTGTGCATGTTTGTGAGTGTGAAAGTCTATTTTGAGATCAAAGAGACTACAATTTTGTGGCATATTTTCAAATTTTGCAGGACACACGCAATCATGCAACGCTGCTGTTGTGACTAATCAGATCCGACAATATCACAGTATGGTAGAAAAATCCATTGCCGAGGCAACCATTTTTCCCCAATATAAAAGCTTGGTTGGATAACGAGAAATATTATAAAACATGATGGATGTTGAAAATTAGAATGGAATTTTATATATTTTCCAGAGACAAACAATGGATCAATAAATTGTCCCTCTGGATACATACAGCAGGGTGACTGAATTATCCAGTGTTCTACCCAGGCTTTTTACCATAGCAGTCCTGCTATGCTATCATTTCAGCCCGCTACTACAATATCCATTTATGCGGCTACGTTTTTTGTTTCCCGCTATCTTTATAAACATAATATAGTAAACATCCCGTCACCTAATTCAAAGCCCTATTACTCAAATTACATGTTCTTACTTCTTCTTGGGTATTAAATAAAGTTAATCCAGGATTTTTACCTGGCTGACCAGACTGCTGGTGCGCGACCTTTGATGTGGGGTTCGTCTTTACACTGACAAAGTCATATGAATGGTCAGTAATGATGGAGTCTGCTGGTAGTGTGTGTTATATTTATTTCAGTCATTTCCACTACCAGCTAAAATAGTTACACATACTATGTTTTAAGTTAAGCAAATTCTTGTGAAAAATGGCCACACCACTCTAAAAAATACAAAATTACCCAGCGCCCGGCTAGCCTCATGATGGCCAGGCTATGAAGATCAGAGATTCGTGCAACTAATGGTGATTCTGATTCAGACAGTGTGATTTCCCCCCAAAGAAAGACTTCTGAAACGAAGGGCAGGTTCAACACCGAATGGAAGACTTCATATCCTTGGGTGGAATTTGCTGAAATTTTCTATTATCAAGACTGATGGCGAGTTACAACTAAAGGTGCTGAATAATTTTCATTACAGCAATCTTGGCAGAGCAACAAAGTAATTTACTAGACAACCAAAAAATCTGCTGAGCAACCAGATTCTTAAAGCTGGTACCCCATGGACAACCATGGATTTTCTAAATTTTTCTACGACTGCAAACAGAAAAAATTTTCAATTGTCTGTAAATGGACATATCACCTGTCTGCCATCTATGATGTGACACTTGACAGCTAGTACTGTCTCCACACAGGAGGGATCCTTGTATGTCACAAACCCAAATCCACGGGACTTGCCTGTCTGGGGATTCTTCATTACAACACAGTCTACCACCTCCCCATACTGACAGAAGTAGTTCTGAAGGGACTCTGAAAGAGATATGAAATTGAGATGCAACTCTAACAAACAGTTTAAAATAATTTCCCTTATGCATCTATAGAACAAGTTCAATTATCAATATTGTTCTCATCTATAAAGAATGAATATTGTTTACAAAAAAGGGAAATAATGCAGCAAAAATTGCTTAGACAGTAGACAAAATAAATAAAATTTTGAGATTATAAATGTCACATTAAGTCTCCATTGAACTGCATAGTAAATTAAGATGTTGTACTGACATCAGGGTTTTTATTAGGGTAGAACTGAAAGGTTTCACTGAGATATAGTTCTATCTTAAGATATACATGCAACTGTTGAAAAACTGTGGAACTTCAAACAGAGTTATACAAATTGTTGATAAGGAAAGACCACAAAGCAACCTTGGAAGTAATAATTTTCCTAATGAGCTAGTTACTGCTCTTGACTGATCATTCATTGACCAAGCCAAACTCTTAAACTTCTAGTGCTACTGTAGTGGCTCACTGCTATGCCTAGCTGCTGGGGTCACTACTGCAGCTGATTTGGGGGCTGACTACCAGAGCCTGATGCTGCTGCAGCCAAATGATAACTTTTTAGCTGATGATTTGGGGATATGGCCTAATTGTTTTAGTTATTTTCTGTATAATAGACTGATTTAGAGGCTAAAACCATGCATATATAAAAGCTATAACTACCTTGCGTCTGTTTTATTATTTTATCCTGCTGACATCCACAAGATTGGTATAAAATCCATGAATAGAACACAAAACAATATTTGTAAACACTAAAATTTATGTCGGTCTTTTATACAAAGATATTGGTCAAATATATACATGTTATTACAAAAAATGTTTAACTAGTCACTATGTTCTACTACTTCTTAAGTTCTGCATGGTATTTATAGAATCAGTTATGCTTTATACATAGACAGACATTGCACTGTTTGTCTATTTCTTTCTTCCCCTCATCTTAACGAAAGTTGGGCCAACACTTTCGGTAAACACTGACTTTTGGAGCACGTGGCTATCTTGTCCACACTTGGCTGTCTTCTTCATCAAATTCTGTCTCAATTTCGGACCGACTTGACAAAGAAGATAGTTCAATGTCACTACCAACACTTCTTAATTTAATATTGTTAAGTTCGTAATCGGAAAAACCTAAAAATTCAGATTCTCGATCGCTAGCGTAAGCAAAAGCCATTGTTTCCACTGTCAACTACAAACACATGTATTAACTAACATGTGGTACAAAATTGTAAAAAATCCCCGGATTTAGTAAGAACAATCATTTGTTAACTCTATTTTGATTGGTTGAATGTCCTTTTACTTTCAATTATTGACCAATAAGACCAATTGTAACATGAACATACAGTGCGGATCTATCCGTCACCGGGTTACAGGGAGCATAACCAGCAAGTGGATATATCAGTCACTCGGAGTAGTAGTGCTTTGTTTACAAGCGGATTTATCAGTCACTGGGGAGGCAAGGCACATTTATGCAGCGGATATACACGTCAGTCGAAGTTAAAGAGTTAATCTGAAATCACAGTACCCAATACTTAGGTACAATTCTCTCCTCATCTTCACAATTAGTCTCAAACCCATCAAGATGTCATGTAACAATACTTTCTGCAATATGATAAACAAGAGTCCTTCGATGGGTCTAATGCTCTACCATCTCAGAAGAATTTCCAGAAATTCAAGACACAGCCTTTTAATTGCCGAGTGTTGAAAACATCTCCGATATTCTTTAGCGATAACAAAATTTTCAAATTAGCTGCTGTGGTGGACATATTGGATTTCAGATTACACCATTTTCATTTAGGACTAACAAGACATCATAAAAAGTTGTCTGGTGGAAACCCCATGTTGATATGACTTTCCGTTTTGGCGAAGTAATGTTAACGAGATTTTCAAGATGGCTGCCATGGCGCTCATATTGGATACCACATTGGTACCATTTCCATATAGGACCAAACTAGACACCATAAGAAGTCTTTTGGTGAAAGCACAATGTTGATCATCATCACAAGCCACAGATGATAATCCACTACGCTCCATTATCACCCATGGCCACATGTGCAGAGACATCATTATTTCTCACAAATATGCATAAACATGCTTAACCAATCACTGTGAGCACAAGTATATGTTTCTCGCCATAGTGACCCAACATATGCCCTTTCATGCGGTCTGAAAGAGTCAATTGATCAAAGTTTCTCCTACAAGCACAGTCACTTCTCAATCGATAAAACAGGCACTATCACTGATGTGGATGAGATTGTTACATTGTGTTGTTGACATTTTTGTTTATGCATACTGATGAAAATCGAGGACATCTCAGCACAGGCAGCAATGGGTGATAAAGAAGCATAGCAGACTATCGCCCATGGCTTGTGATGATGAATGTCAGTATGACCAGCCATCTAGGAGATGTAGCAATAAGATTTTCAAAATGGCCATTGTGACAGCCATATTGGAAGCCAGATCAGCATCATTTTCATTTAGGACAAACTAGGCATCATCATAAGTCGTTTGGTACAAACCCCATGTTAATAGGACAAGGAGTAGCAATAATAAAATTCTCAAGATGGCCATTGTGGCAGTCATACTGGATGTGCAAGCAGCACCATTTTCGTCTAGGACCATCTAGACATCAGAAGTCTTCTAGTGAAAATCTCATGGCAATATTACTTTTTGTTTAGGAGTAGAGACAAGATTTTCAAGATGGCTCCTGTGGTGGTCATATTGGACATCAGATTGGCACCATTTTCATTTAGGACCAACTAAACATCATCAGAAGTTTTCTGGCAAAAACAGCAGTGATAAGAATTTCAAGATGGCTGCTGTGGTTGCCATATTGGTCTTCAGATTGGCACCATTTTCATTTAGGACCAACTAGACATTGTAGGAAGTGTTTAGTGAAAACCACTTGCTGATATGACCATCAATTCAGGAGTAGTGGTGGTAAGAATATTTTCAAAAAGGCAGCTATGACGACCATGTTGGATCTTCGAGCGACATCCTTTCCAGCTAGACCAACTGATGAATGTGTGTGTAAAGTTTCGTGGCAATCCTCCAAGTAGTTCTAGCAGTAGTGCTAACAAACTTTTGCCAACAGATGGACGAGTCATGATGGACAACAGACCATCCCATAAGCTCTCCAAAAAATTGCATATTTATGATTGATTGAGAAAGAGAGATGAATAAACCATAAATCATAAACATAAAGTAAATCAACGATGTCTCACTTATTCGCTATGAAAGATTTATCTCCGATGTATTTGAGTTGCAAAATTTTAGCAGAGAATCTTAATTAATGTAGACAATGATGCTATTGTCACCGCCAGAAAAGTGATACCTTTGTCTCACCATTAGCTAGAGCAGGCAAGACAAATCACTACGAGTGAAAAAGAATCAAATTCCTATTACTCATTTGTAATTTCTATGAAAGCAAGAGTCCCTTGACAGGACTGAAGTACTACTGTATGAAAAAAAATTCCATGGATCCAATACAAGACCATTACTTCTTTTTAACTCATATTCTTTAACAATAACAAAATTATTAAGATGGCCAATGTGGCTGACATATTGGATGTAAGATCAGTACCATTTTCATTTAATACCAACTCAACATGAGAAGTCTTTTGGTGAAAACCCTATGTAGATATGACCCAGAGGAGCAGCAATAGGATTTTGAGGATGGCCATCAAGAGGACCAAACAGGTTACACAAAGCGTCTAGTGAAAATCCCATGTCAATAAGATCATATATTGAAGAGTATCAAGAACAAATTTTCGAAAATGGCCAGCATGGTAGCCATACTGGGAGGCAAATTGGCATCATATTCATTTAGAACCAGCCAGGCTTCATGAGCAGTTGACATAACTATCCATTAAGAAAAAGTAACAATGCAATTTTTAAGATGGCTATATTGGATGTCACATCAGCACCATTCTTGTTAGAACCAATCAGACATCACAAGAAGTCACTGGGTGAAAATGCTATATCAATATGACCACTCTTTCACAAGGAGTCACAATAAATAGCTTTTCAAGATGGTCGCCATGGCAGCCATATTAGATGTCAGAGAGGCATCATTTTCATTTAGGACCAACTAGTCACCATAATAAGTCTTTTGGTAAAAGCCATATGTCAATATAACCATCCATTCACAAGGAGTAGTAATAAGATTTTCAAGATGGCTGCTAATGTGGCCATATTGGATGTCAGATCAGCACCATTTTCATTTAGTAACAACTTGATTGGATATCCAAGGGGAATCATTCCATCTTGGAATAAACAGAAATCAAAAGAAGTCTTTTAGCGAAAACCCCATGTCAATAAGACCATCTATTCATCAGAAGTAACGATAAGATTTTCAAGCTGGCCATATTGGCTGTCAGATCTGCACCATTTATATTACCTTCCATTCAGGACAATTAGTGACACGATTTTCAAGCTGGCAGCTTTGCCAGCCATACTGGATGTCAGATGTGCACCATTTACATTTAGGACCAACTAGACATCTTAACTCATTCGGCCCCGATCCCGCCTGTAGGCGTGATCCGGTTTCTGCATTCAATGGCCGATCCCGTGTACAGTCGTGGTGAATGTGTGTTAGTAACAACGTCTCTGATTGGTTACAAATGGGGTTTTTCCAAGAATCTGACGATATTAAACCAATCAGAAATGAATTTACTTTCCTTTGTGTAAATTTGAATTATTCATAAGCCAAGGTTACTAATTGAGAGCAGTTTTACTACGAGTGTTTCACTTTTGAAAAATCGTAAACAATGGCGGACTTGAGAGTAATATTTGATGATGGTGAGAGTGAAAATGAGGAATTTCTCGGGTTTGATCTCGAAAATATTGAGCAGGCAGAGGAAAGATATGTTCGTCAGTTGGATATTTTACGAGATTTAGACTCGGACATAGAAGTTTCTGAGATTGAATCGTCAGAAGAAGAGGATGCTGATAGCGACGATGATACAGTTCTTGCGGATCTAGCAGACTGGAATGATAATCTTCGGCCTGTCCAAATCGATGATTTTAGTGGACCAAATCTCGGACCTACGATGAACATGGACAAGGAAAAAAGAGAATTGGATTTTTTTCATTTGTTATTTCCAGAAGAACTGTACTCGGACATTGCAGTCGAAACCAATGCATATGCCCAAAAATGCATCTTGGTATCACCAAACAAAACGTGGTATCCAACGACGCCAGACAAGATAAAAGCCCTTATTGGGGCTCATGTTGTCATGGGAGTCCTTCCAGCACCAGCCCAAGATATGTATTGGTATAAGGGCAAACTTTTCCATCCTTCCTGCATTGAACTGAAATTTAGCCGCACTCGATTTGAAAATCTACAGAAATATTTTCATGTGACTGACACCAGCAATAACCCACCTCGAAGAACACCTGGTCACGACAAACTGGCCCACATTAGACCAATATTGGAGCGTATTCGCACCACATGCACTAGAGAATACAATCCACATCGTGAGGTGTCCATTGATGAAGCAATGATCGATCGGATTTTCAAGATGATTGGGCTTTAAGCAGTATGTGCCTTTAAAACCGACCAAGCGAGGCATTAAAGTATGGGTTAGAGCGGATCCTCATAATGGCTATGTTGGGGACTTTCAGGTATATACTGGAAGAACCGACAACAATCCAGAATTTAATCTTGGACAAAGAGTAGTTCTGGATTTGATGGAACCTTTGTTTGGTCTTGGACACCATGTCTACACAGTCAGTTTTTTTTACATCTCCAGACCTATTCCTTCAGCTTCGACGGAAAGGTACGTATGGCTGTGGAACAGTTCGATCAAATCGAAAGGGTCTTCCATCTGGATTACACAAAGTAAAGCTGAAGGAGCAGGGCCAAAGCATAATTAAACAGAAAGGAGACACGAGTTACAGTTTGGCGTGACAAGAAGAATATCACTGTACTGTGTACCAACTGTGACGGTGAAACCACATCTGTTAGCCGGAAGCAAAAAGATGGTTCCATCAAAGAAGTTCCATGTCCACTCCCAATCAAACTGTACAACATGTACATGAATGGAGTGGACCATGCGGATCAAATGCGAGCGACTTATAGCACTGGTAGAAAGTCCTTGAAATGGTGGAAGTATCTGGTTTTTTTTCTTTTCGACATTTCAGTAGTAAACTCATATTTGCTAATGAAAGAATCACAGAACCATAAGATCATAACCAAAAACAACAAGGAAAGAGCTAGAAGCCAGTTGGAGTTCAGAATGAATCTCGCACATCAACTACTTGGAGGATTTATGGGTAAAAGGAAAAGAGAAGTAGAAGTTCAACCCCCGCATCAGCAAGGACAGCATTGGCATTGGTCATGCCCAAGAAAAAAACCTGCAAAATGTGTTCACTGAACAAAGTTCGAACTGAACCAACAACTGGATGTGAACAATGTCAAGTAAATTTAGGTGCAAAATGTTTTAAACCGTATCACTTATTAAACTTTCCTGGATCATTTCAATGAAATAAAGGACTGATGACATGATATTTCTAAAAATGTTGCACATAATTTTGTAAATGTGTATAAATAAGTTGTGAAAGACTTGGACAAATAGCACAAAAAATACATGGCTGTGTAGACAAATTTATTTGGAACAATTGGTGAAAATTTCATGGATTTTTATTGGATATAAGAAGAGAAATTAAGGTAAGAAAGAATGCATGTGCATGATGTTTACAAAATTTTCTAAATAGGTAAAAACCCTCTGGGGCACAAGCAGCTAGACACAGCTTAGTGCTGATGGGGCATAGCAGCAGTGATACTGATAACAGTGCTGGGGCTGAATGAGTTAAGAAGTCCTGTAGTGAAAACTATGTCGATATTACCATCTATTCTGGAGGTGTAGGTATAACAAGATTTTCAAGCTGCCCGTCTAATGTACAATCAGCATCATTTTGACTAAGGACCACCTAGATATTTTAAGAAGTCTTTTGTTGAAAACCCCATGTCAATATGACTTTAACACAGGAGAAATAGCAATAACAAGATTTTCATGACAGTCATATTAGATGTCCCAGCAGCACCATGGCCATCCTCCATGTTTAGTAAGAGTAGCAATAACAACCTTGTGATAAATAGATGACAGATGGAAAACAGGTCAATAACCCAACCAGTACAGCTAATACAACTTCATCACGGTAGTATTTATTTCATCATTTCTATCGTTCATGCATACCTTTTGCTTTTAGTCATCCACTGCAGAAAGTCAACCTGCCTTTTATTGTAGCACATTTTAAATCAAGGAGAAGAAATTTATGTAACATTCTTTTAGGAATTAGTCCAAATTCAGTAAAATCGCCATAAATTGTTATACATTAGTAGATTTTGAGACCTTGAAAAATATATGTTGGTTAAACCGATAAATTGGCTTACATGCACTTCAGTGTAAAGGCAAACAGTGATGGTAAGAATTTTTTTATATACATTACCTACGCTCGTCTCCCAACTTAGACCTCCAACAAAAAGTTTTCTGAAAGAAAAAATAAATTTACTAATCAAGTGCCAAGTTTGCTATATCAAGGGGTCTTGTGACTGGCAAAATGGCAGACTAGCTTCATTCTGAAAGGTATAAGGATACTGTATACAGTGAAAATGTTTGATTTAGAAGCATTATTCTAATAGTTGGTCAACATGACCTCTCTCTCCAGTCAGAATAAGGAGAACCTGGCAAAAATAGGGAGATGTGAATGTAGAAAGTTCAAAATTAATAATGTTCAAAATGGTCACTTTAAACAGGTTTTTGCATATTCTCATATCAGACGATTACGGTAGCTATAAAAACAAGTAAAATTTTTACAAATATTAAAACTTTGCTTTTTCTGATTCACAACAATTGTATAACATAGTTATGGCAACATTGAAAATACATAAGTCTAAAACTGGCAACTGTTTCCATTGAAGATGTCATCTTTTCCTACATTATTGGATGAAAACCTATGAGTACTTATGATGAGTCAATAGATGGCCCTCATTCCTATGTAAAGCAATGCAAAATTAAGAAGAATATGCCATCTGAAAACTTATGAGGACACAAAGAAAATGTGATTTAATCCTAATATTGCTTTAGATGCAAAACAAATGCTATATTTCAACTGATCATATCTTTGGGGGGGGGGGGGGGGCAAACGGGGGAAAAGCAGGCAAGGTATTGCTTTCCTCAACAATGTTTTATAAATCTTATAAAAATCATTGGCAAGACATTATTTATTAAACTATGGCAGAGATACTATGTACATGTTAATCCAGGACTTAAGAAATGGAAATAATTCAATAGCTCCATGGAGTGGTTTCTTTAGATTCCTTTGTCTTTGTCATCCTGCATAGTGCAGTCAACTGCCAAGTGTATTTTTGCACTTTACACAGGTTAGTGCAAGAATATTTGCACCATTAAAAACAGGTTAGAGTCTGTATCAATTTATATATCAGATGTATGGTCTGCACCTCTTTGTTCATAGTGCTATGGTGTGGAGCTACACGCCTAGATACTGCATGGGAAGAACAATTGCTGGTAAGGTATGGTTCTCACAAAGTTTCATACTGAAATACCACCTGGAAAGAATGATTGCTTGCACGATATCGTACCCACAAAAGGCACAAGCAACTTCTGCACATGTTTTCGCATTGAGTCAAGTCAATAGGTGACATAAGCTCCTTGGAAAATATCAAATACAGCATTTGCCTACCCCCACCCCTCAGCCAGTTTGCACCCCCCCCCCAATTCTAAAAACAAAAAGCATCATGGATATAAAAACTGCACAAAACTTGTTCGTTTCAGTCATCAATTTGTAATTTCTAACCCGATTGTTGCCAGAGGGTTTCTTAACACTGGCATCTTGTTCGCGTTTCAAATCAAACTGGAATTTTAAGTGAACACAACCAGCCTGCTCACTGTCCTTTTCTGGTTCCTGGAAAAGTCCATTTTCAGTGAAGGGGTAAAGGTCCTTAGACTACACATACATAGAAGGTAAAAACAGCGTCATCTGTATTCAATATTTGCAATGTATAGTGTTAAATATTTCTAAAAATAAATTCAACAAAATAAAAAGGGCAAGCGGTGTAACTCTTATGCGGGTTCAAAGTGATGTAACTCCCAAAGTTACGGAATTATTTGGAGCTTGTCGAAGACAATGAACTATATCACATAAGTTGTCTGAAAAAAACACTTGCCCACGCAAATATGGCTGCCATGGTAGTAAAGAAACTCCAGTTTGGTTTGAAATGTGAACAAGATGACAGTGTTAGGGATCCCCTGGCAACAATCAGGTTTGAAATTATAACTTGAATATGATATTAACAAGTTCTGTGCATCTTTTACATCCGTGATGCTTTTCGTTTTTAAAATCTGTACTCAGTAGGTTGTCCCATAAATCAGCCTCCCATATCTGTGTTGATACTGATGGACTATTTGTGGGTCTCATATCAACTGTTAATTACAGACATGATTTTGGTTCTCTAGAAAGAAAAAAAAATGAAATTGTGAAGGGGCTCTTGGGGTCCTCCCACAGCAGGTCCTCAAGGGGTGGCACCCCTGATTAGGGGGTCCAGGGGAAATGCATTTTAGACTCTGAGCGCATATAAAACTGCTTCTGGTGGCTCTTATCATCATAATATTTTGCAAAGTTGTTACTTCATTCCAACAAAGATAAAATCATTTGAAAAATAACAAACTTACCCAACTTTAAACAATACTTCAAGGATTTCACAATGTTCATTGTCAGATCAACTTGTTCTCCAATAATATTAGTGCTAAAGTTATTACATGTGCATGTCAGTGTTCTCATAATAATTGTGACAATAATTTAATTTTTGCAACACATATTACATGTATATCACACTTTTCTCTTTTTATAACAAATGGTTTTTTGTTTTTTTCTCATGGTAACAGCTTTTAATTATATACATCAACTATATAAAACTATTCAATTAAATTTACTCGTCTTTTCCCCCAATGGACACAACCTGTTGAAACTGACGTGCTAGTCTTGCAAAGATTTCTTTTGCTTTCCTTTTTGTAACCACTAACCAATTTTTTCTTTTCATTCTCAACAAGTTTTTTTTCCTTTGAAGCTTTTCACTGTATCGTCTACATGCAGTTCACATATTCTAACACAGGATTGCATCTGCCCTACCATGTAAGAAATCTTTCTTAAAATATTGTATTGCACTTTTTCCCTGATGCCTTCTGACTATATTTGATGTTCTGTAACAAGCTATACATTTCTATGTTTGTCCTCCCTGATTTGGAATGAATATCATTCATTACACTGAAGGATGACTCTATTTGTGGACCATGAAAACAACTCATTAAAGACATGACCATCTTTGATAGACAAGGGTATCTGGCAACAATATCATCACTTCTCCACCAGTGATCTATATGTTGTCCCTCTTTAAATTCTGGAAGCGAATCAGCTTGTAATCTTCTAACTCCCAAATCATACTGGTCCAACTCCTTCTCATCTAACTTGTTAGGCGCTACTGTACTGTAGAGCTGGCAATAGTAGTTCAAATCTTTCTGGAAAATATTGCAAAATGCTAGTCCTCTGGCATTCAGTTTTCTTACAAATTGACCAACTACGTTCCCATCGAGTTTGCATTCAAGCTACTCCCATTCCTGTCTACCAATTATTCCTTAATTGTATGCATAGGTGATATCAGACCACAAATAGTCCATCATCCTCAACACTGATTTGGGGGGACAACTTATCAGACTACATAGTAGGGGGATACAGACTATCAGGAGAGTGTAGGCGAGTACTGTACACCATGTATGGTTCGGAATATCATAACAGCTTTTGCTTATCACATACGTTTTAAATACACATATATAAAATAATAAATAAAAAAAATGGGTTCGGGAAATCGACTCCCTCCTCTTTCCACTCGCAAAACCAGACTGTGGTGCATTTCCATTTTTCAACCTCTAACGAAAAAGTTCCTTAACCGATAAGATGAGTTTTGTAACCCTGAAATCAAATGAACAACTTTTTTAAAAAAAATAATTAGCCCCCCCCCCCCCCCCTACGGTGACCGCGTGCCGATTCTCGAGATCTTTCTTTTGATTGCTATAGAATCTAATAGAATAAGGCTCTTCGAAATCGAAAAATATGTAGAGTACTTCTCACTAACCCTGCCTCTGTTCTGTCGTGCATTCTGATGAACAAGATAAAGGGCGTCAAATGCTAAATTTATGGCAAAAAAGGAAGGTAATTTTCTGGCCTTCTTTATCAGCTATGGCGTGTTCCAGTCGGTTCAGCCTGATAGTTGTAATCGCACAGTTTCGTATCTGACGTCACATCCGAGGGACTGTTTCAAAATCTTCTTCTCAAATGCCATATAAGGGCGGAAACATAGGGTTAGGGTTAGGGTTACAACAAAACAAAACGTGGATTTTATTTTCTGATATTGAAATCAAAATACAATGCAAAAAATGTATATTACTGGAAAATAGTTTATGAGTGAATAAAAAAAAAAATGCTGCAGAGAAAAACTAAAATTACTCATTAAATAAGTAGTTGAATTTCTCAGGTCAAATGCAGTAAATTAGAATTTCTCTGTTACTACGACATGCTCCATTTTGTCTTCAGGGCAAACATTTTAATTGTATGATTTAGTTGTAAAGCAGTTTTTATTTATATTATAGTTAGCATACATTTTCTCCATCGCTTACTTGTTTTTTAGTAATCGATACAAGACTATGCATGTGTTCTGGAAAGTTATTCCACAATCAAAGCTCACCATCATCAACATGGATTGAGACATCGAAATGTAGGGCCCAATAAATGTGCTGAATGTGGAAAAGTCTTTTTTTGTGGGAAAATCTATCTCTGATATTTGGCTATACGCTGGAAGGAGAAAGTGCATGTTTGCAATGTGCATAGAAGATCATTCACTTCAGACAATGAACTGAGACGACACGAGAAATGATAGAAGAAAAAAAAAAAGGAGTTGAAATTTCAATGTGAACTTTGTCAGAAGCGTTGGGAAAGTAAACCGAAACTGCAACACGACAAGGATTCACATACTGGTTAGCACAGGGGCTCGTATTGTTGCTTACAATTTACCTATCAGTCATACAGGTACTATATAATACTACTAGTATTATATAATTTACAATTTTACAATTATATAATTTACAATTTACCTATCAGTCATACAGGTACTATATAATACTACTAGTATTATATAGTACATGTATGACTGATAGGTAAATTTTAAGCGACAATACGAGCCCCTGTGCAGGTTAGAAACGGCACAGATGCCACAAATGTAGTATATCATTCAGATTTACGAACAATTTGATACGGCACAGGAAGATACATTTCGACACTCAATTTGAATGCGAACGATCATCGCTAAGGTATCCAATCCCACGTGAGCGAAAACGTCCTATAGGTTCACAGTGTCAAGTATGCACGATGCTCACTGTACAATAAATTGTTTAAATCGCAGAATCAACACAAATATAATAAGCATCCGTCCAAGTCAATTCTTTATTTTCCTCCTTTTTTAAATAAAGATTTGTAGTTCTTTCTTTCTGGCAAGGTCGTTGTTACAGCTTTTTGGAATGGTAACATGCATATTCCTGTTTGAACACACTTTGTTTGAATCATCATGCCAGACATTGGCAGAAAACAAGGGCATGATTCTATCAATAATGTTTCCAGTTACCATGGATCGTTATTACCTAATGGCGAATGTGTACAGGATACTACTGTTGTGATATTTAAATGTTGTTTTCCCTCCCGCACAAACCTTGTAGGCTGCTAATATATAGGTATTTTTTTAGATTTGAGTAATCAAGGTCGGGGTTGCAGACATACAGACAAACCTTGAAATTATTAATCATAAGTCTGAGGTTTCGCTCTTGCTCGCGGAGAATTATCGTCGCATGACACAGGCGATAATCCGCTTAACTCTTTTTTTCACTCGTGGCCGATTGTGTGGAGATTTGCTTGTTTCTTATGAATGTGCATACATCTGTTTAACCAGTCATTACAAGTGCGAGTACATTTTTCTCGCCATTGTGGACTAACATGACCTTTCACGCTGTCTGAATAATCCAGTTAAAGTTTTTCTTTCAAGCACATTCACTTCTCGACCGATAAAACAGGCACTATCACTGATGTGAAATAGATGTTACACTGTGCTGTTGATTATATATACATACATATATATATATATATATATATATATATATATATATATATATATATATATATATGTGTGTGTGTGTGTGTGTGTGTGTGTGTGTGTGTGTAATGCTTGCTCATGAAAAAGCGATGAAATCGCAACACAAGCAGCCACGGGCTGATACAGAAGAGTAACAGATTATAGCCTGTGGCTTGCAACGATGGAGCAGAATCTGTATTAAATAAATTGAGCGCACCTGTTCGTTCGTTCAAGTATGACAGCAGTATAGTGCGGTGATACGGCCTCAAAAAAGGCTCTATGGCCTCAGTGGGAATGTAACATTAGGCAACCATTTTAAAATGGGTCTCACTAGCCTCAGTGAGAATTTAACATTAGTCCATAGGTTTAACATTTTGGATATCTATAGACTCAAAGGCAATTTCACACTGAGGCTATAATTGATGTTTTTAAACTGTTTTTTTGGTCTCTAATGGTATCAATGGAAAATGCAATGTGAAAAAAACACTACTAACCAACACCCACATTTACTAACCAACAAAAATAGTAGGAATATATACACAACATACACACCAACACACATATATTATCACCAAATGGTAGGATGTAATGGAAGGGGGATGAAATCACACATAAGAGGGTAAGAGTGCTTACGCACTCTAAATAGTATAGTGGGCTGAAATGGGGACAATGCAAAATTAACATTAGGCCACGATTTGTAGGATTTATAGGGACAAGAGGAAATGCAATGTTAAAAATGTCCATAGGTTTAACATTATCGGTAGTTATATGGACAAGGGGAATTTAATATTAATACATAAAATGACATATTCCATTGTTCCCATAATTCTAGGAAAGGTGGCTCGAGATGGGGACGAGTGGAATTTAACATTAACCGATATGTTTAACATTAGGTTATAGGATTAACATTATGGGTCGTTATAGGGACAAGGGAAATTTACGCCTCCATGCGTGTAGTGTGGGTGTTGGATCATAGATAACTGGGTGTTAGTCACTCACAACAGCGTGTTGATGGTACAGTATGGGTGTTGGATATTATATAACTTATATGCTATCACACACAAGGGTAGGAATGCTTAGACACACAATACCAACAAACATACTATCCAACTATCACACTGATGTAGGAGTTTAAGTTTTCGCTGTGATAGACATAGACAAATACATACACAAACACAGATTGGCAATGATTGACTAGTATCTCTTTTCTAAGAGAACTGGGTGGCCCAGAAAAGGGCCGTTGGTTTTTGTCCTGGATCGTTGGTGTTTATCTATATCCAGGACAAATGCACCTCCCGGTCTAGGCTACACATCAATGGCACATCTTGTCCAAGTCCTTCCGTCGGCTAACGTAGACAGAGAACCTAAAATTAGGCTCATCTGCCTCCAATCCCCAATTTTACATCTGCGGAACTAGGAGCAGCTCTAGCTTCTGTTGCAGCTGCTCCTTTCGCCTTCCTTCTTTCTCCTTCTGCCTCTACTTTTCTTGCACCATTTCCCAGGTAATTCCTTCTCCCTCCTCATTTGCTCCCGCGCTCTCTTCTCCTCATCACATGCCCTCTTGATCTTTTACACTTCTTCTTCCATATCTTCTCATATCAGTTCTTTCCCCATCCTGAAAGAAATAATCCCACTCTCGATATACCTTGCATGGGGGTAATGCTGCTTTACTGTGCCCAGTAGGTGTTCAACGTTTTCTAAATAAGACAAGGCTTTCTTCAATTTCACTACTTTCACTGGCAGGCTCATTTTATTCTGGGCTGTCTGGTCGATGATTGATGGCAAAACTGGTGAACGCTTAATATATTTTAAAAGCGGACTTGAAGAAAAACATTACTGAAAAGTCGAGACGCGGACGTGAAAGAAAACATCCCTTTTTACAAATTAAAAGATCAACAGAGAGAAAATGAAAAAGCTTGTCAAAAGATTTTTTCTTTTAATAAAAATAGCCAACACGATTTTTTCAAAAATCGTAAGCCAAGCTAACTCAAAAATCAAAAAATGAACAGAGGAGGATAAGGGCTAGTCCGTTTCTCTTTATGTACAACTGACAAACATTTTTAAACATGAACGTGTTTGCAAGTTTGACAACGCTGTTGAGTAAGACTAGACTTTAAATGATCTAGTACAGTGTCATTTTGCCATCGACGGACACTACTTTTTTGAGCTATAGAAATAGATATCAAAAATGTTCACAAAATCACATTTCTATTTTTTATTTCATAAAGTCTATGATATCGTCTTCCAGAGGATGTAATCGATAGGAATCAAATATTAAACGCCGTGGTCAATGCGAAAGTAGACTGCTATCCAATGGGTGCCTGGGCGATGACTGTCGTCCGTGTTGATAACATAAGCTCGAATGTCTTTAGGTTTCGATGAGGAAGTTCATCTTTAGCACACACCACATAAGTCCAAGAAGCTCTTTATGAACTGTGGGTCAGAAAGTAATGAAATTCCTAGGTATTCATTTTGTTTCTCACGGGTAATGATAAGTAGAGTTCACACTTGACTTTCTTTAAAAAGATCTGTCAAGTAAGTCGATGAACGGGAAGTCTCCATACACTTTTTCAAGAGAGCTTCGACGTGTTTCATCTCTAAGGAAGTAAATGGAGGTAGGGAATGGTTACTCCATACTTTATACCAGTCTTTCAAGGTCTTCTATTCTAGGATGAGTGTCCACGCTTCTTCCAGATACTCTTCCAAGTTTTCTTCTTGACCCATCATCAAACATTTGTCGTGTTGCATTTGACTAGGATGATCGATTTACAACCATAGTAATGTTTCCTGGTCAGGAGTGTGATTCGTTCAGTCAAGTGGCGAGCGAAACAAGACACATTGTGTTGTTCTTGTTCTGGCCATCGTGGCATCATGAGTGTATTTTTTCTTTCACTTCTTCTTCTCCACTTGGAGTTGGCGTCTGTGACTGCTGTTTTGGATAGAAAACATCATCTTCGCCTATATTCATCACTTAGTGTTCCGTGTTTTGTTTTAATAGTCTAGGATCACATCTCTCAGACTGTTGATTTCCAGAATATTGTCAAATTTGGCACACAAGATTACATTCACTGTGTTCTCGAAGGCCAGTGTAAACTGAAGTTCCACACAGGGTTGGCCTGATTGTACAGGGTGGAAATGTCCCTCGTCGCAGCCTCGGTCTGAAGTGAAATGAAGTCCCACAAAGTATATTTACCTGCGTAATCGTCGCACGAAATACCATGGGTACTGTTGGTTCCTAATTGTTCTGTCGCTTCAAACAGATTCATGTAAAATCTCAAGTAATTTTTCTGGGCAAAGTTAGGTGCAAAAGGTCTGGTACACAACTTTGGCCCTTTCTGGTAACTTCTGCCTTGAACACTTTGAAAAGTTGGAACTCGAAAGGGTTTTGTACAATAGCTCCGATGAGGGCAGAATTTCTGACGATGCCAACGAACAAACGTTTAGGCAGTTGACCTTGAAAGACATGGTCTTTGACTTGGAGCAAAGTCCAGAGGCAATGGTGAAGATTTTCACTTCCACTCGTCGCTGAGGATACTTGGCTGTTGTTCTGGTCAGAGCTTGACTGATGTCGTTTCCCACTTCAGGCAAGGCTTCCACACAACGCACGTAGAGTCTGGCGTCTTCGGTGTTTGTTTTGTACTCGTTAGCATTTGCCACCAAATGGAACACGGTAGTAGTTCAATTCAGTCTCAGACGCACATCCACACCATTCAACAAATACTTGTCTTGCAACCACATGTCAAGATGCAAACGATCCATCATTTCTAAATTCCGCCCTTGTTTGATTTTCTTTTGTCGGTCGTTAAATCCAGCTTTGTGATGATCGTCCTTTTCTGTTAATTCTGTGTCGTTGAAGGTACTCAAGGTGTCAGGTTTGCACACGAACGATGCATCCAGATGTATCTTCTTGCGTCAAGAGATTCTTTAGGCAAGCTTGGTAATGGTAAGTGTCCATGCTGATACTGACCAGTTTGTTGTTTAAGTACAAATCCACTTAGCTGAACAACGAATGCGTGACATTGTTGAAGGGAGCCACTCTGTCATCGGTACCTGGATTGCTGTTGTCCGTTTTGAGAACTTTGATTTCAAACTCGATAAGAGCTGAGGTTGTCAAAGACGACACGGGATGAAATTCTACCCACTGGGATTCTTCCATTGTCATCATCGTCGGTGGCATCGCAAGCAGATCGAGTTCTGTCTTGAAACATTGGCAAGAATCTCGGCGCATCAGTTTTAAATAATAAATCAAAAAAGTTCAAATCTCGTACCGTTCTTCATTTCTTATTCTTTTTTCTTTTTCTGGTCGTGTTTATGAGGTCTGAAGGGCTTTCGACATCTCTTTCTGCCTTGTTCTTGCCGTGGCGTAGAGGAGAAATTGTTTCCTTGCGTTAAGGTCGCATTTTTAAAGTATGCGTCCTCGAGTGACCATAGGTTTCACGATTGGTGCTACCGTACGAAAAGCCGATTTTAACGTATCTTCCAAACCATATCCTCGTTGTCGAGGTACTCCTCGGTACACAGGATGCATCTGTTACGATTCACTAGAGAATTGTTTTCGAAAATGTTGTTTTACGATGACATTTCCTTTAGATATTTGAATATTTTGTCCAAGATCTCCTTTTATGCTACTATTCACACTGTCAGAATATGATTTACTGAGAGGAAGAGAATAGTTCCGCTCTACAGTTTCGTCCTTTGCATCGAGTTTGATTTTAAAATAAAAAGAATTTCCCAGATTTTCCTCACTGGTAATCCTAGCTATTTAAAAAAAGACCTTGTATATCTTAGGTAAAAGAATTTTTAATGCCCTTTAGTTTGGTGTATGATTGTTGGGTTTAATTTGGGATAGAGAGTAAACAGCTTGGCCTTACTTCAGACGTGTACCTATCAAAATACTGTTAGCTCAGCTTGGTCATTTTCACTTCCTGGACTTCAAAGGTAAATTGGAAAAAAATAACCGGTAAGTTTTTAATTTTTTTAAAATTTATATATTTATAATTCATGTATTCCACTTGCAGAAGTTGGTATTAATTACTCTGGCAAAATTAATTTTCCCTATTTTAATAATTGCTAAAGTTAGTGTACTTTGAACTAGTTCAAGCTCATTTTTCGAGCACATTGGAGCAGCCATTTTCATGAGCCGTATGATTTAGATAGTGCACGATCTCCATAATTACCTCATGCAAAGAAATTTCAGTCACATTACATGAAAGTGTAGCATAGAGGTATGCCAACATTCTTTTCATTGTACATGTTGCAAATGCAAACATTTTCACCTTATACCTGTTCTTTTTTCAGAATTACGTAGAAGCTGTAGATCGGAACCATACAAAACAAAATGGGTGTTTTATTGTATGATTTAAGTTTATAGTATAGCTGAAACATTTAAATCGCAAGGATCCAAGGAGTCCCTTTGAATAATTATCATGCATTTCTTCCACAGAACAGTATTCATTGGTACCAAAGTCTCACACAAGCTCCCCCCCCCCCCATGCCATATAGTGGTGAAAAGTGAGGTATTTGAAAAATGCATCTTGCAACCAATGTTATGCTAAAAGACAGGAATATGAAACTTACCACCATTATTTCTGAGCTGTCACACATCAGTTTTACAGTTTGAACAGGGATGGGACCTATCAGGCTCACAGAGGTCATAGCTCAAAGGGTAAAAGGTTTGCTAATTCTTGTAGCACCAGTATATAAGTCACTTCCCAACGAGCTTCGTGATCCAATTGTATGGACTGACGTAATTTAGCCGCAAAAAACATAATTTCTTAGAAACACATCTATAGAATTGACACTAGTTAAGTTAAATAAAATTGATTATTCATAGTTAGATGGTTCTTGTCTAAGAGGAGACTCTCGATGTCAAAGAAGAATGACTTCCAAGGAGGGTTCCAGAAGATTGCTATTGTGATTAGAAGAGTTGTGAGTGTTCTTGGCTTGGCTACCGTTGTTACTACCAGTATATTTCAAAGATGGATTGGGATGAAGATAACCAGTACAACTGATCAGTAAAATAGTCCACAGTTATTGATCTCCTTGTTGCAAACTAAAATTTCCAACCGCTGCTCCAATGACACAATACACCAAAAAGATTTTGCAGAAAAGACGATTTTAATTTTAGGAACGTGTGCTCCACACAACACCAACAGTGGTTGTTGTTGTTTTTGTAGTTCTCGGAGAGATGAACTCTGAGAAGGGAACGCAATGCTTAACGGCATGTTTGTGACTTCTACTTCTTTTTATAGTCGATATCTTGTGAAGCTGCAATCCAAGAATCGAAACTGGGTGGATATCCTTTCCAACGGACTTTGACTTTTTCGTGGTCTTTCTTGGTCACTCGTTGTAACTCGGGCAAGTAAGAAGTTCATTTTACCACTTTTCCGGTCATATCTTCCAATTTATAGACAGGATTCACGTCCACGCACTTGTCCTGTGAGACAAAAATTGTCTGTCGTCCAGTTGGGTAAATAGTCTTTT
Organism: Margaritifera margaritifera; assembly: GCA_029931535.1. NCBI lineage: Eukaryota > Metazoa > Mollusca > Bivalvia > Unionida > Margaritiferidae > Margaritifera > Margaritifera margaritifera. The sequence goes on along the minus strand of JAQPZY010001568.1, from coordinate 2,811,145 downwards.
TGTCAAAAGTGCGTTTTATTTTTTCAAGGCGAACCAATTGCCGGTGTTTAACACTTCTTTCTTTTTCCTGGTCTTCAACGTTCCTAACAATCGATCAAACACATCTACTTCGTTATAATGTGTCACTTCTTCTGGAGTACACCCGATGCTACAATGGTACAACTGTTTGCACATTTTGACCGGACGTGGTAACACGTCGATGTATTTGAGTATGTTGATGTGTAAAATATTTCCACACACGTTCTTTCAAGGTTCTTTGAAAAAAATAATTTGTCGTTTTTTCAATTCTTTTTGAAAGCTTGGTTAAGAAATTCGGTGCCATTGTCTGTTTGTCATCGCAGAGGTGTCGATCACTTTGTTTCAGGACAAGTTTTAAATCTCGCACTAACTCTGAACATGTTTTAGAAGTCAAAGGAACTACCCAAGCCGATTGTGAAAACAGATCATTGACACAAAACAAAATATTTGTAAACTCGACCGGTTGCCGCTGATGATCGATTCCTACTACTTTAGCTTGACTGCTTGAAAATGTTCTTGAATGGGTTTGTGTAACGTGTACTTCGATTGTTCTTGTAACCATTGTTGTACATCTTGCAGACGTTGACTTTTGAGTTTAGTTTTGGCTGCACGATACAATTTTTTAATTCCTACGTATCCAGCTGCATGAGCAGGATTGTATTAAATGCTTGCTGAAAGTATATCCATGTTGTTACTGCTCAATAAGTCACCTACTGTTCGATACTCCTCGTAAGTTCGTGTTGCACTTTGGATTGTGATGCTTGACGTGTCCGACAAGCAATGTGAGCAGGCTATGTGGTTTCCACATAAGCCATCGGTTATTTTGTCACTATTTTCTTGATTTCGTTTTTCACTTCAGTCTTCCCTTCTTTCATTTTTTCTTTAGCTGAAGAGGGTATCGACATCATCTTTTGACCAAGGCTTGCAATAATTATCCATACCGTTGCGATTTTTCAATTTCTGACAATCTGTTCGATCCATCAACGACTATTACTCTTGTTGTAAGTGTGACGTCTCTGTGAGATTAGAATTAGGAGGTAAGTGAGGTATCCGTTGTTCGTACCAGCGGTGGATTTCCATCCACCGTTTGTAAGGAACTACATGTAATTTTCGTCCTTCCATAAGATCCAAGGTACAATGGTGATGTTTTCTTCCGGAAAGATCTGTCCTTTTTATCTTCACCTCAACACTCCTCCTAAAAGAGGTCCAGCAATCGATCCCAACACTAGAGCAACTCCTTTTAACAACGATAATATCAACATGGATTGAAATCCTCTTCGTTGAACGAGCACTTTTTTCTTTTGAGCAACTGGAAATTTCTTTTTCACCATTTGTCGAAGGAGGTGACGATGTCGTCCTGTATCTTGGTCAAGATGTTCAACCAACATTCGCAGACCGTTTCGATGATTTCTTTAGGTGCTTTTTGAATGATCTGTTTTCGCATCGGAGCACTGGATTTGGTAAGGACTGACAAGACATACCACTCTTTAGCTAAACGAGAAGGGGTAGCCTGATTTTGTTTTCGTATTTGTACGACATTTTTGGACGTCGTCGACGACTGTGTGAACTTTGAGAGAAAGACATATTGTACAGAGAAACTGAAGTAAATCTTATTCAACACTTCTTTTATACTGGAATTTCTCTCCACTGATTGACGTGACGTATTACCAACTTGACTATGGGCAGCACTTGAAGACGAGGTGTTCTCAACAGACTAAATCGTGTCAGTTCTTGTTTTTACAAATACAGTAAACTTTGTAACATATCTGTTCTGTCTTGTTCTTTCTTCTTAGGGGATGCCACCTTTTGGCTTCAGCAGCAGCAGCTAGAGCAGCAGAAGAAGAAGGCGCCACCGGAGAAGAAGTAGACGTTTCTTTAGAGCTGGGTATCCTTTTATCATCAGATGATGAAACATTTGTCTTAAATCAGATTGAGTGGGTATCATCAATAACGGAGTAGGAGAAGAGGAAGGGGAAACGATCACAGATTGAGGTTTTTCGTAACTACGTGCCTATTCTAGCTCTCTTTCTTTTTGGGATATGTAGAGTGTGAACTCAATGTACCTCTCTTCTTTTTTGAATTTATGTCTTTGATTTAGGTTTTGCTTTTTTAGCTTCGGCATTACGATCCCATTGCAGAAGTGAACAAATAATGACACCACCTAAAGATCCACTTCCACCTGGTTTCAAGATGATTTGCCTTTTTGGTTTGAGTATCCATTCTTGGATCAGCTAGTTGTGTCAAAGCTACTTCATGTTTTTCCAAAGCACGTTGTGTTTGATGAGACATGCGAATGATGCCTTGTAGCAACTGACGCGCTGTCAAAATAAACAAACGTAAGACTTCTTTGAGACTGGCTTCAACAAATGTGAACGCACTCGTGCATTTCTTTCGAAACTCGTATCATACAGTGAACGAATGAATTTGGCATGATGATGAGATTGAAAGGAAGTCATGATCAATACTGTCAGAAAGGAATAAAGTGAATGGTGTTTTTATAGTGTTCTTTTTAGACAGACGAAAACAAGGAAGGCGACGTACAAAATAACTGGACCCCCTTCTTGACACCAATCGTGAAACTAATCCGTACGAAATCTAAATCTGGAGTGGTAGGTTTTAAATTAACGAGTTTACGCATGTGGTAATTGAGTGTTTCTAACTATATTGTCAACAGCTGAACTTGAGATTTATCTCTTGGACTTTAAACAATACGATATAATGAGCATTGAGACTGATAGCGCGATGCGCCTTTACTTTGTTGAAATAAGTTTTGAGTAATGGAAATAATACTGCCATTACGATGATGTCCTTCTTGTGTAGATACGATCCCATCGTCCTTACGAGAAATTCCTTCTACAAACGAAATGGATTCTCCTTGAGTCTCTGGTCACAATCATCTTTCTCCCTTGGAACGCTCTCCTTTTGTACTGAAGAACATTCCATGTAAGGTAACGTGTTGTGATCGAAAAGTCACACTCGTTTGTCGTAGACAAGCTGATACACTTTTTCCAAGGGTCGACTGACGATCTGATGATGTGACAAACGTACAATATTGTAATAATCCATTGTTTTGACACGAAAGTCTTGATCTTGGCCGTACTTTAAGACTTCTTTTAACACGTTTAAGTTTATCAGTGGACTCGAACGATAGTTCAGTGTCAGTCCTTTCACTTCACATTTGGTATGAAGTTGTTCGTTCTTGTCTTGGTACTGATAGGCGTAATGTTTAGATCCACCACTGGAAAATTCAATAATGTCTTCAGGATCTTCGTCGGTCCACGCTCTGAAACGTTCGTCTTCGATGCAAGGTTGATAGACTTCAGGGTGATAGACGCACATACAACTATCGGTGTCAAAGTAAAGGACACAATCTCCTAAAGGTTTCAACACTGAATACAATTTTAAACGGGCAGCAGCTGTCACGCAAGCAGCAAAACTTGTTGGGTGGAGCAAACTCCGTGATTTCTTCGTAATTCACCAAGATAAAATCTTCACGTATGATTTATACGTGTTTAATGCGTTTTCCTTTATCGTCGATGAGCTGAAAGTATTGACCTGTATCTACCAAATATTCGGTCTTTGGCAATATCAGACGATTGTCTTCCTTCGTTCTGTTGTACGTGTTCCAAGATACTGCCTACACGGGATTGTTTGAAATGATCTTTGTCTTCTGGAGTGTGATACCAGGAAGGTTAGTCGCTAGCTTTTTGTTTCCATTTCAGAAACTCGTTGACATAGCCTGAACACATTCCTGGACTCGAATTCCCGTCCTGTTGATATGGTTCTGTGGAAGGAAAGTGCGAAATTTTATAAATTTTTAGCAATCGGTATCCACGATGGAGAGCATGATTACATTTGACACTTATTCCTTTCTTGGCGCGTTCTTGGTCATGTGGCAACAAGGCTGGTGCTGATTACACATTTCAGTACACGTACGGCATACAGGAAATATCAGTTTCCCGTGACAATGATGAGGCAACACGGGATGGTACAAGTTTGTTGGTGAAAGAACTTTACATTTGATCAAACCTTGGTGATGGTGAATGCGTTCCACGTCGATGTGCTCGGCCAAATTTTAGATTTCAGGATGACGGGTGGAGAATCGAACATATTTACACACCCAAAGATACAACAAATATACATTTCGGCTTCGTAGAATAAGTATGTAGCATTGGTCCGTCCTACGAACAAACTGCCGCGTGGATTCAAAGGTTCGATGTCCACCACTTCGTAATCTTCCACGATGGGTCGAAATTCTGAATCTGTTTTGAAACGTCGATCATAGTCACATTCCCACATTTCTATGATTTGGTATCCTTTACTTTTCAAACTCTCGCGTCGTTGGAACGTTTTGTCATACAATTCTTCCATGGTCGACTCTGAGAAAGGATTTTTTTAGGTCTCGTTGAGGAAAACAGGTGAGGCATCCATGAAATAAATATCCGTGAAATTCGTACACTATCTGTTGATTTTCTAAATTCCAACCATCAACGGAATAAGATCCAACCAACCTTTCTTTATCTTCGCCGTTTCTAGCATGTTTTATCCATTTGTCTTGCGTTTCATGCAAGTAATATAAGTAACGCAAAGCTTTGGCTGAATATAGACGGCTGATAGATTGACAGGACTGAGATGGTATAATGGTTAGTTTCTTCTCGGGCATGAACATCTTTCGGTACTCTAATCTACACTCTTTGTCAATGTTAGAATCTTCCTTTAAAGGATCGATACCTCCGTGATCCAGAAATAACTGTCGACATTTTTCAACACAACGTAGTAAAATGTCCACATCGAATAGACAATATTTCACCATTTCTTCTTGAAAATCAACAGGGTCTGAAGAGTGGGTTTAGTACCAAGAGTAGAAAACTTCTCGTTGTTATACTCGCATACCCTCGGAGTCGCAGTAATGGACTTCAGGCAAATGTTGGAGCACGACGTGTTGAAAGGCTTCGGTATTGAAAAAGAGTGGAAAATATCCTTTAGTCTTTTCTGTCTTTCCGAATGTTTTAGGCATTCAACATAAAGGCATAGCCAAATAACTCATATAATCTTTAAATTGTACTTTTCCCACTTGCATGTAAATGATTTTGGCTACATTCGTGGTGATTGCTGGAAATTCGGTTCCTTGTTCTGAATAATATTTCAAAAGAAACTGTCCATTGTATTCTGAGACATTGTGAGCCATGACTGGCGTATTGATGAGAGTTCTCGTAACGATGCACCTCTAATTCGCTCCAGATGTCGTTGATGGGGGCAAAAAGTCACTCAGCAAAATTAGAAAGAGTATGAGAGCCACGAAATATCTTTTCACATCCTCCTGAAATCACGCTGCAGTTCATTTGTTTGGCCTTCAGGAATACAAGGTCTGGACGCTAAGCAGCCACGACATCTCTTTCCACAGTGAATATAACAGCTCCCGATTGTTAAATCTTTGGTCACATTTGTCACAATAATATACGTATCCGAGAAATCCTGTGATACTAGTGATAGCATCGAAATGTTTTTGGCAATGATACTCATTTATTTTCTGGTGTATCGTTCTTCTCAGCATGTGTTCAAGAAACCACGATAGCATGGGCTAAACTCATCTGATCTTGATGGTTGTTAATCTGGACTATACTTCGTTTGGTACTGGGAAATTGATCCACCGATAAAACTTCGTGTCGTCCACTATTGCCCGAAGGAGGTGAAACGTGTGTCACCTGAAGAGTGGCTTTTCCATAGATCATGTCAAACTCATCATCCAATTGTTGGACGTGTTGAATTTTGTCCAAGATTTTGGAGGAAGTTAACTCCAAGTTTAAACTGTCGTGAGCGATGGATAGTCTCAAACGATCTTGATCTAGTTTGGCACCGTCCGTTCAATTCCTCTAACATGAACGTCAATGAGTCTGTAATGAAGACAGCTGTTTTCTCTGCAGGGACTCGAAGCTTGAACTCTTTACATTTGACCGTGTAAGAGTGAGCAGTCGTTCAAAAGTTTAAGGAAGTAACGCTCTGGGTACCTCGAATGTGAAAAAATCTTTAGGGGCTACCAATAGACTTTCTTTCTTCGCCGATCTTGACTCTCTGGGTCTTGAGGAAGAAGATAAGGATCGACCATATCCTCTTCAGAACTGGTCAGGTGAACTTCTGCCAAACCTTTTTGGAGAGCACTGGGTGGCACATAACGTCGTCGCCACTTGAATTCTGGTTTCTCCTTGGAAAGATGTGATCGTTTCATGACGGTTGATGATTCACGTTTGATTTGACTAGGTTACCTCTCTCTCCCTATATATAGAGTTCCCTTCTATTCAAGAGAACACATTCATCAAGTTTCAATCTATAAAGATGGAAGAGCCACAACAGATCCTCCTTCTAGTCAGAGATTTACAGAGTCATTCAAAAATAAACATTCAACAAGACGTCTGAGTACTCCTCTCGAGATAAAAGTGAAGATACTGGTTATGTCTGTCAAGAGAAAGGGCACTGGGCTAAGAATGTCCACAACGTCAGATGAAAGAAATCTCCAAGACAGGAGAAAAGAGAGGCAAACGTAAAGATACCCGTTATCACGGTCAGAAAAAAGGTCTTCAGAGTGTTCGAAGAAAGTGATAAAAGAGAGACAGAAGAAGGACCCATTTCAGTCAAGAAATTGAAAAAGAAAGACAAGCAGAAGAAATAGAAGATGAATCCATATCAGTCAAGAAATTGAGCAAAAAAAGACAGGATTAGGAAGAAAATTTTATTTTTGGGATCTGTTTTGAAATTTCATTGTGATTCTTATTCAAGAGAATATACAAAAGAAGTAAATGTATATATATATTGATTTGTTGTTTTTTACAGTAATAATAAGATACACACAAACACACACACGCTTTTTTGCAATGGGTTTTTGTTTGTGTTTGATTTGGCAACTATTTTCTAACAGATCTGGATGACCCTGAAATGGCTTGTTGGGTTTTGAATACAAAAACGTATGGACTTTTCATTATCAGCTCTAACTGCCTTAAACCTTTTTCACGTCCAAGTCATACTCCTGTTGCTGCTGTAGTAGTTGTAGTAGTGACTGCTGCATTTGCTGGCGTCTCAGTGGTGACCGTTGATGTGGTCATGGAAGGTCTAAAACTCTTGGATGGTGAAAGTCTCTTTCTCTTAGTTTTAGCCAAAGAAGTTTGATATATTTCTTTCATGTGTTTTAAAATGTCTTGTAACACACTTATCGTTTTGTTTTCACGCTCTTCCTTCTTCTCATTGTTCAAAGTTTTCAATTCCTCTCGTTGCTTTCTCTTTTCCTCTTTTTATTGCTGAATAAATGTTTGTTCTTCTTCTTTCTGAAGTTGACAAATGTTTTTAACTCTTCCTACTGTTTCTTCTCTTAATCATTATAGGCAGGTAATTATGAAGAAGGAGGTGAAGGTGATTCCGGCAAAAATTCTTGCGAAGAAGATAAGAAATCGCAAAAAGACAAATTCAACTCAAGTGATCAATCCTCTGGAATAATACTCGCTACAGCAACAGTAGTCATACTGTCACTCCGAGTATAAGAGCTAACCACTGCAGGCTCACCCCAACACAGTGTCTTCATTTCAGCCATGTGATACTGTACTTGCACTATTCCGCACTGGTAAATCGTAGGAACACTCGTGTATGTATGTATGTATGTATGCATATATATATATATATATATATATATATATATATATATATATATATATATCGAAAGTGACGTCACACGTACGCTGTAGTCTGATTTGAAAATAGAAAACACGCCTTGACAGAATTATGGTACACGCGCTCGTATTGATGGAACCTCATAATCAGTTTCGATCCGCACGTAGACTATATATATATATATATATATATATATATATATATATATATATATATATATATATATATATACAATGTGTCATCTGTTCTCAACACCAGTGAAAATGAATCATTGACCATTATTGTGGAATCTTGGAATCATTGACCATTATTTCCAATATGCTCTTCAATCCAGACTATCTTATGTAAGTCAAGTCACCGTGGGCCATCACGAAGATCACAGACACGGCTATTTGGAAGAGAAGAGTGTATGTGGAAAGGCAAGGTTACCTTGAGGGGGTATTAGTAGGTGAACCAGCCGTAAGGAGAAGCTTGAGAAGAAAAAAGCATTGAAGCGGTGCCACCTGTGTTAAGTGTAAAGTGTATTACTACAAGACAAGGTTTCTAAATATATTGAGCAGTGGTTGTCATTGAAAATTTAATTGACATTTTATATATTCCAAATTTTGTCCAAAAAAACAAAACAAACACCAACCACTCAGTTACATACACAGATTTCCCTGAATTGATTAAGAACGTAAAAGCTTGTATCGATGTGAAAAATAAAGGCGGTAGGTGTTAATTTTATGCTCTATAATCTGTGCTAAGTATACAAAATGAGCATGTAGATTAACCATCAAAATACAATTTAGATACGGTCATTGGCTATTAAGCAAAGAATGAAAATGAATTTTATATATTTATATATATATCCATCAATGGGCATGAAATATTTAAATGGAAAGACAGTGGTATGGAGAGAAACTACAACAATCCTGTCAGAGTAACTAAAATAGAGAGACATAGACATGTCGACATAATAATTATACAAGGTGGTGGTCCTAATGACAGCAAAATGGAAGGTACGACTGCGCTGGAATGAAAGATTTGTTCACAATTGATGTAATCACATATAAATAGACATTAAAGACAACAAAATATCTGTAAGAAAACAAACAATGTAGCTAATTCGATAAATATAATACCTGACGAGGGTTCCGTTGTAGAATTCAAGAACTAGCAGTATCAACGAAAAGCTCCGGATGTTACTTTGTGACTTTGAAAATATGATCGTGCTAGATTCAGCATGTAAAAGCGAAACTGACACAATCGTAAATATGAGATGAAGGCACACGTGTCAGATGCAAAATGCACATTTGGCGCAATGCCAACGGAATGTCTGGTCACCGAGGGTAAGGTATACCAAAGAAACAATGCTGAGGTCGACGCAGAACTCAGTGAACTGCCGTACCAGAGGCAGGCAACATGTTCCGTACGGCACAATCGTGTCATAAACAACCTCGTGCCTGAGACACGATCCCAGACAATATAAATCAGCAAAACTTTTCATCAGCATTTTGCGTGCAGCTTAAAATAATAAACATTATATATATATATATATATATATATATATATATATATATATATATATATATATATATATATATATATATATATATATATATATATATATATATATATATAATCCAATAGTTTATAATGTTGCCGATAGTAATAAAGTCTTTTATTATGCGTTTGGTAAGATTGCAAAGTTAGTGTACAAAGAATTAGGACCGCAAAAATGCACAACCTGTGGCAATTACAAAGGAAGATAAAAAACATTGTAATTCAACAAATATATGTTACATATGTGAGAAAAATAATTGAAATTAAACACATACCATGTTTCATTCACAACTTGTCCTGTTATAAAAGTCATTTCTTTATGAAGACATTGATTAAATATAATCCAAACGAACTGGAAAAATCATACAGAAAAACGACGAGGAATATATTTCATTCAGCAAGGAGTTCAATGTCGATAGGTTCACGAAAGAAGGAAAAGAACTAACAGTATATAGGACAATTTGGTTTGTATATATCTTTGGATTCATAAAACAATCTGAAGAATTGCTCATAAAAATTAACTGATGAAACTGTTTACAAATACTGAGTCTAAATATTTTAGGAAAGACATACCCATACGAATATAAGGATAGCTTTGCAAAGTTTAATGAAAAAGCTATACAACCATTAGAAAAGTGTTACTTACCACTTAACAATTTAAACATACGAAATGACGATTATCTTACATTAAGGATGCAATGGTATATTTCAACCTAAAAACACTTCGAGATGTACATCAGTATAATGCAAATAAAGATGCGTTGGTGCTATGTTACATTTTTGAGGAGTTCAGTATTGTTTGTATGAATAATGAGACACCTTGAACCGGCTCACTATAATAGTGCACCAGGGGTAGCACATGATGTCTCTGGTGTAGAATTAGAACTGATGCCAGACTATGACATATTCCTGGTGAATGAGAGTGGAATAAGAGGTGGAATTATAATTCTACATAGATACGCCTCAGCAAATCATGAATACAACCTGGACACAGATGGTAAGATAAAATGAAGGTGAGTGCGAAAAGCCAAGGTCAAGGTCATTCATTATGTACCTCAATTTTATCACCCTGATTGGATGGATAATGAGCCAATACATGCCGCCTCGAAACTTTTGATGGACAATTAATGAACAAATTAGATGTGAAGAAACAAATCTGTTCAAAATACCGGATGACTATCATAATCGTTGCATCTTAGAAGCGGATTAGAAGATTTCATTACACATGTATGGCTATTTCAAAGACTACCTGTTAGATCGAGAGACATTAATTTCACATAAAAATGATTTTCTTCCTTGCAAATCAAATCTATTGATAATTACAAGGGTACAAAATAAACAGTATTCAAGCTAGTATGTACATTGAAAAACAAAGTGAAATACATCATTCACTAAAGAAATTTGAAGATTTACATTTAATTGGGTTTCAAACTGAAAAAGGTACATAGCCTTGTCTTGTTTCAACATAACCATGGCTCATATTTTACATTGAATTGAATGCAAGTTTGACACACAAAAATACAACATCAAAACAAATGATTTCGAGAAATATATCTTTTAATTGATGAACAACAGAGTGAGAATTTGAAGAAAAGAACAGCATTAAAAATATGCACAGATGAAATTAAGGTTTCCATCTGTCAGAAATATTTATCGTTGTCAGTATAACAATTATTGACGATGTCTTAGTGCTTGTCAGCCTAAAAAAAGACAAAAAAAAACAAAAACAAAAAAAAACAGGAACAAGAAAATCAAATTAACCAAACCAAATTACGGTGGATTTACAGTGTTAAAGCAATTTATTAAATGGCTGATACATGAATTTTACTACAAGAAGTTGAAAAACAAATACGGTAATAGAATGAGATTATTGATGACTGATACTGATTCTTCATGCATTTATTTTGAGACAGAAAACTTTCATAATAAATTGAAAGATAACATCAAGCTCAATGACACTAATGACTTTGCCGAGGACAACATATTTGGTATAGAGAAGATTAATAAAAGACAATTCCTGGTCTTTTCGAGGATGTTGTTCAATTGGAGACTTTTTATCTGGGATAACATTAAAACTTTATTCATTCGGGACTGATTAGGATGAAAAGAAAGTTGTAAAGGAATAAAAATATGCGAGATAAAAAAGAATTTAAAATGTAAAATCTACAACGATTGTTTATTTAATCAAAAGGATATATATATATATATATATATATATATATATATATATATATATATATATATATATATATATATATATAATGCGAATACCTTGAAGTACGTTGGGCAATTTAAGACCACTATCATGCAATCTATTTTGATTTGTACATCTAAAATCAAGCCAGATACGATGATACGATGGTTATCAATGTAAACATTGTTAACACCTATGTTACTAATTTCTGCGGGGTTTGTTTTTGTTGCTGTTGCTGTTGTTTTTTAATCTAAAAATAGCTTGTGGCTTTGCAAACTGTTTGATCATTTCAATAAACCATATCTGAGAGACCTTCAATGTTTAAATTGTATTTACTGCTATGTCGACATTTCCCTCTTTCGTAATGCAGTCATAAAAGAAAATCGTTCCATTTCTGTATTATCATTTACCGTTAGAATATTTATCATTTACCGTTTGAATATTTATCATTTACCGATTGAGTATTTTTTTCATTCACCGTTTCAGTATTTATCATTTACCGTTTGAGTATTTATCATTTACCGATTGGGTATTTATAATTTACCGTTTGAGTATTTATCATTGACCGTTTGAGTATTTATCATTTACCGATTGAACAATTGATCTCGAAGTAATCCTGCAGTACTGACGAAAATGTTTGACTTTATTCATTTACGAGGTTACAAAACTCATCAGGAATTAAAACAGTCAGTGTTTCATTCTTGTCGTTGATGTTCATCTGAAATATGATAATACAAATACACTTGAAAAGATTTTTCTCGCACACATGAATGAATGCTTGTCTCATGACATTAGAATCAAAACTGTCTTAAGCATCCACGCTTAATAATGTTTATTTTCTACAAAAATTGGCACAAATGACCAAAAAAGAGTATTTTTTAAGCAGGTGGTTGATGATCTTTATCAAAGACAAGTTTCAAATTGCATTTGTTATAGAATAAGAATCTTGCATATTTGCTGTAAAACTCTTCAACTCTGTTAAATGAAATATCCTTCCTTCAATAATAATAATAATAATAATACTATTTTGACAGAACTTTAAAAACCAAATGAAGAGGAAAGGGCTCAAAATAGCATGACGTTTTCTTGAACTTACCTTGTCCTCAAAGACACAGCGAACCTTTCGAAACGGCGCGTGGTTGCATAATGGTGTATAATCAAGATAAATAACACTTAGAATGTTTATTTTCCTTGGTACTCACAAATTTCCAAACAATCATTAGCTATCTAAATCGTCATATAACAATATGATATCACCTTTTACAGGAAGCTCAAGGTAAATGATATTTTCTTTACTTTTATTCTCAAAGTAATATAATTGTCACAAAAAATGACTTAAATGATTTTTTGACGGCATTAATCAGTCCATGGAATTTACGATGCCCTCATGTTTTTGTAGCTATAAAATGAGATTAATACAATGGGAATCAAAAAAGTTCTGAGTATTAGTGCCCTGTACAACAAAGTACATTATAAGTGAACCGTAGTCAGGGCATCTCCTTAAGGTACCCCCTATGTACCTCTACACACTTTCTCAGTCTGATTATTCAAATATTAAAATGCCATTTTGTATCCACTTTTTGGTATGTTGTTCATACACTGGAAAACTGTACTTCCAATCGCATGGCGGCTTTTAAATTGTTTGCCCCTAAGCGAATCTTTGATAACAGGATTCAGCCATAAATCACATGGAGCTAACTCAAGGCTGTATGGAGGATCTGGCAAAGTTTGGATGCTGTGCTCTTTCAGAAAGTCGGTTGCAACTTTTATGCGCCCTTGCGTTGTCACGGAGTAGATGGATACCTCAGGTACCGGTGCACGGAAGGGTGATTCGGTAGTGTTCCACAATTTTAGGCAACACTTTGGAGGCATAAAAATGTCCAGTGATACTAGCAGAGTCAGGCACAGGTTCCTGGACGACCGGGCCTTTTGCATCGAAAAATATTGCGTATACAACTCTCTTGACAGTGCGACTATATCGAGCGATTTGTGGTCTCAGGTCATTTTCTCCAATCCAGACTTTATAATTTTCTCTTGAGTCAGGTTCAGAAAAGTGAATCCATGTTTCATCACCTGTTACAAGCTCATTCAAACGTCTCTGGTCATTCTTTTCATATTTGGCGAGTAGCCGTTTGGAGATTTCAATACAAAACAAAAGCAGGACCTATCTTGCACAAACCATTTTGAGCTTCAAATGATTCTTTTGTTTATTAAAAACAGCTGATGAATTAATGCCCGTGATAATAGAGATATCTTCAACTGTATATCGAGCATCTTCATCAATTGTCCTCTTCATAGCAGGCACTTCCTACTCACCAACTGCAGACAACGATTTTACATAACGATGAAACCGCCCAAATTTTTAGGGCATGCCAGAGAATTACATCCCACAACTTTATCCAAGTCGGCCTTGATCTCAGTCGGCGAGCACTCAAAGAGCACCCGAATTTTATAGTATGTTCTTTGCTCAGTAACAGAATTGTTCTCTTTCTCCGATATTTTTACGTCACTGTCATCTTCCGATGTTATGCCACACGCATATATCTGCAGGTGTCCTGTGTGCTGCACCTGAAACTGCCAATCATGTTATAGAACGTTAATTTGTCAATCGTTCGGCATTACATTTATTGACAGGTTCAAAGAAACAAAGAAGTTATAATATTCAGAACTCTTCCAATATGTTTTCAATTTATGAACGTAGTTTCTCGAGGACAAGTTTTGACACAATCCCAATCAAGGGTGTAAGAGAGATAACCTTTTGCAGATACCGTCATCAAAGTGAAAAGTTGTTTCCCTTAGTCTGTTATCTAGAATCAGGGGGATGCACCTATTTTCGAATGTTCGCCCTAACGTCATGAGTATGTCATTGAAGGTTTTCGTTTCAAATCACCCCAAAACCAAGAATGTACCTAAAAAGTCATCTGAAAAATATCAAGGTTCTGATTGTTCCGCGATCCTTCACTGCCGCATCAGAGATTGTGTGATATTGTAGCCCGAGGACAAGGTTGTCATCTTTATGGCTAGCAATTTACCGACAAGATTATTTTCCCAAAGACGATGCGCATGTAGTAGGGCGAGAGGTTATAGTTTTTATTGCATTTTATTTTCAGTTGTGATCCAGTTTCACAAATGTTTTGTAACCAGTGCATGCGTGAACTTACCGCTACCATGTGTATTTACTAAAATATCCATGCGTGAACTTACCGCTACCATGTGTATTTACTAAAATATCCATGCGTGAACTTACCGCTACCATGTGTATTTACTAAAATATCCATGCGTGAACTTACCGCTACCATGTGTATTTACTAAAATATCCATGCGTGAACTTACCGCTACCATGTGTATTTACTAAAATATCCATGCGTGAACTTACCGCTACCATGTGTATTTACTAAAATATCCATGCGTGAACTTACCGCTACCATGTGTATTTACTAAAATATCCATGGATTTTCTGAGATTATACCCGATAGTCAGTCTAAAAAATGAGTGTTTAGTCATTGAATGTGAGGTTAACGTTTTGAAATGCATAGTCTGACTGTTTGAGACATTAAATGGTACAATAGCAATTAAATAACCAATAAAATAGTTTTATATTAATTTCTTTTGAATATTAAATGGCGGAGCTTGGAACTTTTGATGAATATGTGTTTCAGGAGCAAAATAAACACTGGACACTTTCTCTCAATAAGAACTTTTCATTTTAAACAAATAAATTATAGCATGCGAACTTTTGCGTTTACCGTATCCAAATTCGGGCGTGGTCTCTAGTTGCCAAAAATTCAGTTTGGTCAAGTACAAGTATCTTCTTTTAGTACTGAAGTCTTAATTAATTTTTATTTTTTAAATTTTGTTTTACAAATATATGAAATGTATCTGTATATTTGTCTGTTGGATTGTTCTGATTATTACTAGTCCCGGCTTCCTTGAGAAACCCATGTAAATATTTAGCTTTATGAAAATTACACCGCCCCCCTCCGATTATTTCTCAATATTAGTTGTTGATACTGTTGTAATGTTAAAATATGTTAAAATACTTGTATCATGTAAGGAGAGGGCTAATTAAGCTGTTGAAGGTTGTGACCAATCACATTGTATCATTTTGTGACATTAAACATGTTTAAACTAATTACTCTTTTCTGTGAATAGATGGCGGGAGTGTACGATGAAATTTCTAGACTATTTTTCTGTCTCGCAGGCCTATGTTTATGAGCAAACTTTTCTGAAACGGAGAACCATCAGGTCGATAGGACACTTACACAGTATGGAGGAATAATGTATATTTGAGTTGCGTTGAAAGTTTGTGTGACAATAATTTGCGAGAAGAATATGCAGATATACAACAGTCATACTTTAGGAGAAGGCACATTTATTTAAGAATTGCACTTCATATTATACCCGATTCAGTCTTGAAGCTTGAAAATGGATCACGTACTACCTAAACGGTTGTAACGAAGCGAATGCTGTTCACGCATATTATGCAGTCGATTTTCAAGGTTCATGACGTCATGGATCCTGCAAAATATGAAGTGTATTGCTTATAATTTCAAATAGTCATAAAACAATAACGAATCTCAAGAAAATTGTTTACAAATATAGTAAAATCACACAAGGGTGCATGAGAATCTCCTTAATGGTGATAGGAACTAATAACTTCTAGTTTTCTGCGCCACATGATGCGATTTTAATTAATATAAATGCTTGTCGCAAAGGCTTGGTAAAACATTTTTACTATATAATTGTACGAGATTTTCACCTGGTCGCCAGTCACCGCTTTCACCTTAACACAAGTATGTCGTGGATAGTGTGTACAGCCGTTAAATGTGAAAATTCCTTTAAATGAAAAAGTCTTGAATATATGAAATTTGGCTGCACATATAAAATCAACCACATATATTACAACCTTTTGTTACGTATGTAAAAACTAGATTCTTACAAATGTAAAAAAAATAGTGAAAAAAATTGAGAAAAAATAATTTTTCGTATATGTGAAAAAAAATGCTGCAAATGTACAAAAAGACATCGTATAAAGTCAATGCTTTATCCATTTAAGTTGCCCTTATATGCTACAATAATTTAGTCACATACGTAAAATCAACTACAAATTTAATCAGTTTTTGTTATATACCAAAAAGCTAGGTAACCACAAATGTAAAATGTTGATAACAGAGGTAAAATAAATTACTACATATGTGAAAAGATAATTATACAAATGTGAGAAGCTGAGTTTGAAAAAAAAACTATCGTCCGAGGATCATTCATTTTCTTCGTGGGTGTGAGTAAGAATGTATTCTGTAATGAAAAACGTTGAATTATTTTACACCGTACAGTAGTGCATGTAGTAGGTCGGTCAAGATAGGTGATAGCAAAATAAGGCGATCTTGTGGCGAACACTACCTGCTTGGAATCGATAAGTAGAGAATTTATTATCTGAAACATAACAATGCAAACACACTCTGTCTTTTTAATACGTCGACAGACGAGTCATAATCGCCATGTTTATGAATATGATCTGTTCTTGGACATTCCACTTTGCTTGGTAACATTATCCCCAAATCTCACGGATTATATTTCCATGACGTCTGAGGAGTAGATGTAAAATAGGAGTATTGCCCCAGGTGATCTAACTTGACCCCATTTTCCCCACTCCACTAATAAGGAGCTGTCACAGCCCCCACCCCATACCACCCTTACTCAGTTGTATTTCATTAAAGGCAATAACCTTATTTACTACCTTTCAGTATTGGTCGATGGAAAAGAACCAGGTCAGCCCACGGCTTGCCACAGTTTTTAAGGCAAGTAGTGAGGAACTAATAGTACAACGTTGATCAAAGATCAAATAGGAAGGGGGGTCCCACAAAAAATTGGCTCACTGTTTCCTTCTCCATTTAAGTTTCTAAAATATTTTAACTATGGAAGCAGTGGTAACAATGTTTATGTGAAAATTTATGCTTGGTTAATGAATGAAAATAAAAAAGGGTCTTACCTTGTAATTAATAATCAGATTCTCGTTTTCGAACAAACCAGCCACGCTCGCCGACAACCGGTCGAATTCTCTCATCGGCTGAAATTTTGGAATAATTAATCCTCTCACAGCTAGTTTTGTGACTGAAACACATGATACAATGTTATGATTTAAAGGCGTGCCGTATTTAACATCAGCAAAGCGAAATGTGTACATGCTGCTTTGTTACTGATGTGTTTTTGCCGTTAACAGTATTTACAATTATCACGTTAATTATTGTGGGACTTGGTTTTTTTGCAGTGACAAAATAAAGATGTTATTAACGCTAACACTGATAGCACATGACTTGCTGCTGTTGTGTTAGCACGTAATGCCGTCGCTGTTCTGTATAAGGCGCTTGCGCAAGCGCTGAAAAAACATGTAGATTTACCCCTGAGTGATAATGTACTCTAGAATGTTGTACACTAGTTCTAACAAAGAAAGCAGACAAATATTTGTTTGCGTCGCAGAACAGCAAATCGAGGTGAAACAATGGATCATATAGTGGTGGCGCGCTGAGAATAGTCCTCATCTTTCGCTCTATGCTCAAGAGCGGAGTATGAGGGCAAGAAAGTTGTCCTCTCAGCTATTTTGAGGGCCCTACTGTTTGAGTCGTTTCCACTGTTTCAGCTGTTTTCGCTGACCAAACACAGCGCAAGCGCACATCTATGCGGAATTTCCAGCGAGACTTTTCATAATTTATTTGCGGGCTTCGACTTTCACTTTGAGTATCAGCTCGTTTTTTGCCACGTCATCGATGATAATTGAAGCGTATGTTTTGTGTGATGCAGCCCGTATTTCGTTTTTCATAACTGAATATTTGTCGACTTCATCGAGGATGAGCTTAAATTCTCCGTCGGAGATGGCGTTGTCGTTAAGCGCCTTGGATATGTAGTTAGATATTGTGTTGAGTTTTGTCTCGACCAGAACGCGGATTTCGTCCTACTTTCTAGCCTTCAGTAAAGCCGCTGGATAATACAATTTCCGGCCATGGAAACAAGCATGCAGCCCAAAGATGTGATCTCGAAGGCAACTGCGATGGGGGCGACAATGATTGTTGACAATAGGCCAATCTCTGCCACACCTGTACCCACAGACACAGCCATAAGTGCGATGTCAACGCCATCAAACGCGTTTACCGTGCTCCTGCACTGTTTGTACAGAGTGTGTCGCTGTTCGGCCTCAGCGTTTAAGGAAATTTCAGCCTCGCATATCTTTTTTAGGCTAACATTTTGTGGATCTTGGAGTTTTGAGAACAGCGACATTACAACTTCTTTATGAGGAGTGTGATATAAAAGTTCAATTTACCCGGAGGGATGTGGGCTGGTTCCCTGCGGGTACGCACCTCTTACCTATCGGCGTGGCGTAATCGCAAGACGGCGATGATGTCAAAGAAAATGTCCGTTTCTTTAATGTCTTTAGATCCGGTAATGGCATGGTCTTTCATACGTCCACCAGCACACCCGCCTTCAGTCCGCAGAATTAGTGATTGTTAGTTGGTGATTGCGTTTTTTCTGGCAAGTACTGTAACGCGACAGAACATATTTTTATCGAAGATTACACGGTTTTTTAAGTCTGGTGAGCTAAGTGATAGACGGTGTTACATGCCCAAAAGGAAAGTTAATTGTCGAGGCTATTTCGCCAAATACCACATCGGCATTGTTGAAGCGCCCCCCCCCCCCTTCGAGCTTGCGCTCACTACTTTTGGTTTTGTCTTCGACAGTGGAAGGTCAATTACCCCTAGCTAAGTACGGGTTGGCTTAGGGTGGTTTTCTAGGTGGCCCCAGTGCTCAGTGTCTATCTGCTTTTCATCCTCGTTCAATCTCAATGTGAATAATTCGTGATAACGTCGTGTATTGGTTAGATATTATTTGCTTCACTGCTTTTTTTGTATTTTCACAAAAATGAGTGATGTTAGAAAATAACCTTGACCTTACAGCGCTTCTCGAATTCCCAAAAATATCATTGTCCCATAAGTTTCCAACATACAGATTTATAATTTTCAGACTAAATCGTCTATCACATATTATTTAGACTTGGCTATTGTTGGATTATATATTTTCTTTAATTTATTTGCCCAATGAATTACGAAAACGGAGAATCTAATGAAGAGGTACTTCCTAGACACAGCGATGGCCACCATTATTAGCCCTTGGCAGGTTCACTTATGGTTTCAACCTGATTTTATGAAGCAAATAACGCAAACAAGACAGTTAAAATCTTTGCAAAAAATATATATTTAGAAAGTACTTTTCACAGATTCTATTCATAAAACTGCTATTTACATGTTGGTATTTTAAGTTTCGAAACACAAGTTGGTGTGTTTTCACCAGTGATAACTTTTGGTGGAAAGGATTAATGATGAATCAGATATGAAACACATGCCTGTGAACGTGCAGGGGTTTGTTTGTCGCCGCAATGGATATGAACACCAGCTGACGATGCATGCAACACATTTAGCCTGGGGTTACAAAACAACACGGTAACTACTCGCCTTTGTCGAGGGAACATCTCAAAAGTCATAAATAACTGACACCCAGTGTACATCTTAAAAATCACAGGGCGAAGTTGTTTTCGCTTTCCTAACAGAAGAAGGCGAAGTTTACATTTTTCGGCGACTGAGTTGCCAACTTCGCTTCGTAGCGTGACCCCTGGTTATTTAAATGGACTAAGCATTCTTATTAATGCAATTAAATATAAAAATTTGCTGACAAAGATTATGCCCATTATACATGCATATCTAAACACGATGACACTGTTATTAACATCAGTCATATGCATGAAAAAATGGGTTTCACTGGTCTGATGAAATTTTCCACATTCAGAAATTATTGTAAAGGGATACACAACTATTGTTATTGACAAAAACATACAAGATCAATTATTTAACAAAATAAATGTCTGTACCTTTTTCACACGTGAAACAAGTGTGATACTATGAATGTAAAATGCAGTTTTACAATAGGAATGAACAAAAGATCTTCCATTTTATGTGCAATGAACACATCATTTACCTTCTGTCGCCAGGCATGCATGTAAACCACATATTTGGGGCCTTCCACTCAGTTGCTCACTGGGTTTGGGCCCTCCGCCCGTTTTTGGAGTTAGAACTTCATCCAACCTCTCCTTGGCTGAAAATTAAAGAATGAATATAATATATTTTTAATAACATTAAAGAAGAACATTACTAAATGAAGAAATTCACTATTGTTACAAAGATTTACTGTGCTTGTTACTCTAATGCTTGGGTGTTACAAAGATTTACTGTGCTTGTTACTCTAATGCTTGGGTAAACCATAAATCTTTAAACCCAAAATGACAAAGTTTTTATACTGGTGGTTCTGTTCATTTTCCATTTTCCAGTTTTCTGAGCATAGGATGCGAGGACACTTGTGTGTATATTTACAATTAGAAGAGGTTGAGGTGAGTAGTGATAACTGAGAATAAAGAGTGGGATTAATGCTGCTTTGCTGTAGGCTATTAGTTTCTTAAGACAGACATATAAAAATAATTATGTATGAAGTATTACATCTGAAAACATGATTTAGCTCTCTTTCAGACATACGATTATCATATTTTATGTTATTGTATTCTGATCAAGTCATTGTTACATAACGGTGTCAAAGAAAGTTAAGCAACACGTGAACAAGCTCAAACTTGAACAGTTTATTATGCGAAGCATCTTTTTCACCAAACATCGTACAATGTTTAAATCAACACGCAGATATAATAGAGTTAATATATTCATTTAGTTACTAGAGACATGTTTTCATATACACTTATGCTTGTATCACACACCAAAAAAAAGCAGATCACACACACGCGCATAAAACAAAACAAAAACATAGAAACAAAACTGTACAAACTTGATTATCAGTATGTCATTTTTCATTTATTATTTTCATTTATTTCCATTGTTGACACACTACATGTTTTCATGTAAAATTATTGTAACATGTATGTGCAAACTTCAAAATGTAAACTCCACAATTATCTATGTTTAAAAATAATTGTCTCTGGTTTAATAAATCGATTTCAGAATAATGTTTTGACATATAATTTTATGTTGCTTAATAATCTTTTTGCTTTACGTTATCATATTGCTTCCTGCATTGTCACATCGTTCTTGGCTATGAGGAAATGCTAAAAAAAAGTAAATATATTTGTTAAGATATTGATCTTAAACAGTATCTTGATTGAATCGTTAAAGCATTTAGAAATGTTTCATAAACTGGGATTAAATAATCTGATCATGCTGTAATAAAATAATATCATATTTGTATTCTGGACATGAGAGTAAAAATCACAATCCAAATTTTTTAATTAAAACTTCAGAAACTCATGCAAATAAATGAAATAAATGTTTAAAATTGGAACAATATATTTATAATGATTTTTAGCTTGGTAATCCTTCTACATAGTGGATGAATTTTTTTAAAAAATACACTTAAAAATTGGGGTGGGGTGGGGGTGAAATATGGACCCAATCATTCCTATGTAAGCTGCCTTTGTTGAATCTGCATAATCAGTGATATCCATAAAATTGTATGATCAACAAATTAATGAAAACTAGGCCATTTGCATTATTATTTTTGTGTAATTTCCAAATGTCGGCTTATCATCAATTTAGTTGATTACAAGGTGTCGCGAAATGCTTCAAACACGTCCGCTTGCAGAAGCACATCGGTATTGTGATAGTCGCCCGTGGTTTTGCAGCCAAAGGTCTTCCACACTCTGGTCATGCTCGTGATCTTTTTCGGCTATACATGCGCAGCTGAGTTGGCTGTAGAAGGCCTCTATCGGTGGAAGCTGTGTTTCTTTCCAATCGCTGCCAGTTGCTCATGTATTCGTATGGGTGGACGCCCTTGCGATACAAACGGTTAATGCCACCGTCCAGCGTTTCGCTTGCATGCTTCGCCGTGGCGCGGAACTCCTCCTTAGGCAATCAGCTTTTCGAGGCTGCTGTTCATAAACTGGATGCTGTCAACAAATTGCAACTGTCCTAGTGAAAACTTCATATACTTCACCATGTTGTTTAGAATGGCGCTTATCTTTTCGTCGATGCTGTTCCGATGGCATCCATAATCAGGTGGCCATCATAGCCACGCATATTATGAATCACAACAGGCACCTTTTTTATTCTGGGTAGATGCACAGCTTGAGATTGCATGCTTGATGGGCCATGCCGCTGTATTTTCCGGTAATATGGCAGTGGTCGCACACGTGGTCTATTCGCACCTGTCTGCCACAGATATGGCAGTCTTTCGCTTCCTTAAAGTTCCTCCAGTCGTTCCTTCCCATGATCATCTCTGCTGGGTTTTGAAGCTCCTCTCTGATCTAATCAAGCTCACGCTCGAGGCTCTGGATGAAAATGGCCACAGCCTCATTACCTCGGTATAACATGGGTTCATTGGATACCCCATCACAGCGGACAACTATAAAACAAAAGCCACACGGTATCTGGTCATCAATTTTCTGTATGCTGCTTTGCGCTGGATTGTTGGAAAGGCCTCCTTGCGAAACGAAGTGTACGTTTAGTGCCTCGAAATGTGCATAGATGATGTATGGAACACGCACCTGGCGATGGTGGTTCTTGAAGTCTAGGATGAGGCTTGAATTGCCTTCTGTAAGGACACTCGCTATGGCTTTTCGCTTACACCGAGGCAGTCTTTAAGTGTGTCATTCCAACAGGTCGGCCCAACGGAAGACGTGGATGCAGCTGCGACAGACGTGCTTCTTGCCATGGGCCTTGCTGCGCTTCGATGCCAGAGTCCTTAGGCTTTTTATCCAGAAGTAGTGACTCTTTTCTGATTCACCGGCGCTTGCCATTCCTGCAATCAGCAATATGCCAACAAACTCGCTGCCTAACTGTAACTTTGCTGCTTATATGTCGTGGATAAAGGCCATTTCCCAACCAAAGACATTAACCGCGATAGTTTCGTTGCGACGCTCAAACTACCTTGACAGAAAGTCAATGCCTGTAAGGTCAAGCTCACCCAAGTGCTGACGGTACTTGCCTGGTCTGTCAACGGGTCGATCGTGTGATAGATATAGAGCTGACAGGGTAGCCCATTAAACACAGCGATTATCTGTGTTTTTACATTCGTTACAGATCGCCGTGGTATACATTTTGGCGCTGGAATCTATCTCCGGCCTCGAAATGATCGGTACTGCGACACACGGATGTCAAGCACTTTGCATAATCGAGTAAAATCTCCTTCAAGATCCGATCACGCATATAATGTTTAATGCGTTTCAGTATGGCATTATATGCTTGGTCAACCAGAGCTCAAGCTCATCACTGCGCGGTACGACTACGGCGTCAGTACGAAACCAGGCAGTCACTTTTGTGGTTGCAATCTCAGCTTCTTTGTCGTAAACGTTTTCTATGTCAGGCACGGCTTTCTCCAGCTGTGCTGTTAGGATGAGGCTAAACTTTAGGTCATAAAGGTTTGTGACGCCATAGGATTAAAAAATGCAAAGTTGCCTGTTTCTACTTCATGCTTTTCAGGCACGGTGGCGCGATAGTCGTTCACAACCGCGTTGATTCTACCCTGCCGTACGGGCTGGAATAGACATCTGCGGCTCTTAAGGCAGGTAAAATTATACTCCTCGAGAATACTGTTTAGTGCTTCATCAATTAGCACTGTCTGCAGTTATTCTGTCCTCGCGCTAAGCGCTTGCGCAGGTGACGGTTTCAAAACACGTTTGCTAAGTGATGCTGGAAATGGCCGCTTCCGCTCTTGGCGTAGTGCCGGAATTGGCCGAGCTGCTGGTGCTGGCGCACGAAAAACTGCAAACCCATCGGAATAAGTTTCAGGGCTAATCTCCTCTCTTTTAAATAAACTGGTAAGTTCCAGTACTGCACTATCCATCTGCACTTTATTTAACCACTCAACCTTTCTCTACATGAAAAGTATTTAATTTATATCTGTCAATCAGTATATGTGTATATATATATATATATATATATATATATATATATATATATATATATATATATATATATATATATATATATATATATATATATATATACACGAATAAATAATATTATCATACAGGTTAGAGAATATTCTAATTCGTATTCTACGGAGATTCGAACCCAGATCCACGGGTTACCCGCCCCATCTGGACCATGCACACATCACCATTTATTATGCTACAAAGTCGGTGGTATAGACCTACTCAAATGTGGCCTATCTCTTTCGCCGTGCCATTGGCGCCGGAACTCCGCACTGACAATAAAGAGGAAATTTAGCTTTTGTCCCTATCCCCGATTTAGTGCAGGCATATGTACCACCGCCCATGAGTAACTTCTGCATGTGAATTTTATAAAACATCACCATGCAGCTCGTGCCGCACTGATACATCTTCCCAATCAACATACATGAGTATTTATTATCCCCTGTTTATATAGTTAAGTATACTTTTTTTTAATTGGTAAAAAAACAACAACAATTAGTTACGTACATTTTGGTAGCATTTTATAGATTCCCTAATAGTTTGGTGACCCCATTCTCTGCCCCCTGGGGGGAGGGGCTGGAGGCAACTCTTTATTAGTGGGCTGGGGAAAATGGGGGCCAAGTTAGGTCACCTGGTCAATACGCCTATATTACATCTGCTTGAGGTCAAACATAGTCCTGGATATTCTAGTAATGGATTACCACAGAACCTATGAAAATAGTCCTTGCTTATTTTCCGATCGGTGCATATAAGGTTTAATGTTTCGCTAAGTTCCTGATATTCTGTCGGCTCATGATTAACACGTATGTACATGGACAAATCTAACTGGAATTACATGTAACATATACTGATTGAGCGGCTTAAAATGTAGACGAACTCAGGTGTTGCTTTGTCTAGACGTTGAATATAAAACCTATATAATGTCAGTATCATTAGACACAAAATACTAGACATACGATCTCCATGACCTACTGAAAAATAATTTATAACAAGCATAAAAAAAGCTAAAATCGTATTATTATCATGTAAGAATTATACCGTGTGATGACAAGTTTATATATCGTTTTTCTAAATAGACAAGCAATGTTGCAGAACAAACTCTATTTACCGTATATACTTGCTTACATGTAGAGTCGAACTGCAAACAACACAGACCCTGATCTGCCGTCGTATAATGCGCCGGCAAATCAGTATCTACGTTGCTAGTTTTACTAGTTTTACTGCTGATTACTCCTGACAAATTGCATAGACCTAGATCTGTCGACGCATTATGCGACGGTAGATCTGGGTCTGTGCAGATTGCAGTTGGACTCGACTTATAAATGAATATAAGGATATCTATATATATATATATATATATATATATATATATATATATATATATATATATATATATATATAGTGGTGAGAGTATTTATCTCTGTTCTATTTCCACAATACTGATTCTAACTGTGGCAAATGCCTTCAAATGCAAACGATGTATTGTGTGACAATAATTCTAGCCCTGTTGACACCAGAGAAATTACACAAAATCTGGAAACTTGTGTGGTCCATGCATGCTTTTATTGTCTCTAAACAAAAATCAAACAATCAAAAGCACAAAATAAGTCTCTTAACAAATTTTACTCTCCTTTCCCCGACCCAATCCCGTCTGTTTTCCAATACGCTAAAATACTTTATTTTATACCTACCAATTTTCTACCCAAGAAAGAGCCAGAATTTTACCGTCATTTCCTACAAGCTGGAAAACGATACTATCGTTTTCTAAACCCGTGTATCACCATACTCTCAAACGAGGCTGGGATTACTTTATCCTCGAGGTTTCCTGGAATGCCAATACTTGCATTAAACAAAGCTCTCACAGCGAATTTTTGGTTAAGAAACCTTGCGTTATATGTAAAATATCTCAAAGGTCTAAACCATGTTTTTGTAACAACAACAATAAAAAAAGCATTTATTCCTTTATTTTGAAGTAGTAAAATATTGCCAAAATGTTCGTCTGAAACAAGATCGTATTCGGAAATCGCGTACCAAAACATTACAGTTGTAGAGTACAACCAATTTACGGAAATTCATAAATGTTAACGTTAGTTAGTTTCATTCATAATAGATGAATTTGAAATATTCTCTGCAACAAATATGTACTATCAAGTTCCAACAATTTCTCCAATCCTGTTGTAAATAACTGTCAAAATAATGTTGTCATTCCCGTGTCAAAGTCTCGCTAGAAACAGTTCAACCTCATTCAGCCTGGCCTCTGAAAGAACTTTCCAGTCATTCAGCTGGTGAAAACTACCATGATGCAAAATTTCAGAACTGCACAATAACTGTAAATCACATATATGAGTAGTCTGCCCTCAAGCGTCGAAGAATTCGTGTTACTGACAGTGATGATAGTCAAACTGAGCGAGCGTTGTTTCACAATCTTCATTCATAAATGATAAAACTAATATTCATGCGCATGTCAGCCTTTCAAAAAGGAATTCGGTTTATGCTTTAAGATGAAGTTCGAATTAAAGAGACTGAAATTTTTAGCAATATCTTGTGTTTTTCAACTACATATGGTGACTTTATTAAATTATCTGAAAATTGATAGGTATATAACAAAAATATCATTATCACAGTAACGCGATTTTGATTCCTAGATCAGGCCTCGTTGTCAGCATAAAAATCCGGATCATTAGTCTCGTAATGATCCGGATTTTCTAATGCTGACAACTCGACGTGATCTAGCAATCAAGATCGCGTTACTGAGATAATACTATATATGTATCACAGTCATTACATCATTAATCCTTTTAACAGACGTGCTTCAATTAATTTAATCATGTTACATGAGTTTGTTATCGAACAAAATAACCACAGAATTTATCGTTATTTCTCTGTAATTCAAATAAATACGCAAAAGGTAGGTAAATGAAAATATCTGAATGCATCAGACTTAAGTACAACTGCACTAGCCTGTTTGATACAATTGAGTATGCAGTTTACTTTTAACCTTCCCAACAAAGCGACAAGTGTTTCTGCCGAGTTCACTTTCAGCTTTCAGTTTTGTTGAGAACCATCTTTGCTGGACTCGAAAATAGGTTCTTTTAAAAACCGCAGTGCAAGAAATGTCATGGATGGCTTCTT
Organism: Margaritifera margaritifera; assembly: GCA_029931535.1. Lineage (NCBI taxonomy): Eukaryota > Metazoa > Mollusca > Bivalvia > Unionida > Margaritiferidae > Margaritifera > Margaritifera margaritifera. The sequence goes on along the minus strand of JAQPZY010001568.1, from coordinate 2,783,627 downwards.
TTTTAGTACAATCGTTTGGAACCATGTCTTCACAAGACTTTCATATATCTGGCTTGAATTATGGCTCACTTTAATCACCTTGTCCAAGTGTAGCTGAACCAGAACCGCATGCAAATGGAGTCGAAACATTTGTTGCTACTGCATACATGCACCATGCTCAAACGGATTAAGAAATGCAGTTTAAGTAAAGTCTCTTCTGGTGAGAGAAGTTTACACTTCAGGCTTGAGAAAAAATCCACCATAATCGTTCACTTTTGCTACGGGTATCCGCATATCAGACTAAGATATAAACGGATTTTAAGTACATGTTCTTTGTAATAACATATGTAACAGGCCTCGTAACGTGTATACGAGTACCTCAAAGATTTGCATTATCAGAGAATAATGCGTACCAGAATTCAATACCAACAGACTTTTAGCACTGGAAGAAATATATAATATTTCTTGTCACAATTGCATTTTTAAACTACATTTCAATTTACCCTAAAACGAATCAAACAAGTCAATTTGCAAGACTACCAATTTTAAGCGATACAATGTCACTTTCATTGTCTCAGTCGTGGACACTAATCTCAACAATTTTTCATGTATCTGTCAAAAACGCACTTTTAAAAACCCTTCCATTCTACTTTCAAGATGATGAGCTAACCGAAAGTCCAGAGCTAAACAATAATATTTCTACAAAATTCTCAGAAGCAGATCTGGACCACTTTCCAAGCTTTAAAAAAGAGACTGCATTTTCTGCATTTAAACGCACAATCTCTTCTGCCAAAATTATTTGAATTAACGACTATTGCTTTAAAGATAATTTATATCAATATCAGAAATATGGTTGGATTATTCAGTAACAAATAGTGCAGTTGCAATTTAAAAATATTATTATTCGTTATGATAGGAACAGTCATCGTGGTGGTGTCTGTACTTACATTCGAAGTGACATTGTATTCTTCACTAAATATGACTTACACAGTACTGAAATTGAAGCTGTGTGGATAGAACTTTTATTGCTTAAATCCAAGCTAATACTTGTAAGCACATGTTATTGACCTTCACATGAAACAACGGTTTTGGATATAATGAGGAAAGTTTAGCCAGACTTAGATCTGATTATATAGAGGACGTTTGCTTGAAACGAGTTAATAACCGATATATTTCATCGAATGGATGAAAATACTTAAGTTTTTCACCCACGACATTAAATATATTTGTTATTCACTTGGAGTGTAAATATATGTAAATGATGTTTTTAGTTCATATCAGAAATATTTTCAGTTCAGTAATTAATAGCGTAGCTCCACTAAAAGAGGTAAGATTAAAACAAAGAACAAAGTGATGAATTACATAATATATCTTTGAAAGCCTTAAATATAGAGATTTGTTGCTCTATAGATAAAGAAGAGACAAAGACGATATGGATACTTACAAAGAATACTGCATACTGAATATTTTAGCAAAGTCCCAGGACCAGCAGCAATTATGCACTTCGACATTTAAGAACGCAACATCAGCTTTGTATCACAGCTGGTTTTCGTGTTTGATTGTCTGAGATATATCTATCTATCTATCTATCTATCTATCTATCTATCTATCTATCTATCTATCTATCTATCTATCTATCTATCTATCTATCTATCTAGGGGCATATTGGTACTATATGAAATGTTTTGTTTTCTTTGTTCAGGTTTTTAAAAATGTCATTTAGAAGACGAACAATGTCTAAGGCCAAGGTAATTACTATCATTCTGGTGTTACTGTATCTTTTGTGCGCGGTTCCATTCATCCGCCCACTTTCTTTGTGTCATTCAAATTCAAACACCATTAAAACGAATATTTCCAACATTAAACAGAAATTATTGAAGTGGGCACCTGTCTGGAAACGCGACAACCTCATACTTGTGTGATAAATTTGCATGTCCTTTTTAAAATTGTGCTTCGTATTTTCTTGAATAGTTACGGTCTTGCATATTCATGTGACATATTTTCTCCTGATAACATCCGCACAAGATAAAACGAATAGGTTCTTTTCATTTTAAATCATAAATCATAAAGAATGTCATAAAGAGAGATAAAATAACGGATTAACGTGAAGAAAATTGGTTTAAATTGAAACTACACCGCTACTTTCAAAGTGCAATATCAGGCATATGACGAATTTATCACAGGGAAAAATGTTGAAAATTGCTTTCGATGTTAGAATTCTAAATTTTCTGGCTAGCTTTCCAAAACGTATGGAACATTTTGATGTGTTAAGGAGGTAATTACACCACATTACAAAATTCTGTTGGACAATGATACAAAGGTAAGTATGTTGAGAAGATACACATATATCATTATCTTATTTGTTGACCTGTCGTATGTACTGAAAAAGCTGAAAATTACTTGATTGTAATCACTAATTCCTCATAGTTTTTTAAGGTTTGTTCAAGATTCGCCTGAATAGCGCAGTGGTAAAGCACTCGCTTTGCACTTCTGCAGCCCCGAGTTATATGCATGGCTCTGACACGTTGACAGGAGAGGTGGCCCTCTGTGCAGGTCGTTGGTTGTTTCCGCGTTCTCTGGTTGCCCCCATTTCCAGTATCACATTTCACCATTACGTGAACCATTTTTCATTGATTGTATGGGAGGACAATTCAACAACGGTAGATGAAAAAACTCACAAAAAGACAACAAAATAAAACAACAATTTCTGATGAATTTAAAATCATTGAAGTAAATTGTAAGAATTTGACAAAATTTTAATATTCATATTTTTCATTCGTTTTATCTTAATTGATACATTACTTCATAATTAGATTTCAAATTTTGTTTAGAATGCCTGTGGTTTTTTTTTCTGAAGACACAAGTCTTTCGATTCACATTTATTCCTTTATGCATACAATATATGAATTATACAATATATATTAAACAGCTTATATTCAAGGCTGAATTACTTTCGAGAATAACATGTTGCAGGACTTGGCTGCTTATTTTGAAGGTACTCTTACAATCGAGGCCGACACATTTTTTAAATGCTACATAATTTTTCAGACATTAAGTCTTGATGTTGTTGTAGTACCCTATTACATAAATAAGCTACGCAAAGATAGCCATGCAATATCTTTTTGCAATTAGAAGGGTTAACTTTTTATTCATAAATATTGTGCAATATTTACATGTAACTTGGGTAAATTAAATTTTTAATTCGTTGACTTGACCCTAGGAGAATAAACATGACTTTTACGAGGAGGCCTAACAAATCAGGAGAACATCGCTCACGTATACGAAGTCTTCGTTTGATTCACCAATTCATTCAAATAACAAAGTCCATTAAATATTCTCTAAATTAACCGAGAAATATAAGTTTGAGAATGATGCTGATGCTCAAGACTTTCTACTGCATGCTCTCTATGAAATATTGAGTTAAGATCTTTTCAAATGTACGTGCTTTCTTTTCTTTCTAAATCACGACTATCATTTTCTTAAGCAGTCTATTACTATGGTGTACAATGCCCTTAATCCCTCCAGAATTGTGTCAAAAACAGTTGTATTAAAAATTTAATGCATTTTCCACAACAGGAAAGCCCTTTTCTGCAGGCCCATTTTGTAGCTGGCACCATGTCGTCACTTTAAAGTTCTTCTGAACCTGCGCATAAACTGTAACTTATATATCTCTAATTTGATACGATATATTGCGTCCTTTCATGTTGAAAATGAAAATAAATTATTATCAAGATTTAATAGGCCTTGTTTGGTTATGTCAACAAACGAATGATCTTTGCTTCCTGATGGATCACTTTTTTCTCCCCAACTCTCTACACAACCTTTTTAAAAAATTTGCTAAAGCACAGCAGTAATGATATGGTCATACGTATTCCAGTGGTTATAGTGGCTGTTGTAACACCATTTTCTTTGAATAATTGCTTTACCTTTCACCAAATGGTAATTTTTCTCTAACTTTATCATTAATCCGTTCGATATTTGTTTCTAAAATTTCTCTCCAAATGTGTTAGATATTCAGTTATTACTTTATGCTTTCAACACTTTCCAACTGATCGTACCACATGGCCTTTTTGCTTGGGCATGTTTTCCTGCTGATTTCATTTTTAACTCTTCAATCTGTTTCATACAGTTCAATATCATATTTCATATATTTGTATTTTTAATTTGACAACTTCTAAAGCATTTACATAACCGCTTACTTCTCTTACCTCTTGTGTAAGAAACAGTCCTTTCACTACAGATGGATGCTCTCCGCAATGAGTTTATTCGTGGTAATCATCTGTTCATTTTTCTGCTTATCTTACCCATTGATGAAACTACTCCCATTGGATCAAACTACTCATTCGTGTCTATTATTTGCATTTTAATGTTTCCATGGACTTTTATTGTTGTCTTTGAACAATAGTGGGCTCCAGAGGATATTTGTTTTACATCTCCTCCAAATTAGGTGATACCCATTTATTACCTAGTTTTGTCCAACCTACTGTGACTAACAATACTTTCTAGGCTGACCTACTATAGTGCTAGTGGCTAGCATTTATTTAGTGCTACCTTTGCTTGAAATTTTAACTATCCTTCCGCAAGGTTTTTCATAATATAGTGTATCGTTTTTGGTTGTTTTTCTCAAGGTTGTATTGTAACTCATTCATTCCTAGAACTTTATTTATGTCTTTAACACCTGAAGCGAAGCGTCGGAAATTTCAGTACAAACAGCTTCACTTAGATAGGTTCGACTGAAATATTTCCTAATGAACTTGTGTATCTACTACATTATTCACGTCATATAAAGAAATTTACATTCTTGCAACTCAAAACCATCTAAATCTTTACAACCTTCTGCCATGTCTTGGTTTATTTCAATTGCAAAGATTGCGCCTTTAGCACATATGCAAATCACGATTTCATCGTTGATATACGGACATAAATCAACTAGAAATTACCGAATACAAAAATAGCAATAATCCAATTTCGACAGAATTTAAAGAATTACAATAGGAGTTGAACATAACTATTGCAAATAGAACATATGAAGAGATAATGGGTAAAATTTACTGCAAAACAGTTGAAAAAATGAGGGAAAAATAGATCAAAAAGACATATGTAGTCAATACTATAGCAATTTTAATTTCCAAAATATTTTCAGATGTTGCAATTTATACTACAACATCACAGATTAGCAGATTTCGTCTGATTATTGATTCAGTTAACAAAACAAACTGAAAGCTGATTACATGACTTCAAATTAGATACTTCACTAGATTTTTGTCATTCAAATTGGAATTACATATATCTACATTGAGTGATAGTTTGATCATTTTACACTTTTCATAACTTTCGCACATTCATAACTTTCCAACACATTGATCTCAAAAATACACCATAGAGTAAGATGTCTGAATATATTGAAAAAGTGCTTTAAAATAACCTGTACTCGTTACTTTCTTCATGATGCATTTGTACCTCTGACAAGCATTGTAATGACACACTGTTTCTCAGAGTGTCTGTCAGTCATGTAATAAAGTCTTAAAATAATACAAAGACTGGAAAAAATAGCGATTTCGCCAATGCAATTATTAATTGTTCGCGACAAAGTTAATTATTTGCTTTTCCTTAAATACTACATGCTCTTTCCACTCTCCATTAAACCATATTATATAATAACAACGAGCTCTTGTCGTGTTTATAATTAATGTAGTGGATTTTCTTTCCCATTTCATAAAAAGGGGCTTCCTCTAATCCGATATGAATTGAATACGTGCATCATTATCTCATCTAAGACTGTTGTCAATAATGAAGGTGCCACCTAATGGACAAACAAGCAGTACATTGGACATCTTTCTAAAACCCGGGGTTTCAGGAAGGGTGTGTAAGAAATTAGACGACATAGTTTTAGATCGGGATAAAGTGGAACGAGATCAGTCGGTTGAGCCTCCGACTTGTAGCCGGTGGGTTACGAGTTCGAACCTCAGTGCTGATGTGCTTTGCCTCACCTCAGCTTGTTGGAACTGTTGTTTGTGGCAGATGATAATAGCTGATAACAGATAATGTTACTTGTTGAAAATTAAAAACCACGTTAAAATAAAGACTAATGAAGTGGTGCGGGGGGATCAACGGAATAAAGAGGTGTGAAGTATCTGAAAAAGGGCGGAGGAAAGACTGAAAACATTGACAACTCTTTACTAGTTGGGGGAAGGTGTGGGTGGGGAATCTGCATCCTCCTCGTCCACCCTCAACCCTTAAATCCGCCAATGCTATTTCAATTTATATCGAATTGATGAGATTATGAATTCTGACGCGGAACAACGAATAAGGTGAAAGCAAACCGAATGTTTTTACCTATCGGCGACAGAATTCTAACCCATATGTTAAAGTTATTGGTTGAAACAAACAAAATCTAATCATCTATAGCTGTAAGGGTGTAGATTAAATTTCCCCATGAAAGACTAATCCAGTGTAACTTTGTGTCTTACAATATATATATAAGAAAATTTGGGTGTAAACACAAGACCCATATATTTCTAAAATGAAACTGTATCAAGTTGTGCCCTTTTAAAAACCACTTTTCGTAATCTTTTAAAGGTCTTCCATTGCAAAACACAATTACTTTTGTCTTATCCAAGTTAACAACCATTCCAATGATATTACAAAAGCGTTCTATTATGTGTATTTGGTGTTGCAATGTTATCGACGTAACAACGTAATTAGCTACATCATCAGCAAAACATAGTGCTGAAAATATACTGTATTATCGTGACGTCCTGTGGAACAGAATCCTCGGTGTGCCCCAAGGGGGCGAAGCCTCCAGAATCTCCTGCATTTTAAACGTTTATATGCTTAATATTGTTATTGTTCATGGACAAAACATATCATTTTAAATTAAGTGATAAGTGTTTCTATTAACATAACTACTTTAATCATCATAGCAACTATGAGTCGTTGACCTGATATTTTTACGCTGGCTATCACTCTTTCATAGTCATTATTTGATGCAACATTCTTTAGACAATATTTAAAAATACGTGAAAGCCAGATATGCAGCCATAGGTACTTATACCAATATCAAAATACATATTAAAGTGGGTGATGACTATTGCATTTATATTATCGTACTCATAGATTATACTCACTGCTTCCTCTCTTCGTTTTTAAATGTTTCTTCAAATAAACATAGTTACACTCATAGTTTTCAAATTATCTGACTAATGGGTGAGAGTGGGCTCAATCCCCCAATGCTATCTCAATTTATTCTTTATTATGAGATTATGAATTCTGGCACGGAGCAACAGATAAGGTAAACAGAAACCGAATGCTTTCGCCTATTGGCCACATAATTCTGACCCGTATGTTAAATTTATGGGCTTGAAGAATTCAAATTTAATCATCTACTTGGTATAGGGTATAGGGGTTGGTGCATGCAAGCAAGGCGATGGGTGCCCTAACCCGCGGATCCGGGTTCGAATCTCCGTAGAGTACGAATCAAAAATTATCTAACCTGTGTGATAATATTATTTCTTTGCATTTGAAAATTCTGGTAACGTTATCAAGCATTCTCCTGTAGGATCCAAGGGTAGCACTTACCACTCTGTTTGGCGTATATTTGTATTTCTCTCCCCCCCCCCTCTCTCTCTCTCTCTCTCTCTCTCTCTCTTTATATATATATATATATATATATATATATATATATATATATATATATATATATGCACATGTTTTCTTGTATACAGTATTATCTTGTCGTACTTATATCGAGGATGAATTTACGCCAGCTATAACTTCTAAGTCCTTATTTGATGATTTGATGCAACATTATTTGGACAATATTGATACATACGTAAAAACCAGATATATAGCCATCGGTAGTATTCTAATATCGAAATACATATTAAAGTGGGTGATGACTGTTGCATTTCTAGTATCGTACTCATAGATTAGACCTACTGCTTCTGCTATTCGTTTCAAAAGGTCTCTTTAAATCAACATAGTTACACTCACAGTTTTCAAATTATTTTACTGTACCAAAATCGATATTAAGATGTCATTCGGTTCCATTTGCGTGCTTACCGTTGACACTTTGTTATCCTCATGTAAGAGAGCGATGAGGAAACATTGAAATATAGCCATATCAAAATATATTAATATTACATAGATATGAGTCTTTTATAGCAATTTATATTATCGCACGTATTTTCAATCTTATGCCTAAAACTGTATCTGGAGTTTTTGCGTACATTTAATTTAAATACAAATTAATCGTTACTTAAGAAAAAACTTTTAAAAAATCCATTATAAAACTGTGTAAGGATCTTTGTACATTAGAAATGAGACATAAATAAGCCCACTTGTACCACGTGTGGCAGAATACAGGGGTGAAGCCCGAAATTTTGATTGAAAAAAAACCAAAAGAAAACTCAACTTTAAAAAAGGACTTGTTTTGAGTCGATAACAGTATACAACAGATTGAAAAATTGAGTTTTTCCCACAAACTGTACTAAAATATAGTAACTTTGAGTTGAAAAAACTCAGAAATTACCACTCTGAGTTTGCTTAAATTGTCCTCTTTTCTTACTTTTAATTACGGAATTACGTCTTAAAAATTGTGTGATTTTTTTTATACGTTTTGAAAACTTTCTTATAAAAGTAAACATTGTAATCGCTTAAAGCGTAATTCGGAAAGCTCTATACATTTTGAAGCCACTTCATTCTGTAGGTTGGACGAAACCTGTTCATGCCCATAATTGTATTAACTTTTCATCTGCTTCATTTAATGCCTTATGTCCAAATACTAGATCACCTTCTCTATAGCGTCCTACCCAATAGGTTACATACAAAAGGTAGCACTAAACAGTTTTGTATGATTGACCATAGGTAAATATTTGATTGAATACTTCATTTGCATGTTTCTCCCTGGTGTTAATAGAGGTGTCAAGAATGCACGATTTCTAGCCCAGTTCGAGATTAAGTTTTGGCTCACAATGTGCAATGAGCGACTACCCATTTTCTAATAGTCTTCATCTTCCTTAAAGTAACATCTGAAACTCATTTGTTACCGCCTTGAATATACAATCTCAGTGTAGGTTCTTTGCGGAGGTTGAAAACCGGCAATTTTATAGATCTTCACTTGTTGCGAGGACGTGATTGATGTGGCTCTCAAAAGGATAATCAAACGAGGATCCGTTTGCAGTGCTAGTCCTTTTATTAATTATGTTTCTCCATTTTATGACGAGTTTGAAATGTATACATGTTGATGGGCGTTTTATTTGATAGCGGGTGGCTTTCAAAGGTGACAGAGTCCATCCTTAACGTCGTTGACCTTAGCTAAACCTATTTAATGCTGCCTAAGATTCTGTCTCTCCTGCATATATATAGACTGAATCGGAGTACAAAACAACCCCAATGCCGATGATCAAAAATTTAAAATTAAGCCCGATTCGAAAAAAGGCCTACTTTGAAAATAACCAATCAAGTATCTATGACGTTTTGCTGTCAAAACTAATATCATAAGTAATTGTAGATACACATAAACCATTTTCCCATCGTTTTCCGATATTGTTACTTGAAAATATGTCAGTGGGGAGCTACTAATCGTCTCTTATTTTGATAATAGCTCCAGCTTTCACTTAATCCTCACTCTCAAACCTGATTGTTATATCCCTTGACATATGAACTAGATTTGCCAAATAAAAACATTTACAAATCATAACAGATATGTTTCGACCTTGTAAACGGTATCATTGTGACAAGTTTACTAGCCTCCCGGAAGTGATATTAATACAATTCCTAGATAACACAAGGGATAAATTAAATGCTGAAAAAATACCGGTTAACTCATTGCAGCCTAGTATTTTCTGATATTTCTTTTCAAAAGTATATTGTCCTTTTATAAAGCCGCTATTTCGTTTCACTATATTGTACAATCCTTGTCATTTAAGGTTTTAAAAGATTTAGTCACAGTTCCAAGGAAACAAAGATCATTGAAATGAAGAAAGATGGAACCCTACTAAGATGCAATGACATAACTATGGGAAGCTTTAATTATAATAAAATCTTATCTATTTTGAATTTTTCTGCCGAAACCTGCAAAGAATGACTAAATTAAATGTTAAGTGTACTCATTTGAATATGCGACCACTATATAATTATTTGAGGTTCCATTGGACGTTCGTTTCAATATATCGGCATTTTTCTAACCCATGATCTATGCACTTCATGTTCCATGAACTCAGGACGTAGCCTCAACATCTTTTAATAGAAAATATATTTCTTGGATATTTAATAAGTGAATATCGTGACAGTTTTTATCACTGAAACAACTTTATTTTCCGAAAGTATTTTCCATTAAGAAAGTTTTTTGTGGCACAATTTCATGAATGCGCAACACAGGCGGTTGAACTTTACCTATGTAATACATCGCAGTTCAGAGACCTCCGGAACTAAACTCTCATTGCATTATTCCATACATTTTGTTCCTGTAGAGATTTACAAGTTGCCTGCCAATATATGCCAGGTATATTGTATTCTGAAAGTGTCAAGTGAGGCAGATACATAATAACAGAAGTTTTATGACACTAATTTATCCCAAAACTATAACACCATTATGTCTACCAGTCTCTGTAAAAATTTATAACTAGAACATCTGAATCTTGAGAGAGCTTTACGAACATAAAATGGTAATCCCGTGAAAAATATACTTATCAATATTTAATAGTTTTATAATTTTGATAAAGCCTACATCTTGAATTCTGTGCTATTATAATGCCAATTTTGATTCATGCAATCGTTCACAGTTTAAGAAAATGCTGCTACAAATACACTAACACTTCCAACATCTTGTGATACCCATTTGTAAACCCAAAACCATACCTAAATAATAAATTTCTCGCCTGTAATGCCCGTGTAACTCGTCCCTAATGATCCAATGATTGAATCATTTTATAGCATTCTGCTGGGTATCTACTCCTATCCATATGTAACAATTTACACCAATATTTAACACACCTGGAATAATCTGTGACACACAACGGTATTCTGCCACATTCTCCAAGGACAACATAATTATTCACATTACGTGAGACACATATATATTGTTCCCAGAAGCGATCTTGAACACTCTCAATACATTCGGAATACGTGTGACTCCAAATTTCAGAACCATAACATCATATAGGTTTTACCATAGTTTCCAATATTTTAAAGGTATCTTCACAACTAAAATACCCAAATTTCGTTTAGTAATAAAAATAATATAGACATAACAAATTTGATACTCTGTGCTACTAATGTTTCTTAAGCGTTTGTCCAAGGAAATTTGGGTGTAAACAGAAGACCCATATATTTCAAAAAAAGAAACTGTATCAAGTTGTGCCCTAATAAAAAACACTTTTCGTAAGCTCTTAAAGGTCTTCCATTGCAAAACACAACTACTTTTGTCTTATCCAAGTTAACAACCATTCCAATGATATTACAAAAGCGTTCTATTATGTGTATTTAGTGTTGCAATGTTATCGACGTAACAACGTAATTAACTGCATCATCAGATAAAAAATAGTGCTGAAAGTATACTGTATTATCATGACGTCCTGTGGAACAGAATCCCCGGTGTGGCCCCAGGGGGCGAAGCCTCATGAATCTCTTGCATTTTAAACGTTTCCAGGGCAAAATTTTAACCATCTAACTGTAAAGAAAACTTACTATAAGAAACGTTCCGGTTCTTTCGCGCTCATTCTCTGTTCTTTTTGCAGCGTTGCCCCCCCCCCCCCCTTTTTGAACCCCACGCCCGCCAGGATCCGTCTCTGCAAACTTTCCTACTTGAACCACATATGGCAGAATACGAGAGTGAAATCCGAGATTTAATAGAAAAGATAAAAATAAACTCTATTTAAAGAGAATCTTAAAGTGTCTACCCGGATGAGAAGTACTTGTTTTGAGTTAAATATAGCGTAAAACAAAATTGAAACATTTTGACTATATTTGCTTAATATTGTTATTGTTCACGGACAAAACATATCATGTTAAATTAAGAGATAAATGTTTCTATTAACTTAACTACTTCCATCATCATAGCAACTATGAGTCGTTGACCTGATATTTTTACGCCAGCTATCACTCTTTCATAGTCATTATTCGATGCAACATTGTTTTTAGACAATATTTATAAATACGTGAAAGCCAGATATGCAGCCATTGGTACTTAAACCAATATCGAAATACATATTAAAGTGGGTGATGACTATTGCATTTATATTATTGTACTCATAGATTCCACCCAGTGCTTCCTCTATTCGTTTTTAAACGTTTCTTTAAATCAACATAGTTACACTCATAGTTTTCAAATTATCTGACTTAGCCAAACTTGATATAAAAATGCAATTCTAGGTAAATAGTAAATGCAAATAAATGTACACATGGAATGCTTTCTGGCATTAAACAAATCCATAAGTTTATTACCGAGGTAATCCCAGATATGACCCATCTGAGGTCTTTATTTGTTTATTTAAAGTTGATTTACTCGGCATTCATCCAAAATGTTCTCTTAACTTCGACAGTTGGTGCAATCTTAATAGTGCTGCTTCCTTTCTTACAGCAATATTGTTACGACTGTATGGCTCGAACAAACATAACAAAAAGAAAGTGAAACCAACAATGCTTGTAAAAATCAACAAACAATTTATTCTAAATAATTAATGTGAAAATCAAAATACACTTACAGCATCGTGTATTATAATCCAAATAATCCAACAATTATTAGTGTCCTAATCACAAGTCCTGTATATATAGAAACTATAAAATGTTCCAAATGAATGAATATTCCAAGTTAATGAATGTTCCAAATGAATCTTCGTAATGAACGAATGTTCCGAATGATGGTTCCAAATGAATGAGTCTGGACTGTCATGATGTTCCAACGAAAATATGATCCAGGTAGCTCTGTTGAATGGTCCAATAAATAATTCCTTTTAAATTATTTATACAGCATGGCATTACATCATTAAAGGATTCCAGCATGGCTATTATTTCAAACAATCTGATGATTCCAAAAAGCTGATCATAAAAACAAACAGTTCTTTTCAACTCAAGTTCTAAAATGGAATTGAATTAATTCGTATTTCCAGGTCTTTTATACAACTTGCAAATGGCACATTTCACAACAGGAAACGTGTCATATTATGACCCAGAATGCAATACTAAATGCCTCTATTTCATGGAATTTTACTGAAGAATGATTGACAGACAGTTCTGACCTTGAACAAAAGGTCAGTAAACATGTTGTTATTTGATTAATAGTACAACTAAACCCAACTTAAATATAACTCACTATTTGACGGAACTTTAAAGTATAGATTCCATATACATAATTCCGTAACAATATGTATCACATAAAAACTTAACAACACGCATTTTCTTCAGATTTTTCTGTGCTATATTCAGGAGTTGATCCAGGAGTCCGTCTCCCATAATGCAGATGGGAATATGTAGACAATATAGATATATACACCAACATCGCAGAAAAAAAAATACAATGTAGTGGATTTTCTTTCCCATGTCATAAAAAAGGGGCTTCCTCTAATCCGATATGGGTTGACTACCTGCGTAATTATCTCATCCATAACTGTTGTCAATAATAAACGTGTCACCTAATGGGGCAAACAAATAAATAAGAGTACATTGGACATCAATATTTTAGGTCGCAATACAGAAAAACGAGATAGATCAATCGGAAGAGTGTCCGATTCGTAGCCGGTGGATCGCGAGTTCGAACCTCAGTGCTGAGGTGCTTTGCCTCTTCTCAGCTTGTTAGAACTGTTGTTTGTGGCAAAAATGGCTGATAACATATACTGTTACTTGTTGAAAATTAAAAGCCACATTAGAAACAAAACTATTAATGAAGCTGTTTGGAATAAATGAAATAAATGGCTGTAAAGCATCTGAAAAAAATTGTTGATTCTTAACTCGTTACAAATGGGTGAGAGTGGGCTGTGTCCCCCAATGCTATCTCAATATATACTTTATTATGAGATTATGAATTCTGGCATGGAACAACGGATAAGGTAAAAGCAAACCGAACGTTTTCGTCTATTGGCGACAGAATTCTGACCCGTATGTTAAATGTATGGGCTTGAAGAATTCAAATTGAATCATCTACTGGGTATAGGGTATATGGGTTGGTGCATGCAAGCAAGGCGATGGGTGCCCTAACCCGCGGATCAGGGTTCGAATCTCCGTAGAGTACGAATTTAAAATTATCTAACCTGTTTGATAATATTATTTCTTCGTATTTAAAACTTCTGGTAATGTTATCAAGCATTCTCCTGTAGGATCCAAGGATAGCACTTACCACTCTGTTTGGCGTATATTTGTATTTCTCTCTCCCTCTGTCTCTCTTCCTCTCTCTATAGCCCTCTCTGTGTATGTGTATATATATATATATATATATATATATATATATATATATATATATATATATATATACATGTTTTCTTGTATACAGTATTATCTTGTTGTACTTATATCGTGGATGAATTTACGCCAGCTATCACTTCTAAGTACTTATTCGATGCAACATTATTTGGTCAATATTTATACATACGTAAAAACCAGATATATAGCCATCGGTAGTATTCTAATATCGAAATACATATTAAAGTGGGTGATGACTGTTGCATTTCTAGTATCGTGCTCATAGATTAGACCTACTGCTTCTGCTATTCGTTTCAAAAGGTCTCTTTAAATCAACATAGTTACACTCACAGTTTTCAAATTATTTTACTGTACCAAAATCAATATCAAGATGTCATTCGGTTCCATTTGCGTGCTTCCCGGCGACACTTTGTTATCCTCATGTAAAAGAGTGATGAAGAAATATTGAAATATAGCCATATCAAAATATATTAATATTACATAGATATGAGTCTTTTATAGCAATTTATATTATCGCACGTATTTTCAATCTTATGCCTAGAACTGTATCTGGAGCGTTTTTGCTTACATTTAATTTAAATACAAATTAATCGTTACTTAAGAAAAAACGTTAAAACATCCATTATCAAACTGTGTAAGGATCTTTATAGATTAGAAATGAGACATAAACGAGCCCACTTGTATCACGTGTGGCAGAATACAGGGGTGAAGCCTGAAATATTTCATAGAAACAAAAAACACAAAAAACTCTACTTACAAAGAATTTTAAAAGTTTGCACCTAAGTAAACATGACTTGTTTTGAGTCGATAACAGTATACAACAGATTGAAAAATTGAGTTTTTCCCACAAACTGTACTAAAATATAGTAACTTTGAGTTGAAAAAACTCAGAAATTACCACTCTGAGTTTGCTTAAATTGTCCTCTTTTCTTACTTTTAATTACGGAATTACGTCTTAAAAATTGTGTGATTTTTTTTATACGTTTTGAAAACTTTCTTATAAAAGTAAACATTGTAATCGCTTAAAGCGTAATTCGGAAAGCTCTATACATTTTGAAGCCACTTCATTCTGTAGGTTGGACGAAACCTGTTCATGCCCATAATTGTATTAACTTTTCATCTGCTTCATTTAATGCCTTATGTCCAAATACTAGATCACCTTCTCTATAGCGTCCTACCCAATAGGTTACATACAAAAGGTAGCACTAAACAGTTTTGTATGATTGACCATAGGTAAATATTTGATTGAATACTTCATTTGCATGTTTCTCCCTGGTGTTAATAGAGGTGTCAAGAATGCACGATTTCTAGCCCAGTTCGAGATTAAGTTTTGGCTCACAATGTGCAATGAGCGACTACCCATTTTCTAATAGTCTTCATCTTCCTTAAAGTAACATCTGAAACTCATTTGTTACCGCCTTGAATATACAATCTCAGTGTAGGTTCTTTGCGGAGGTTGAAAACCGGCAATTTTATAGATCTTCACTTGTTGCGAGGACGTGATTGATGTGGCTCTCAAAAGGATAATCAAACGAGGATCCGTTTGCAGTGCTAGTCCTTTTATTAATTATGTTTCTCCATTTTATGACGAGTTTGAAATGTATACATGTTGATGGGCGTTTTATTTGATAGCGGGTGACTTTCAAAGGTGACAGAGTCCATCCTTAACGTCGTTGACCTTAGCTAAACCTATTTAATGCTACCTAAGATTCTGTCTCTCCTGCATATATATATATAGACTGAATCGGAGTACAAAACAACCTTAATGCCGATGATCAAAAATTTGTAATTAAGCTCGATTCGAAAAAATGCCTACTTTTTGAAATAATCCGTCAAATGTCTATGACGTTTTGCTGTCAAAACTAATATCATAAGTAATTGTAGATACACATAAACCATTTTCCCATCGTTTTCCGATATTGTTACTTGAAAATATGTCCTCGGGGAGTTACTAATCGTCTCTTATTTTAATATAACTCCAGCTTTCACTTAATCCCCACTCTCAAAACTGATTGTTATATCCCTTGACATATGAACTAGATTTGACAAAAAATAAAACCATTTGCAAATAATAACAGATATGCTTCGACCTTTGTAAACGGTGTCATTGTGATAAGTTGACTAGCCTCCCGGAAGTGATATTAATACAGGTCCTAGATAACACAAGGGATAAATTAAATCCTGGAAAAGAACCGGAAAATTTATTGCTGCCTAGTAATTTCTGATATTTCGAAGAAATTAATGTCTTCTAATTCATATAAACAGCGCTATTTCATTTTCACTATATTGTAAAATCCTTGTCATTTAAGTTTTCAAAAGATTTAGTCACAGTTCCAAGTAAACAAAGATCATTGAAATGAAGAAAGATGGAACCCTACTAAGATGCAATGACATAACTATGGGAAGCTTTAATTATAATAAAATCTTATCTATTTTAAATTTTATCTGCGTAAGTGTACTCATTTGAATATGCGACCTCTATAAGATTATTCCAGGTTTAAGGGTGTTTACTTTTCATTGGACGTTCGTTTCAATATATCGGCATTTTTCTAAGTCTTGATCTATGCACTTCATGTTCCCTTTTCTTTCAGGCGTTTCCATCAAACATGATTTAGGTATATGCTGATTAGTTTTGAGAAATTTTTATAATATATGCCATTCATATGAGGAAGTGTTGATATTGTTGCTGGGATTGTCGGAATAGTCTGAATCCAGGACGTAACCTCAACATCTTTTAATTGAAAAATATATCTTAGATATATAATAAGTGAATATCGTGACAGTTTTTATCACTGAAACAACTTTATTTTCCGAAAGCATTTTCTAATTAGAACTTTTTGTGTGGCACAATTTCATGAATGCTCAACACAGGCGCGCGTGTATGTGTGTGTGTGCGAGTGCGTGTTCGTGACTCCGAAATGTTTGAATGGATATTCATGACCAGATGTGTCTGTTGCGCTAATTTGTTAGTAATACATAGCACAGAGTTAGTGATTTTGAAATAGAGAATTTCGGAACATATATGTAATACATCGCAGTTCAGAGACCTCCGGAACTAAACTCTCATTGCATTATTCCATACATTTTGTTCCTGTAGAGATTTACAAGTTGCCTCCAAATATATGCCAGGTATATTGTATTCTGAAAGTGTTGAGTGAGGCAGATACATAATAACAGAAGTTTTGATAAACTTATATCCAAATCAACACATTAGGGCAAAATGAGAGAGAGAGAGAGAGCGAGAGAGAGAGAGAGAGAGAGAGATCTTAGGCAGTGAGTTTTCTGGTACATATTGTCCTTACCATCAACCTAGTTCAGTAGTTTATTAAGGGTATATGCGGCATGGGTACAATTCCTGCTTGGAACGAATTAGAACTCTCTCGCCTCTTTGATTATATAGATGTCATTCCGTCTATCTATGTATCAATCTATTATGTTTTATAATATTACGTATTTTGTTTTCACACAGGATGACAAAGAGATTGGATCTAAACTGAGGGATTTTACAAATGTTTTTGACATCTTCTCATTAGTTAAAAACTTCTGAAATCTTGTAGACGTACTTGATGAAAAGCATGGTAAATATAATATACTAGAAATCAACGTCAGCTTAGAAGATAATGGATAAAGAGTTTTTTCTTGCTTTTTTTAATAAAGCTACGAAGGCCTGGAAGAATATTTGTACTCTGCATATGCTTTCCTTTTAAACCATGTTCCATAATTACCTATTCATATTTTTATGCCGATATAAGCGTGGAACACTAGTAGTTATATGAGCCTGGATAGGGACAGAAGAGGCAGTAGGAGGACAATGGGAAATTAACATGGAGAGGCACTTGGGGGACAATGGGAAATTAATATGGAAGTGGCAGTTGGGGGCCAATGGGAAATTAACATGGAGGCAGTTGGGGGACAATGGGAAATTGACATGGAGAGGCACTTGGGGACAATGGGAAATTAACATGGAAGAGGCAGTTGGGGGACAATGGGAAATTAACATGGAAATGGGACTTGGGGGACAGAAGTGTTTATAGGGACAGATGTGTTTATGGGGACAGAAGTATTTTATGAGGACAGAATAGACACATACACAAACAAACATAAAAACACCATTGGCAATTTGGGATTGTTTCTTTTCTAAGAGATGTGGGTGGATCTGAAAAGGGCCGTTGGAGTTTTGTTAACCAAGTTAACACGTATCACACCTCTTCACGGGTCTTCTTCTCCTTAAACTTCGACGCACTTCAGGTCCGTAGAGGAGCACCCGCTTCAGACACACTTGTCTCTCTACATAAATCCTTTTCTTCCAAAGAGCTGTATCTGTCATGTTGATGATAGCCCATGATTCTTTCACGTACATCGGTTAGTCCGGATTGAACAGCATGCCCAATACAATGCTTGAAGATTCAACGGATGTATACATTTTTCTTGTCTGTTATATATAGCCTAAGATCGGATCGAAATGAGTCACCAATCCAAAGGCGCGTTACAAAAGGGTGGGTCTCTCTTCCAATCAGAAAGAGCGGGGGGGGGGGGGTTACAGGGGGGGGGGTTTACGTCACCTTCATTATATAGGCGTCACAGCGTTCGTACGGTTGTACCTTTTTGCGGCATTTTGAGTATGGCTGATACAACGAAGACAATGTATTGGGGTGAGCCTGAGACGGAAACCCCATATGTTCGGAGCGATAGTACGACGACGACGGCAGCGGTCAACATTCAACCAGAAGATTCTAATTTGGATTTTGTGGATTTTCTGTCGTCGCAAGAATTTTTGGCTGAAACAACTACCGCCGTAATACCACCTTCGTTACCCGTGGTGGATGATTTAGAAAAAGACAGAAAGAAGAATTGGAACATTTTTTGCAGTGTCAGAGAGAAGCAAGAAGAGGAAAGAAGAAAACAAGCAGAAGAAGAAGAGAAGCAGAAATCTTTGAAGTGTGAAGGACAGAAGGAAGGGAGTGCTGACAGTCTAACGGTGAGTCTGCTACAAGATAGTTTAGCAGAGTTAAAGAATCTGAGAAACATGTATCAGACTTTTTTAACACAACCCAAGAGAAAGAGACCATCACGGGCTAATCATTCTAAAGCTATAACATCATCCACACTCACTACTGAGATGCTACCACCAGCACCATTGACTACTATTACTATCACCACTACCAAAGCAGCAGCAGCAGCAGCTGGAGTAGGACTTGGCCGTGGAATGGGATTGAGGCAGTTAAAGCTCATCATGTCCAGTCCATGAGTTTGTTAAAAGCAAACACCCCAACTGTTCTTTTCAAGGCAGCCTACATTTCTTAGAAAAGAAATAAAATTGCCAAAATCAAGTAAAACTTAAATCCCATCATTGAATTGTGTATGAGTGCGTGTGTGCGTCCATACTCTAAAAATCAAAACCACGAGACACGTACTTTTTTCCTTTTTGGTATATTCTCTTTTAAAAAAAATCACAAAACATATTTCATAACACATCACTCAAGTTCATAGTTCACTGTCTGTCTCTCTTCTTGAATTTCTTCACAGGCATCATGGGTTCTTCTTCTTTTTCACTGTCTTCCAGTCGTATTGCCTTCTTACATTTCTTGACGACGGGGATGGGTTCTTCTTCTGTTGCTGAAGAGCCCTCTGCCTCCTCCATCTCTTGTTTGTTCTCTTGTTTTTTAGGGCACTCTGAAGACCAATGTCCTTTTTCTTGACAATGATAACAGGTATCTTTCCCTTCGTCTCAGTTTTCTTTTCCTTGGTTTTGACGTTATGGACATTCTGGAGCCCAATGTCCTTTCTCCAGGCAGATATAGCAAGTATCTTGACTTTTATCTTGAGAGGAGGAGGAGTAGTCCTTGGTCTTACTGAAAGTGGTATACTTTCAAATGGCTCTCTGTAAATCTTTGACCAGAAAGGCGATCTATCTTAACTCTTCCATCTTCACAGTGTGAAAGTTGAATAACGAATAGTTACTCTGAGGGTAGAAAGCTCTCTCTATATATAGGGAGAGAGAGCCTGTGTAAAACTCAATCAGATGAAAGTTAGACATCAAGATGAAACGATCACTTAATGTCAGTGAGAAACCAGAAGAAGAAACTAAGAGGTCACGACGGCGACTTTCTGTGCCGCCTCACACCGCTAGCTGAAGTGCAAGCCCAAGTTCATGCCAGTGATTTCGAATAGAACGTGAGTGCACCTGAAACCATACCTTCCACAAGACCATTAGAGTCTAGAATCCCTAAAAAAAGTCGTTCCGTAGCTCCCGAAAATTACTATCACATTCGAGAGACGCAAAAATGACATCCAGAAAATTTAGAACCACGGCTTACACTCACACGGTCTGCTTTAAAGACTTCAAGTCTGAAGTGCCCCCTGAGAAAGCTGCAGGTTTAATTACCGATTTGTGGGATTCCTTGTTAGAGACATTGAAACGACAATGCGGAGCCAAAGAGGACGATTGGTTGAGACTATCCATTCATCACGATAGTTTGAAGTCTCCTGTCTGGATCGAGTTCAGTACCCCGGCAGAATTAACACCGTCTAAAGTAATGGACAAAATTGAACACGTTCAACAATCCAACGACGAGTTTACCATCACTGATGGAAAGCCACACATCGCATGACCCACGTTTCACCTCCTCGAGGTAGCGGACAAAACAAAAAAGTGCTCTTGGTGGACGACCTTCGCAGTACCAAACGCAGTATCGTCCAAATTGACAATTCCCAAGACCAGATGTGCTTGGCCCGTGCCATCGTCGTGGGGTGTACAAGAACGAGACCACATAATGGAAAATAGCATGGGGGAGCATTCGACGATCGGACAACGAAAAGAAGCAGAACTCCTGTTACAACAAGCAGGCAAATTGAAAGAGACCGTGTATGGCATTCCGGAAATGCAACAACTTCAAGACGTCTTGGCTCCTCGGTGTACGTTGAAAGTACACCCTCAAGAGGTTCGCGGAGCTCTGGTGTTTCGAGGACTCGATTTCCCCGATGGAAAATACATTCCCGTGTATCATCATCAAGAACATTTCGATGCCATCACGAGTATTACAGGATTTTGTAGTCGGGACCAACACATTCATTGCGGAGAGAGATGTCGGGGCTGTTTAGCTTCCACACCATGCCTTCCTGAAAAACACATTAATCGCTCGAAGTGTCAACGAACCTTTGTTAGTCCCTCTTGTTACGAACAACATCGCAGGACACAAGCTCACCAGCAGAAAAGTGCTTGTTAATTATTGAGATTGTGCTCCAAGTGTGGACGACTGATTCATATAAACAACCCCAAGAGACACGTTTGTCCAGGAAAGAAAAGATGTCGTATTTGTGACCAAATCGTAGACTTTCAACATCAATGTTACATTAAAAAATATGACAATACACTGGAGAAAGAATTAAAGGATGATCAGTAGCAGAAGAAGAACAAGACAGACCTGGATTTCATCTTTTTTTTTACTTTGAATGTATGCAAGAAACGTGTATTCACATCCCTAATTTCTGCGTCGCTCATCGAGCTTGTGAGAAGTGCATACAAGAACCTATCTATTTTTAATGTCCCCATTGTATTAAGATTCCAGGAGGACGTGAAAAAATCTTTCGTGGTCCCAATACTATTGCCGATTTTGCCCAATGGATTTTAGATCCTATCGACGACACTTGGAGCGAAGATGACATTCAACGTTACGGGGACTGTCATCGATATGCTACCGTCATGGCTCACAATTTCTCGGGATACCATGGACAGTTTCTGTTGAAATATTATTCAGAACAAGGTACCGAACGCCCCCAAGTCACCATGAACGGAGCCAAACTCATCTACATGAAAGTGGGACAAGTACAATTCAAAGATTCCATGAGTTATTAAGCCATGCCTTTTAGTTGAATGCCTAAAACATTTGGAATGACAGAAATGCCCAAAGGGTATTTTCTCCACTTTTTTAATAACGAAGCCAATCAACACGTAGCGCTGCCGCATTTGCCTGATCTTCGCTATTACGACCCCGATTGAATGCACACCGAACACCGAGAAGCCTTCCACGCTTGGTACCATGCTCACGCTTCAGACCCGTTTGAATTTCAAGAAGAAATGCTGAAGTATTGTCGATCCTATGTGGACATTTTACGCCGTTGCTGTGGAAAGTTTCGACAATTATTTCTAGATCACGGAGAAGTCGATCCTTTGAAGGAAGCGTGTACCCTACCCAAAACGTGCGGATTAGTGTACCGAAACATGTTCATGCCCGAGAACGAACTAGGCATCATAGCTTCTAACAGTTATCTCTCGGTCAGCCGTCAATACTCTGCCAAAGCATTGTGTTGGTTGCATTACTTGTGCGAAAAGGAAGACAAATGGATACAACATGCCAGAAGCGGAAGGGAAGAAAAGAAAATGGGAAGTCTTTCTGTAGATGGTTGGGATTTAGAAAACCCTCAGACGGTGTACGAATTTCAGGGACGCTTGTTTCACGGATACCCTACCTGGTTTCCTCAACGAGACATGACAAGCCTCTCACAGGAGTCACCATGGAAGAGTTGTACGAACACACATACCAACGGCGCCTGAAGTTAGAAAGTCAAGGATACCATGTGGTAGAAATGTGGGAGCACGAGTACGATCGACGTTTCAAAACCGATCCAGAATTTAGACGCATTGCCGAAAGTTACGACGTGGTAGACATCGAACCTTTGGACCACGCCACAGTTTGTTTGGAGGACGAACCAATGCCACACGCTTGCTGTACGACGTAGACGAATCTCGAGGAGAAGAAATCAAATATATCGACGTGTGTTCGTTGTATCCTTGGGTGTGTAAATACAAGCGATTCCCTACCGGTCACTCAGAAATCCTGACAGAACACATCGACGTGGAACAAATTCGTCAATACTAAGGATTGATCAAATGCAAAGTCTTAACCCAGACAAACTTGTACCAACCTGTCTTACCCCATCATTGCCAAGGAAAACTGATGTTTCCTTTATGCCGTACGTGTGCTGAAACAAGTAATCAAGGTTACCCTTATCTCCACACGGAGGAAGAACGCGCTTTGAGAGGAACTTGGGTCAGTGTCGAATTGTTTCGGGCTCTGGATCGGGGATACCGCGTGTTGCAAAATACTTAGAATCTTTTATCATTGTACTCACCACCATATCTAATTTTACCTTTATCATCAGCATATAAAATGGAGTTTGATTTAGCAGGCCTTTTGGGGATCATACGAATTCCTCCTCTAATTCCACTCTTAATCACGAGGAACATACCATAATCAATTAACAGTTCTAACTCTATTCTTGATATTTTGAAACGAGTATCAGTTGCTAATCTCGGCGAGCTGTAATAGTGAGCAGGGTATAATGTATTGTTTAACATACATACATTACAAAATTCTTAAAACTATCAAACAACATTAAGGTGTCTTTTATGACGTGGTCGTGAAAATTGACAAATATTTCAGATTTAAGTGCTCCATGACACCTTGTACTTATTTGTAGTCGTCATTGAAAATGTTCGAATTCAGCAGCGTTGAGTAGAATTAATAAATCGCAACGTTGTTTCGTTAAACCTATCAGAACTATCAAAATACTCAGTGGGGTAGACGCAGGAATTGTTGTTCCATATTATTAAACCATTTTATTGCCTGATGACGTTTATCATCAACAAAAGTTTTCGCTAACTGCAGAAGGGATTGTTGCATTAATTGATTGATGTCTACATACCTGACTGTCCTCTTCACTTGAATTTCTTTTTTTCTTATTTTTCAAACGTGTCAACTATGAAGTCTTTTCTGGATGAAATGTATTAGTTTTTTTTTTTAGTGTTTTCAATTACATCCTCACTGCGTTTAGCCAACATACATTCAAAGTCACAATAGGTACCAAAGGTCACTTTAATGTTGAAAGTTTTTTGTATATGATAGCTTAGCATTCTTCAGGTATAATGTTAATGATATTTCCTACAATGAAATAGAAACGTTTGTGCTATATTAATTTTTTTATGTTTTGAAATAATGTAGACAATTTTTGTATATGAACTTTTGATCATTATGTTTGTTCATTTGGCTCAATACCAGCTCTAACAAATCTTTAATTCCTACATAATGATATATTTATGCACCATCATAAATAATGAGCATGTCAACGTGTTTTTATTTATTATTCTTTAAAATTTTATATTTGGTCTAATTAATTTCTTTTCAACTGCTTCATACACATTGACAGATATATATATATATATATATATATATATATATATATATATATATATATATATATATATATATATATATATATATATATATTATAATAATAATTATAATTTTCCACATCTTCTATTTTCTTCAAGCATTTGTGAAAACAACCGGCGTACTTGTTAAAATTGTAATTGCAATGTCATTGGACAGAGCATTCAACACTGAATCCTTTTCAAGGTGTTTATGATAGCTCTAAAACTCGTTGAGAAGTAAAAGTTTTTCGTTTCTTCTAAACTCTGTCTCTGTGGTTGATAATGCCATCTTCCGGAGTCTATTTTTGAATCAAATTGTACGAGTACTGAGTTAATGTTTTGAGTTTACTTATGATGATTTCTTTTGCCTGTGGCTCGATCTTATTGAAAAACATGTAGAGGTATTGATTATTACCTCCTGTAAATTTGTATGGGTTTGCATTTTTCTTTGTAATCTGTATCTTCTGCCTTCGTCGTTCATGTTGTGATCGTTGCGTGATACGTTTCGACCTCTTCCTTCAAGCTTTGACCTAAGTCTGTTGTTCTAATACATTTTGCTTCAGTTTTTCAAGGTTGCTTTAAAAACTTCTCATCTTCACGATATGTTGCCTACGTTCAAGTCCTGTTTTTTTTTTTTCACAACCTATAATACCTATACTGCCGTGACCTGGTCAGCATTCTGTCACTCTCAGACATCTCTACTAGAATGTTTGGATTGTTAATTGATATATAACTTTTAGCTCTGATATATATTTCAATAATTGTCAACTACAATTTTTTTATTATAAAATATTGTTCTCCTGAATCGTACATTTATATGCCGAACAATTCGTCAATATTTGTCCACTTGAAGTTTTTGATTGTAAAACCTTGTTTTCCGTAACCTTATATTTATATAGCAAAAGCTCCGACAATATATACCCACCAAAATGCTTTGATTGTTGTTTTATCTTTGATGTATTTAAGTTTAATTCACTCAATCTTCCATGCCATCGAGGCTCTCGAGCCAACACCTAAACTTGCTGATAAATACCTGAAAGTTGACTTAATCAAACCCATCGTAACTTTTTTACCACCATTGCCTCATTTTAATTACCAATATGGTTGCATTACTGAAATGCTGCATCTGTTTCCAAAATGAATGTTTGACACAAACAACTTATTAAATAGTTTTTGCCATGCATTGATACAATCTGGCTTGTTACTAATTATTCGATGCTTGAGAAACTAGTCAGTTTAGAGGCAGGTTCCTTGACTAAAATGCCTCCTCACGAGATTCTTAAATTTATTTGACCAATCTCCATAACAAATTTGTTGTTAAACACTATCTACTTGCGCATGCTATGGTACCAGAAAAACAATAATTAAGTGTCCGTATTAGAAGATACATACACATCTATTTTCATGTTATTCCAGTGCCCTTTTGCTTCTGTATTCTTTTCTGCAATAACTGCAACGTTTGGTATCTTTAAGAAAATATAACAGAAACTGTAACTCTGACTGCATTCTGTCTCGTTGGGTTTTAATGATTTTACAGTTTTGCATATGATGCTTAAATGAAACAAACTGTATGTGTTAGTGATATTTATTACTTCGTGCAATCTTATCATTTAAAAAAACAAAACAAAAAAAAAAAAAAAAAATAAAAAAAAAAAAAAATAAAAAAAAAAAAAAAATTTCCCAATCTTTAATCGTTAATTACGGGTTGTTGTTATTCAAATTTTAGATTTAAGGCTGGTCCGCCTATAAACTAACTTTTTATGAGTTGTTCATGTTGATTGTACCAGTATGTTTGTTTGAGTTAACAGCTGACTAGATAACTACATAATATCTCTGAAAGATAATTAAATGTTATATCTGAAAGAGAATAGTACGGCATCTTTAAAGAAGAATAAGTTTAGGTTTGCAGTCTGATAAGAATGTTCAGTAGTAACCTTGTTGTAGAGAAACAAAGCAGAAAAGGTAAGAAGTAGACTTTGTAGGTCAATCTATATTTTGGTGTATACACCCTACCATCGAATTTCATGGTCACTCATGATTTTGAAATGTAAATACATCATTTTAGAATTTGAACACTGAATTATAGAAGTACCGGGTTCAAAGGTTAGCTATTGTTTTGGACTGGTTTTTAATTTAATTTGGTAGCAGTAATGAGTTGTTACCAATTTAATTTGTCGTTTGTGAAGCAGACCCTATTTCATTCTGCATGACTGTATTTGTCAAGTTCATCTAGGACAAGTGAGACCTCCTCTGCGGAGATGGTTGGTGATCGTGTTGAGCTTTATCATCGTGCTTTTGGGTCTTAGTGATCTACCGCCGGTTAACGAAAGTTCCAGCTACCAAAAGCAGGCCGCAGCTCAGTGCTGTTATCACTAAGGGACTGTGGCGTAGCAAGAAATTCTGCCCCCCTTCCCATGCAAAACTTAATTATGGGTCCCCCTCCCAATAAAAAAAAGTTGTTAGATGGGACTTTTGAGCTCCCAATGGGTCTGGGCCCCTATGCAGTTACGTGGGTTGCTTGGACGGGTGCTACTCCACTGCTAAGTGGATAATAGGCAGAGCCACAACGATTGCTGACACAAGACCAACCCCCGCCACACTGGTGCAAAGAGACACCGCCGTCAGTGTGGTATCAGCATCGTCCACTAGATTGATTGCGTGCCTATACATATTGTACAGAGCGCGCCGTTGTTCTGTTTCTGTGCCAAGAAAAGATCCAACTTCGCAGACTTTTTTCAGGCGAAAGTCATGCGGGTCATCGATCGTCATGTGTAGCGTTATTATAATTTCTCTATAAGCAGCGTGATAAAAAAAATGTGTAATTGATTTGGAGAGGTTTCAGTGGGCGTAGTACCCCCGAGAACACGCACCTCTAACCTGTCGCCGTGACTTACTGGCAAGACGACGGCGATGTCAAAGAAAATGTAAGTTTGTTTAAAATATCATTAGATCTCGAAATGACACGGTCTTCAACAAGCCCGCCAACACGCTCATCAAGAGTAACAGATACCATGCCTTCTGTCCGCAGGTCCGGCGACTGTTTTTCTTTTTTTTTCTTTCTTTTCTGACCGATTATTGTGATGCGACAAAATTATTTTTTTTTCTCTAATAGAAGAAGGTCCTACATACCCCGAATTAAATGTTATCGACGAGAACGTTTCGCCAAATATCACGTTGTTATTGTAGTTGTAATCGCGCCCCAGACACCCCGAGGACAATATTTTCGGTTGTTCTTATGACAGCGAAAGCGTAATTAACCCTAGCTGCTAGCGTGTTGTCTTAGGGTGCTTAGGGTGGCCCTAGTACTCGATGTCTATCTGCTTTGTATTCTCGTTCTACCCAATCTGAACCGGTACGTGGCAGCCCCTTGGAGGCGCAGATACTCTCGCATCAGTGTTTTGTATTCCTTGTCGATGTCATACACTTGTTGTAAGAGCTGCACCAATACTATGTCTTCTTGGTTGATCGCAGGATCAGCAGGCGGCCCAATGATTTGTGTTCCTTGTCACTATGCTTAGTTCCTCCCCATGGCTTTGTTGTTAACTAGTAAAATGCGGGTTTTAATTGCGGAGGCCGAAGATGGTCAGAGTGGCTGAGAATCCCGAAGCTTGTTCATTGGCGTTGAGTGCAAACACTATTTTAAATCTCAATGGCGATAGTGCACGCCAGTACATTAAACGGCGATTGTCGTTCGTGTAAGATGCATATTGAGAGCTCCTGGATGCTGCCTTGATGTAGTCTACGCCAATGTGGTTTTCCATTGGAGACAGTGCGCGACTTGTAGAAGGGTACTGTTTTTTGCCATCAAGAATACTCCTAGTTGTGTTTATCTGAACGAGGTGGACATAAAGAAACGGGACGTTGATAAACGTTAGGGCATTTTGTGCTGTGTGTGTGTGCCAGCTGGGTGAAATCTAGGTAATGTGAATCCAAAGATGGGGCGAGCAAGTTGAAAGAGAGCTGATAGTTTGGGTCAGTGAGCGTGATGCTGCCCCCCCCCCTCCGGTCGCCGCGTTGTAGTCTGCAGTCATCCTAAGAATGGCAGCCAGCACTACTTTTCCGAGCGTGTCCATGTTGTAATACACATCGAGAATGGTGACGTCTACCGTCGGGCTGGTTGGGGTCGGGCTTTCAGCAAATTTGCTGTTTTAGCATCAGCTAGGGAGTAACCGACGAGATGCAGTTTTGGCAAACTCAGCTGAACTTTGTAAAGTGGTACGGGATGTCCGGTTGTGGCGTCAGTCTCCGCGACCATCTGTACGGCAACGTAATGGTGTGCATCTTTAACCGGTTTAATTATTACTACCAAGTGAGACAAATTCTCATCTAGATGCGTTCTTCTGGCCCTAACAGGGTGGAATGCATTTGACAACGGTATCGACATGACCGCCTACAAGCGCTTTTGCAACGAGTTTGGTGCGGATAAGAATTCAGACTGGCGGCAGAAGCAATGCGAAAACAGCGGCCTGGGCACAATATATATATATATATATATATATATATATATATATATATATATATATATATATATATATATATATATATATATATATATGGCACTAGTTCGGACGGTGAGGCCAGCAACGGCTTTGAGAATTTTATGCTGGGAATGTCACAAGGCTCCACACGGGCTGGTATAGAGCGTCTTAACGATAGCGTTCATGTAGATGCGAGGGCAATCCTAGGCGCGCAAAGTCATACGAATACCTCGATAGTAAAAGTATGGTCAGCCTTCGAAGCCTAAAGGCAGTTTCTTGCAAACGTCGAAGATATGTCAGACCGCGAAGACCTTCCGAAGATGATTCAAAGTTGCCAACACGTGCTGCTTTACGCCAAGAGCAAGCTAGATTACGTCCTGGTGTGTGTGTGTGTGTGGGGGGGGGAGGGGTCTTCATCTTCTTTGCGCTCAGGCGCTGGCTGCAACTTTTGTGTGGAGCTGGTCCGCACTTGTGCTGCTAGCACGTCGTGCGAGGTGGGCGCTGGACTGATTCGCTTTGAAACTGAGCCTGGATATGCATTCTTCAGTAACGCCCTTTGTTTTGCATTACCCATCACACTCGGCTATGCGTTGCTCAGGTCCCCTTACTGTGGATATATCGTCTTGTTTCCATAAAATTGGCACCTCGTTGACGCCAGCCCTAGAAATGGTTTCAGACGGTAGCTCTTCTGTCTCATTTTCTTCGGTGGTGAGGGTGGTTTCGTCTTCAAACAAACTCGATCAATTTCGCACACTCCACCGTGCGCTCGGGGTGAGGAAATCAGAAGCACCGTCACTAATAACTCAAGCACCATAAACCAAAACCAGCTGCTTGTCTTAGGTTTCCAAACCTCAGCATCAACGATATCATTGTGCCCGGCACCGCTAGGCGGGCATTCACAATTACATTGAGCGGCGGCGCAGCACGCCAATCGTACAACCGTGAAAAACCTCGACTGTGCCATCGTTCAAAAGATTAGCGTCAAGCTTGAGCGGAACGAAGTGGCCTCTATTGACGATGCCGATATTTGGAGTGTCTACATGGATCTCCTTCTAACGGAAAAGAACTGACAAAGCAGTCTATCAGGGTATACAAAAAGCCATACTTGTCGTCGCTGATATCCAGCCTGATGCGTCTGTAGCTGCCGCATTTGGGAACCGCTTCTTTGTGCCCCTCGACTTCGAGCTGCTGAACGATCACATGCCACACCTTTCAGAACGCCTCTCCTTCGAGCTGAAGTTTACAGCTGAGCAGTCCTAAGCACGAATGTTGGGGCGGCCTACACAATCAGCGGTATCACTCTGGAATTCGTCGCTGTGACCAATCGAGTACTCACAAGAATGATCAAGCAGCAGCCGACGGGAAAAGTGTACAGCATAGTGCTGCTCCATCGCATGATGAGGCTGAACAAAATAGACTCCGTATGGAACATCAATCTAAACACTGCACTAAAAACTTGCGGGTGATTGTTTTGCTCGTCGAGGATGTGGCGACGAGTACTGTGTTAGCGCGTGACAAGGAGAATTTTTACACCCCCCCCCCTCTTAACAAGGTGTCGGTGACGATCGAGGGTGTCCCAAACTAGATATATTTCCAGGGGCAGCTGTGGTACCAGCAGTGATAAGATGCCCAAAAGATAATGGCGAAGGACTCTCTCAATGACACAGAGCTGACGTCGCTTGATGTTGGCACCTTTTATAAAAACCGGTTTGCCCATGTCCTCAACATGAGGTCGACGGAAGACCACATGCTCCACGGGTCTGGAAAACCCATCCAAAGACGCGAGCAAATGTATAACGCCGCAGATCCCAAAAAAACAAACAAAAAAAAAACAACGGTCCAGGCGGCAGGTGTGTTGAACTTGTACACATCTATCGACATGGAAGTGCAGCTTAACATACATAATGGTCAATTCGTGTTGGCCACCTACTACCCTGCACAAATGCAACGCCATCTTTGATAACTGACAAGCCACACTGCGCCATAATCGTCGGCAACAGCGGCTGCGGCAAGAACCTCTTTGCCTACGAACGGCTAGAATCGACATTTAAGGGCCAGTTTGCTTTTATCGTCATTATCTGCCCTACTATACGCCTGAAAAAGGCACACGACAGGCAGGGCATTGTGGAGGGATCCGACCGTACTCTAGCCGAGCGGCTCTTTGGACACCAGTATACCCAAGGAGATCTTGCTTTGCGATCTCCAGCTCGAAAGCAAGACAACAAGCGCTCGTGCTAGCACTGCAATGCGTAGCACATAGTGGGTTCGGCGGCTTCTGGAAGTTGTGACAGCTCCAAACGGCGAGGTAAGGCGGCTCACAAGTAAGGGATCTATTAATACTATTGATGCCATTCATGCTACGTCTCGGCGGTCGGGTCAAAGGGACCTCTGCAGCGTCTGTGACGAGGTCTGCTCGAAAGCATGGTCTGAAAGAACAACGCCTAGCTTCGAATGGATGCTCTTTAGACTAGTCGCTCATGTCTTAAAGATGAGCATCTTCGGCCATATCTCAGTAGACATTGGCAGTCTCAATGATCATCAGCAGACTGTCAGTAACCGTGTACAGCAGGTGCGCCTTGTCCCTGTAGTGCTTTGATCTGATTGTAGTAGAAGTCGTACATTAAGTGCTTGATCAGGTAAAGGATCGCCTGCCGAGTTAAGATGGCGCGGTTGAGCTACAGGGTGGCCTTTATGGAATGTACAGAAACAAGGTTTCCGCCAAAGATCTTCCGCGACTGCAATTAGGCGGCTCAGCTTGTCCTCCTTACCCTCAGGCCGCACAAGAACCTATCAAATTCTCTTCATTGGGTTCTCAATCATCTTCCCGAAGACAGAGTTGTTCATCAGTTTGAAGAAATCTTTTCGAAATCTGATTTCGCCTTAGTTTGCAGGTCTGTGTTTAGCTGTATTGTACACCGCCATCCACGCGCTTTGGTTCGACTCCATCACACGGTGAAACTTGATAACGCGCAACCCTAGCCTGATGTACAGCTGGAGATTTCTGTAATGGACTATATAATTCTCTTTATGCGTAGGCTTTGGACTACTTTTATGCTTTTGGTGAACGTACACCCCCCCCCCTTATTCACTAAAGCACACTGATAGTCGCTGAACTAATTCTTACATCTTACACTTATGGCCTCTGGAGCTAGTGGATATTCGCTGTGTGTGTCATGAAGCTCCTCATGATACTCGATGTCGACTTCGAGGATGTATTTGCGATGGTTGCGAGTTCGGGCGTCGGCACCCACTTAAAGCTGCCTATCAGCAAGCACTGAGTCATGGCCAATCGTAGAGGTTGTTGACATTGAGTTAGGATATCCAGCTTGTTGGCTTTTTGCTGTCATAGTCTGGACACATTGGGATGTTCGCTTTTGCGTGCCGACGACTCACCATCCAGATGCCGCCACGGATGCCCCTCTCAAATAACAGGTGCTTGTCGATATCTACAAGTAGCTCAAGCTTTGGAACTTGTGATTCTCTGGAGGGCGTCCGAGCTCATTCCTGGTGCGTTGTAGTAATGGGCCGGGTCGTCGCTGTAGTTCTTTAGCGAGGTATCGCGGAATGTTTCTAATACGTTTGCCAGCAGAAACACATCGGTCTTGAGGTAGAAGTCGTGGTAGCTTCCCATATTATGAAAGTCAAATGCTGTCCACACACTCTGAGCATGCTCGTAGTCTTGCGCGGCTTAGTATGCTTCTCTGAGCGTAAGCTGTGTTTCTTTTGAAGTGCTCCCAGCTGTCAGTGTGTTCATACGGGTACACACCTTTGCTTGCAAGGAGGAGGATGTCAGCGCTAAGCACCGTGTGCCTTGCTGTAGCGCAGAATGCCTCCTTCGGTAGGTTAGCTACCAGCTTTTCCAGGATGCTGTTCATAAGCTGTACCAGCCCAAGTGATAACGTCATGTACTTCTCCATGTTCTTTGGGATGGCGCTGATTTTACCAGACGAGACTCTTCTGATAATTTGCATGATAAGGTGCCAGTCTTAGCCGTGCTGGCTATGTAGCACAACTGGCACCTTTGTTTTCTCGGGGTATATCTACAGCTTGAGGTTACATGCTTTGTGGGATGCGCCTCTGTACTTGCCGGTGATATGGCAGTGGTCTCGCACCCTATTGTTACCTAGTGTCTTTTCATAAACGTAACAGTCTGGGGCTTCCTGTAAATTTTTGCAGTTGTCTCCATTCATTGTAATCTCGGTCGGATTTCGAAACACTTCTCGGATGTCGTCCAACTCATACTCGAGGTTCTAAATGAAAACAGCGACAGCTTCCTTGCCACGAAATAAAAAAGGCTTCAAGGAGACGCCGTCGCAGCGGACGACCGTGAAGCAGAAGCTACACGGGACCTGGTCGACGATTTTTTGCATGTGACTTGTATTCGGATTTGCGCGTGCATCAGGTGGTTCTGGGGGGCCTAGGATGTTCTTTCCTGGCTCTGTAATGACAGACGCTGTGACTTTTCTTCTATACTGCTGCAGTCGTTCGTATGGGCTTTCAATAGGTCTGCCCTGCTAAAGACGTGGAGACATCGGTGGCAGACGTGCTTCTTCTTGTTGTGTTAACTGTGCTGGCGCACGCACCGACTAAGGTCTTTGATCCAGACATAGTGAGCAGCAAGAAACCTATTGCGTGTTGCCTGACTTTCTCTTTGATACGTAGCGGGTAGAAGCACATTTTCCAGCCAGAGACACTAATTGCCAATATCATTAGCCTTCACAGGAAAGTCGATGCCAGTAAAGTTGAGCTCGCCCAGCTGCTGACGGTACTGTCATTGGACAGATCAACGTGATCATTATCTGGGTACATAGCAGTCAGGATGGCCCACTCAAAGCAGCGGACTCAAAGCAACGGTCGTCGTTGTTCTTCACATTGGTAACGGACCGTGGGGATTTGCGCTTTAGTGTTGTAATGTAGCTCTGGCTGCGAAACGTGCGGTACTGCGATACACCAAGGTCAAGCACTTGCCAGCGGACAAATACCCATCCAGATCCATCTCGCGTGTATTATTCAATGTGCCTTAGTAAGGAGGCATTAGCTTAGGCAATCAACTGCTCGATCTTATCAATGCACAGTACGGCGGTAGCAGCGTTACGAAAATAGGCTACCACTTTAATGATGTCTGCTAGCTGGAGGACCAACATCTGTACGGAGGGGTATCTCATTAACTTCAGGTTTTAACGCTTGACCGCTGCTCGATACCTATATGCCTAATTATGCTTAAGTTCCTATACGTATCTACCTAAGACTATTCGTTTGTTAACGCCATGCACACATAACTTTATCCATGGAAGCTTACAAATGTATATCAGATGCTTCCACCCCTTTCAATTGGAGTACAAAATGACCGCCGAGAGTTAACAAGATCTACAATCTGCTGACAAGGTCTGTACAATATAATTTGATACCTATTATTTTCAGTTGTCTTTGGTGATAAGGTCTGTACTATATATTTTGTTACCTATCATTTTCAGTTGTCATCGGTGCTCTGAGGGTGAATATTGGTTTGATTTTCGTCACCTTTTGCTTTTTTTTCGTTGTTCGTCTTCTCGCATACAATATCCATTTTATATTAACCTATGTTTATAATTGTGACAAAAGCATGGTGTTCATTTTTATCTAACATGAATTGAGTGGGTACCATAGATTTTTCTTCACGGAATTGACCAAACAATATGAAAATACAAGTCTGCAGGTCTAGTTACATTTTCACTGAAACATAAACACGACATCTTCAATATATTCACATTTTCAACATATACGTGCTCTTTTTTGTTTATTTCTCTGTCTTCTGGTGTTTAAATATAAAAAAATTCAATTAGTTGTGTAGTTGTAGTTGCCATAGTAGATAACTTTATTTTATACTTTCTATTATATATATATATATATATATATATAGTTTTATACTTGGTCAATACCTAGCCAATGTAACCTACTTCTTTTATGTGTCTTGTTCACCCCGACATTAAATTGCTACAATCTAGATATCATAACCGATATTGGGTAATTATTTGTGTTAGGGTTCGCAATTCTATGAATTTTGTTTTTCATCAATATGGAGTCGCTTATGTTTAATTATGCTACTGCTTCAAGTTGACGGCGACGTTTATGAGAGAAGCAAAAAATAGTAAAGGGTTCAAGAGACGAGGTCTCTTTCTAGGTCAGACAGTCGAATGTTGGTAGGAATCGGCGGAGACACTTAAGGTACTTTTTACGAATGTAAGTTAGCAACATTTTTCTTGTGTAAAGTAATCACTCACTTATATAAATATCTGCTGGTGTCTTCAATTTGGCGTGAGACTGTATCAATAAAGCTGCATATTCTCTAGCGCTTAACTTATCACAGGTCTTAAGTCATAAAGATATGTGATAGTTTTTAAAAATGAAAATGTCTCCACTTTAGAATAATACCATTATGAAATCAAGAGCTATGTGTGAAGCAACAATTTCCGGATTTAGTATACAAACCCTGTCTCTTATTACATGTTTATATAAGGGGCCGCGTATTAGAAGAGTTTAAGACCCTGTTTCTTCACTCTGAACATAATATTTTCGTGATTTGGACCCATTGTAAGATCAAGTTTGCGTCGGGTGTCTGTGTCAGTAAGTCGGCTTACTTTGCGACATGTTCTGGACTGAAAAGAAGGCAAAATAGGCAAAAGTAATTGATGATTGACGCACGCAAGATGTTAAACTCTGTTGAACTTCGGCTATTGTTAAGGGTAGAAGATGCACACAGATTTATTCTCAAGGTGAGAATCTGCACCTGCTCGGCCCAGGGACGAGTAAGGAGTAAAGTTTTCCTCGGCACAACCAATTTTTACCCGGTCAGGAAGTTAGGACGAGTGGTTTTCCTGAGCCCTGTCTTTGACAAGTGTTCAATTGTGATCGATATCAAAAGAAATATTACAAAAATCACGTTATCTTGGAATATTCTTTGATCATATTTACAATAAAAGTAATGAATTAAACATTATTTGTTGCCAGGAAAATATAATAACAACGTACCTGCAATATAGATACGAAAACAATACTAGTTTTCATGACAGTATAGATGACATCGTCATTATAACATGCACATGAAGGGGTTAAAGTTCAGGGACTTGGCACTTTCTTGTTATTTACTGGGTGGCTCATACTAACCATTGAAAGAAAAGACAATTTCTACTTATAGTCGTCCTCTAATCTGAACAAATAATATCTGCCCCTAATATATGTGTGAATCATACACATATCAATTAATAACATATTATCAAGTTAAAACCATATGAAATGATTAGTTTCATCAAAGATTTGTGTATATATGATTGTATAGGGTTCATTAGGGGAATAATTAAAATGTCAAAACATTATTCTGTGACACTTATAACGTAAGTTTCCGTGTTTATAAACAAAACATTAAACTCTGTCCAAATACATTTCACATGTTTTTCTTGGCGCTAAGTTTTTTATTTTTGTTCTGACAGAAAAGTCCCAGTTCAGGAAGACTACATCAAATGTTTTTTTTAAAACTAGAAACGTCCACCTCAGTAGAACGTACACTTACTTCTCTCATCAGATACATCTTTTAAATATTTTGAAATTTTTCCAGGGAAACTAAGTCCGCAAACCATGCCTTACACCTGCGTCTTGTGAGATAAATTGATATTGAGCTTTTTTTGTTGTTGTTTTTTAAATTGATTAACAGTACCTTTGATAAAATTGCACGTAAGAATATTATCATAAAAAAGAAAACAGAATGCAAGGCTCTACCAGCTTGAATATCATGTGCTGTTGTATGTTCGTAGCCGAGTTCTAATCAGTGGGGACCTGTTACAGAAATATATGCTTATTCTAGGAGTCATACAAACCAGTAATAGCTTTTATTTGAATCGCAATGTCTACAAATCATAAATTGTGCATGTAGTTACCATACGCATACAGGATTCATCTGTATGTCATATACAAACATGAATTAATATGCTCAATAGAAAGTAAATGAAATATAAAAAATGAGATCGCTAGATATGAATGAAAAATGAGAAAATATAAACAAATGCTTTTAAGGCGAATTATGGGTAAGTTTGATTACTTTATTCAAAACTACTTAGGAATTGGCGTGGTTACAGGCTTAGTTTCTTTGTGAAATTGACAAACTGTGCAAAAGTTTTTATCTGAGCAGTACCGTAAGTGTAACTTGTAATTAGATGGGATCTATTTGAAAAGTTTTCGGTAATGCTCCTGAGCCAAGGTTCTCACTGACACTTTGTTGATGAGAATACAAATACAAAAGGTTTTGCCGAGAAGTGTATATCAAACTTATTTCAAAGGAGTTTAAGAACTTGGAAGAGTTTGGAGAATTTTGACAGAGCTTAAGAAATAACCATTTGATTACTTGTCACAACGATACGTTGATTAGTTATGGTTTTGCATATATGAAAGGTTCTATTGAGGAGAAGAATTTTGCACTGAAGTTTTGTAATTCCGTCCCTAAATTCAAACACCGGTCACAATTGGAAATTCCCTCTCAAATAACTGTGAAAAACATTATAATCAGATTCAAATCCTTGAAAAGTCAAATAAGGTGTGGACTATTGTTTCAATACTAGGACAACTACCCCTGGTCTTATACCCCCGGTCAATTACTCCCTGGTAAATTACCCTCCCCCCGGTTAATTAGCCCCTGGTCTATTACCCCATGTCAATTACGATCCCCCTTACAATTGCTGACTCCATGGTCAAGTACACTCCGCTCCATATAGAAGAAGTAAATACACTGAATAAGTAATTAAAACTAGAAGAAGTAGAAGTTGGGGCCTTTAAGTATTTCTCCACTAATTCTTATGAATTATGTTCATTTTACAAAATTAAATGTCAATACCAGATAAATTACAAAAGAAAAGGTGTTCAAATGGAGTTTATGGACTTAGTAACTTAGTTTTTGTTTTCAATATGTTCTGATTGACATCAATAGAAAGAATAAACTTCTCTTCCTTGTGAGCCAACCTTGTTCTGTTTCAGGAATTACAAACTAATCTGATAATCTAGAATGTGATATAAAATCCTTTGAAATTATGCCACAAGTGAATAAAGCATTTCGGTCTTTGATGTCTCATTTAGAGAATTCTGAGAAGGTCTTTAGTTAATCAAGCATGGTGGCCTTTGATGTTTCTTTATTTGAAGCCTAAAATGGCCTGTGATAATTGGCTCCATAATAATACAGGTCTGTTGGTCTATAAATACTACGTGAAAACCAAATTTGACAAATGTTACTTCTGAAGTATTATTAATGCATACATTTCAAAACAATGGAATTTGTGAAGTCTGAAAGAGGTAAGGATCAATTAATATTCTGAAAAGGTCTTTAGTTAATCAAGCATGGAGACCATTGATGTCTCATTATTTGAAGACTATGGTGACCTTTGATAATTGGCTCACAAATGATACAAGTCTGTTGCTCTATAAATACTCAATGAAAACCCAAAATTGACGAATGTTACTTTAGAAGCTTTAATAACACATACAGTTAAAAACAATGGAATTTGTGAAGTCTGAAAGAGGAAAGGATAAATTACTTTTTGAAGGCTACATATATGTGAAGCAAAACAAATTAGCTGATGGTGTTGTATCATATGAATGTGAAAAGCGTCGTAATTCAGCAGCAAGCAAAGCCAAGTTGAAAGTTAGAGGCCGAGATATTGTTGGACGTTTGCATGAACATACACATCGACCCGAACCAGCACCATTAGAAGTTTTGCAATCTGTAAAAGCCATGAAAAAGACGTTCTGAAGAGACAAATGAAGCGCCGCAACAAATTATTACTCATTCGATTGCATCACTAAATCAAGATGCTGCAGCAAATTTACCCACGATACATATATTGCGTCATAATGTTACACGGGGCAGACAACGACTAGAAATCTAATTCCAGTTCCACAACGACTTACTGATTTGGTGCTAACTGATCGCTACAAGATGACTACAGATGGTCAGGATTTTCTCGTCTACGACTCCAGAGAAACAAACAAGAGAATGCTTGTTTTTGGAACACAGGAGAACATTCATATTCTCCAAACAAATCATCACTGGTTTCTGGATGGAACTTTCAAAACAGCGCCAGATCTTTTTGCCTAACTTTATACACTTCATGCATTAATTGACGGTCGGAACTTGCCCTGCATCTATGCCTTATTTAATGACAAAACACAGACAACATATACAGAATTGTTTCAACAGTTACTAAATTTGAATAACACTCTGAATCCAGTTACAGCTATGGTTGACTTTGAGCTAGCAGTTATTAATACACTGCGTCAGCTATTTCCAGGACTTGAGGTAAAAGGGTGCTTTTTCCATCTCGGCCAAAACATATTCTGGAAAATACAAGAACATTGTCTTCAGGTGAAATATCAGGAGAATTCGGATTTTGCAGTCAAATTACGAATGATAGCAGCATTGGCTTTTGTTCCATCTGAAGATGTAATTGATGCCTTTGAAGAACTGGCTGCATACCTACCAGAAGATGCAATGCAAATAGTAGACTATTTTGAGGACGTTTTTCTTGGAAGGTTACAATGACGTGGTCGCCGTCAGCCATTGTTCTCCATCGATCTCTGGAACATGTTTAATCGTGTATAGGAAAAATTACCACAAAAAAAAAGAAAAAAAAAAAAGCGGTGGAGAGGCTGGCATCGCAGCTTCCAAGCTAATGTTGGAAGCTGTCATCCAACAATATGGAAATGTATAAATGTATAGAGTTCATTAAACGTGAACAATCACTGCAGCAAGTTCATATTACGCAAGCTTTGGCAGGTCACGTACAGCAGCCACACAGAAAGCGCTACACTGATGTTAATGTCCGCCTGCTTCGTGTAGTTCATAAATATGATCAACGTTGTACCATCGATCACCTCCGTGGAGTCGCACACAACTTGCATATTTAGTATCCCTACCTAGTACTCTATTTTAATATTTAAATCTAAATTGCACTTGTGGCATAATTTCTAAAGAACTCTCTTTCACATTCTAGAATATCAGTTTGTAATTCCTGAAACAGAACAATGCTGGCTCACAAGGAATAAAACGTTTATTGTACATTATCGTTTACAAAAAAAATCACTTGCTTTCAAGTCTGAATTGCTATTTTGTTTTCTTTCTTTTCTGATGGCAACATTCGGCATTTGGTGGCAATGCGTAGATACTCTGGTGATTTTTACTTCACAGACCCTTCTGAGCCAACTCCCTTGCATTTGAAAATACCAACTGTTGTCTGGAGAATGAATACAATGACTTTTTATTACGATCACTTTCATACGTCTGGGGTCTCGCTCCTTGCCTAACGTTCATTTTGTTATTCTGTGTGACGAAGAAGAAGAAGAGTCTTTATTCATTCCAATAGTCCAAACGGACTGTGACGATACATCTTTTTTCAATGAATTAAATCGAATGGCAGATAGTACAATAAACAACAAGGTATCATCATCTATAGTCTACAATACACAAAGAAATCATAGTAAAAAACAAAATTACATATGCATGCAGATGTAGATCAATGCAATTGAAATAAGCAGATTAATTTACAAAATTACTCCGTAGAGAGAAAGAGATATCTACATTATTAAAGGTAATAATATGAAGATAAAATCAGAAGTTATGTAATTCAAATTCATATTGAAATGGTGGTCAGTCAAAATATTTACAAGATCTATGAATATACTACGGTATTTCTATGATGTAAAGCTTTATATATGTAAGTGGCCAAATTATTCAAAATTCTAGTATTCTGGGTATTCATAAGTTCTATAAATTGAAACATATTTGGTCTTTATCTGAACTATTTCTCTATATATTTGGCTCTTAGATCTTTATAAAATAAGCATTCAAGGACAAAATGATATTCATCCTCAATGAGGTTACAAATAGAACAAAGTCTGTCATTAATTGGTTTATACGGTCTTGCCCATCTACCAGCTTCAGCTTCGAGTCTGTGAGAGGATACTCTAAATTTAGCAATTGCGTGTATATATTTCAAAGAATAGATGCTGTCAAGGTAAAGTTTTGATCCGAAATTTGCAATATTTACATAAAATAATGCTCGACTACTGTTCTTAAGACGATCCATCACATTTTGGCTAAAATAGCCTTAATTTAAATGCCTGTAAAAATATGTCATTGTTACCGACCCCTTGATTAACCCAAACTTCATAGAATCCTAATCTTGACAATAAATCTTTAACTAAATATCCCCAATTTACTTTATTGGGTCGAGCATCTAAATCGTTCAACATCATTTGGTATATAAATATATATATATATATATATAGATATCTATTATATAGTTGTCCTCCTTTGCATCTAATATCTTAAACCAATACTTCACAATGTAATAAAATCTATTTACTATCATTGTCGTACGCCCTAACTCCCCATAAATAAAATCATTTTGTGTCGTCTTCTTCACTCCTAATATCGTTTTGCAAACATGTAAATGCACTCTTTCAATGCATTGAGCAGGAATCAATCCCCAAACATGGCAACAATAATTTGATAGGTTTTATCAGTCTATCAAAAAGATTCATGACATGGCTTGTTCTTAAGGACGTAAATTAAAAAAGTTATTTTTCAAGTAAAAATATCACTTTTTTAGCTTGCCCTGCCAATGTTGAAACCGGTTTGATTGAGATTTTGACTGTCTACAAAAACCAACCCACGGATGCTTTTAGCCTAAATGTAAGATGTAATTTTAAGCGGCATCGCCTGGTATTAATTGAATACAGAAATCATTCTTTTTCTAATTTACTTTAAGTACGAATAATTTATATCAAATAAAACCACGTGTGAATTTTATTACAATTCATGTATACGTAAAATAAAAGTAAATATAATTTATCATGATTAGATAATATATTGCTGATGTATCATAGAGACTATTGCCGTTTCCATATTTCCAGTTTTTCAAATGTGCATTAATTGAACTAAATCACGAATAACATTATCTTCTCTTGATAATCACATACATTTAAATGGCGTTGTGGATTTCGGCGGATAATTTTACCGTCCACGTCATCGCTACCACGTTTAACAAATAAATAAACCGCTAAAATATCTCTTTAGCGTCATCATGATTACAAATTCCACAATACATTTTAAATCAATCTTTATGCTTTATTGCTAAACAGTAGCAATACAAAACTAAAGGAATTATAATTGCATTGCAGCTCCAAACTCAGCGGTACATCATCTGATAAGCAGATCTGAAAATGCGGATATTTCATTTTCCGTTCCCAAGAAGGAAAGAACTAATATACACTTTGCCATTAAAAAGAAACCCCAACAAAAAAGGCAAAACTCGTTCCATTTAAAGTAAAGAATTAAATGAATAAATGAATACAAATATGGATAAATAAGAACGCTGTCGTTTCACGGATTTCCGACAATATTACAATTGCTATGAAAGGAAAGCATCATGTAACATTTGTAGATGTTATTGTATTTGTAAAGACGATTATTTGTGAATAATTTAAAAGCAAAGATCTTTAACTCGTAGGAATTAATACAACGGGTGAAGTGGTCAATTTCGCATTAAAATATAGTTCCCCTAGGATCAGTTGTTACTGTTTGGGCTATTTTGGTTTGAAGATCATTATTGTTTGATATGTGATGAATAAAATATGAAAATATAGCTATAGTTTACTTTTTATTGTAAAAAATGTCTTACTAGCGGTGAAAGATCATTTATTTCCCTTTTTGTACAAAAGGCATTAGTGATTGCCAAGTCAAGGTATAACACACATGAATGACATACCGTTTTAGTAGTAAGATATCAATGTTTTCTTGGAATTACCTGACACATCATAAACATTATCACAGTTATCAAGGATGAAGAACACGTATCATGCATCCGAAATATTACATTAGCAACTCTGCTGATTACTGAAGTTTATACAGACTAGTCCTCCAAGTTGGTTGAAAGGCCACGCTCTGATCATTACTTTGGCGGGGGGGGGGATATCTTTATTTTGTCTTTAAGTACATACGTTTGTGCATATATGCATACATACACACTGTATGATTAAAGGCCTGTAACTTGTATTTACTCACATACGTTTTTTTCTGAGGGAACTGTCTCAAAATCATTTTAATCTAGTGACTGTTTCTTTGTGTCAAAATATTGTAGATAAACAGATTGAAAATTATTTAGTTCATATTGTTTGCTAAATTAATGTAATAAGACTATTAGATATTTCAATATCAGTAATGTATCCTGGCTCACCCACCCTTTTATACCTTTTTAATCTTTTTGTCTTTAAATCCCAGTGGCATCCATTCTATCCTACAATTTAAAAAATATTATAGGCCACCACCTGCCATATCCTTTATTTATTGTTTTGAAGCGCAATAACCATACCCACCACACGATAAAAAGAAATCTTTTAAAAAATAAAAATAAATAAAATAAAACATTGGTTACTCACCCTCCTATTCATCAAATTTAGAAGAAAAACAAAACACAAGGGTACCAACACAAAATTTACTTTATAAAACGACTAGACCACTAACAATCAAAATAAAACAAGACAAAGACCACATACATTCTAAATTTGAATAAAAACAAAAAACAAAAAACTATGCC
This sequence comes from Margaritifera margaritifera, assembly GCA_029931535.1. Taxonomy (NCBI): domain Eukaryota; kingdom Metazoa; phylum Mollusca; class Bivalvia; order Unionida; family Margaritiferidae; genus Margaritifera; species Margaritifera margaritifera. The sequence continues at coordinate 2,739,933 of JAQPZY010001568.1, read as the reverse complement.
ACCAAACCTTATAATTAAAAAACAAAAAGACCACCACCCTCAAATTTATATATAAAAAAGATATACCACTAGCTCCCACAATTAAAACAAACACTATGCCAACAACTCTCACAATTTAAAATTAATTTTTTTTTCTTCAAAAAATACTAGACCATGAACAGGGACCATTTTTAAAAAATACAACAAAAAAAACCCCACAGCTTACCAACCCTCAAAAAAAAAAAAAAAACACCAGACCACCAACCCTCAAAGTTTTAAAAAACATAGACGACCAACCCTTAAATCTATTTTTTAAAAAACATAGGTCAACTAACCTGAGCATGTTTTGAGGAAAGAAAAATACTAAGAAACCAACCATCCAAAGTTTTGCAAAAACTACTGTAATTTATTATCCCAATCTCAACATTTTCATGTAGAAAATCATGAGTTTCAAGTCGATCTGAAGATTTTTTTTCGAGCCAGACAGATGCCTCTATATCTTTCAGTATTTTTGGCCAGATGAAGTCAGGAATTATTAAAGAAAATATCATGTAAGTAGGCTTTGCGTTAGAATGATAACATTTTTTCTCAGAAACTTAGTAATAGTTGTAAAGAATAAATTTATGATATTATTAAAATGTCAAGAAAACGTACTACCTGTCCGCTAAGGGAGTGTATCGAGCTTAGCGGCCTCCCCGCCTCTCACATTTTACTTTTGTTATATGGATAAAGTATTTGAAATAACATTATTAGTCAGTGCATCTAACTACGATACAATTGTTTAGATAAATAGATAATGGACTTCAGAGTTAAAATAACCTAGCAAGCAGTGCACCTTACCCTTGACCAGTGACTCAGTTTAACACCCCAGTTAATAAAGGAATACAGCAAATATATAAAGAGGTGACATGCTGCACAGAACATAACTATTTTGTATGCAAACTATTAAACATTTTTGACAAATACACTTTAAATATTGACGATGATAATTCAGTGTATAGATACAGATTACGGTGTGATATGAAATTTTGACCAAATTAGTTAAACTGTGCAGTATGTATGGCAACATAAGGATGAAGAATGTTTTATTGGCATTTAACAGATAAAAGTATACATTATTTATTCAAATCAATATACAGGTTTCACATATACGTTCATATACGAGAACTGTTATCTGAATGTTCAGTACCATTATCAGATGTTCAGTCTTTTAATCCAACAAATAATACTATGGACCTAAACTAATTTAATATAATTTATAATAACTTTAATATTGCACCACTTCGTGATTGGAGATACCAAAAAGTAAAGAATTTAATTGTTATTAATGGCCCCAAAACCATATTTAAAAAATAGAGAGAAATGTCTGATGATGAAGCAAGTAGACAGGAAAGATATGAAAGAGACAAATGACCGAATAGAGAATAGTGGATGCCGTAAGTCCTGAACAATATAGCTCGAAAAACAATACCAGTAGAATTAATAATATAGACTTATTTCTTTCTGCAAGATATCAACTGACTAAGAAACAAAGGAATATCTAGGTAACATCAAAGTATTAGGTCGTATGTGATATGCATTTTAGGTGCTCAAGTACAAAATATAACAACTACTACATAGTCTATTTCTACTGTTCAAGACACTAAAAATAAAATTGTGAAAAGTTAATTTTAGATGAACAAGAATTTGTCACCAAATAAAATCTTATACAGATTTCAGCAGTATATTTCAGATTAAAAGTTAGACGAAACTATGTTATTGGTGGTGATGATATATTTTCGTTACTCAGTGATATGGTGATGAAAATAGGGAGCCTAGTAGGTTAGGATAAACATTTACAAAAATCATCAGTTACATTTAGTCTAAGAATAAATAATTCTATAAATACTGACGTTGTAACTAACATAATACCAGCAGATGAAACAGTCTGCAAGAATTAGTCACAAAATAGATTACAAAGTACCTACCTACCTACAAATAGATTACCTACGAACTGTGAACCTACAATTACGAAAACAGCAACTTCAATAACAAAGACCTCCAATTTACAACGACAGTACCTAGTAATATAAGGCGTGTTGGTTCTAATACATTGAAGGATTTAATGATTATTCATTTAATCACTATAGATGTGCGTCCATAATAGACGGGTGTCTAAAATATACAAGTATTTAAATGGAGACAACACTATAGTTTGACAATTATGGGTTTCTTCCCTGGTTATGGCAACAGTAAAATATATGCAAATTTACTTTCCCCACAAACACCATTCTGACGTATAGGAATGGTTTGTATATATATATATATATATATATATATATATATATATATATATATATATATATATATATATATATCGCTGATGTATCTATAAATATCGGTGGGAATGGCTGAAGGTCTGGTTTCTAGGCCACTTGTAGGATTGCTGGACTCGAATTAGTGAGAATCTATAAACAGTTATGGGGTTTGGCCCAACTTCTAGTGTGGACTTAGTCGCAGAAAGTTTAAAAGGTCTCAGGTGAACCCGCCTCCTGGCAATAATTTAAAATTAATCTGAGTGTATTATGATTTAGAGTACATAAGGTTTAAAACTTTCTTCTTATTTTGATGTTTTCAATCCGTTTGGTATAGAATGGATTAAGGCAATGATAGTAAAATTGATTGTAGTAGTAAAGTTAAATGCGTAAACCCTTTTTAAAAAATCCAGATTGTGCCAGTAAATTCTAATAAAGATTCCCTTCAAATTTAAAGGCATACAAGAACATTACGACATGGAACATCTATGTCAAATGTGCTTAAATATAACATCATTCAGTAATTCTTGATATCAACAAGATTTTATCAGAGGATATTTCATGCCATCAAAATTGTTGTAGTGTATACACAAAGTAGACTGTTGAGGAAATCGTAATAGAACTACTAGCACCGCTTTTGACTTGCGAGTAGATAAATTTCAAACAAAGGTTGCAATAGATAAGCGATACACCAGCATGCTTGTCATTTCGCCTTGTTTTAATGGATTAGCAGAAATTATTCGAAATAAATCGCCTTCAATTCAGGGACATACTTTGTCGTCTTAGATTGCACAGTATCCCTACCAAAATGAATGCAGCCTAAACTGATTCAACTCTTTTACTAGACAAGCATTTATGAACTCAATAACAAATAGTAGAAAAAGGAATTCATTCGGAATAATTCATCGTGCAATACAAATAAAATCACTGTGACCTAAACTCCAAGAATTAGTACTGTTATTTAGAAGGAAACAAACTGACAAGATTTTTATTCAGTCCTTTGGAGTGAAGTTTTAGCTAGTGCGCGTGACCACTATCTAGACAGCATTGAGACAGAATGCAAACGATAATGTGGAAGAATCATATACAGAGGATCAAGATTGGGCCATGACATCTCAGACAAAACAGAAATTTCAAACACAGAGGGATATATAGAAAGATAAATGTATATACAAACCTGACAACAGCAAAACATAATGATATCGATTTGTAATTTATACATCAAAGCAGAAACCTCTATATGCATATCTAATCCTCTGTGACCACTACCATAGGCACTAAGAACACCAGCAGCACGGAATACCAGCAAAGCATAAGAATTTATATAAAAAAGGTTGCATCGGCAGAACCACTTTCTGAGCACAGACAGATCTGCTCTATAGACGACATGACCTTATTAGAGACGCTGAAAAGATACCAAAAGACACGTGGAAAGCTGCCAGATTTAACAGTCAATGGTCATGGTGGAAGATGGAAACACAAAAGGAATCATGCAAATGTGCACTTGATATCTACAGAAAAAAAAACCACAAAAAACAACAACAAGAAAACAACAATCTTAAATGAAGAAATGCTGGACATGTACAAGGTAGCATCCAATTTGAAATAAATGAGTGGAATAATCCAAGGAAGAAAGGAAAGCTTTACGACAAAGAAATTTTGACAAGGATGAAGAAGCCACGGGTAATTCCCCCTCTACGTCTACTTATGAAGTTCAAGAATATAAACGTACATTGTAGAAAACGAACCGAAAAAAGCTCTCAAAACTTCCAATTCTTCAGCATCCAGATACAACTTAGCTGTGATTCTAAATGTTTTTAATGTTTCTAATCACATAGGCAGCCGTCTTTAGACAGTGATGGTATAACCAATGTACACATAAAAGACAGAACACAAGCACGCATCAGATATATTGATGACTTTCATTTGTCTCCATGCCCTTATGTGGTGTTTACAGGGTGTGATATCAAAAATTCTTTTGCACGGCAATAGAAGATATCTGCAATGAGGATCGTTTAGGTACTAAAATCTTCTCTAACAGCCTGGAAATCATTGAATTCTATGTCCTGGGAGATTTTAAAAGCTCCTGGCATCAACCTGTCTTTTATACTACAACAAAATTGTCACGAGTGATGTAAAACACACTGTGAACCACTGTGTTGTGCCAAGGAGAAGGAGAATCCAGGGCAGTTCATCCAGCATCCCTCCACCGTTAATTATTTTTGAAAATCATGAAGCTGTAATCTAGACATGAGTACCGGAACTTGCGCACAAGTTTCAGCTACTATTTGCAAATGGCTGTGCACGGATGTACGAGACTAAGAGGGGCAACTTGTCATAGGCTGGATTGATGTACAACCTCCTCATGACACTGTTATGTAGTTGTTGTCGAAATATTCAAGAAAATATTTGATGCCAAATGATCTAACCTGATTATTTGAATGAAATTACTGATAGTAAACACGTAATAACAAGAGTAATATTAAGAATATCTCCTACTATGGCTACAAGGGAAATAAACAGACTTTGATAAAGTATGGAGTCTTGTGAAGGTACTTTGAAGAGTACCTCTATTGAAGTAATAAATTTACACATAATGCTACCTATACAGATGCCTCTCATCAGAAATGTAATCTTGGGACATACATCTAAAACAACACTGTCAAATTTTAGCTCCCGGCTCGTGGACTATAAGTTAAAATGCAATAGATTACATCTGTCAAGCTTATGAAAGTATTAGTACTAAAATGTGTATCTCTTTTTTCTCATAATATGTTGATCTATTTGTGTACAAACACAATCCTAATATCCTTTGATACTGAACAGGAGGTCAGGATGTTAACAGTCTGTTTACGTGCCAAAATACTATCGTTATAAAGCTGTCTTAATGTCTTTATGTCATGCACGTCATTACACCTACTATCAGCTCTAAACAGTCACTAATCGAGAAAACATCATTTTGGCCATCTTAATATATATGCTTGATAGCCACATATGTAGACATTGGTAGTAATTTTAATATCAAAACATATATCACTTGAAAAGATAAACTATATGTTTTCCGAGTGACTACTTATCGAGTCCACCTTCTGTTTCCACAAGTCGTGTCAAAATGTCTATATAAATTAATGGAGGTACACGTAATGTTTTCAATTCTCTGACAAAAGTATGGTCCCGATGGATCCTGAATCATACCCAGTACTAAATCTCAGAAACTAACAGCATGCCACGTCTCAAATGCACATACGAATATTAAGCTCCTTCCATGCCTTACAAATTTATTTCATTCTTTCCAATGTTCGATGTTACTGCCCTGTTTTTTCAAAAAACAAGAAATTGAACGAAGTACATAATGTCGAAGCGCCATGGCTGGACAAGTCTATATTTATAACGTGGGATTGCGCAGCTTCCGGTATGCGGTTTCAAAAGAGTCAAAAACCGTATCATTATTAAAGAAATTAAGTTACAACGTTATGAAATTTTCTTCAAGCTGTATGTATATTATGTAACAAGCAGACGATGTTTGTTTACATACCGCACGTGCGTCCGCAACATCCCGTCATCCCTCCTTCTTGCATAAACTTTTCCGGAAAACAATAGAAACTTTATTATTGTCTTCACCGTTGAGAGCCACATATTTTGAAAAAACAAAGCAGTAGCATCGAACACTGGCAAGAATGAAAGAAATTTGTAAGGTATGGAAGGAACATAATTTTCCTATCTGCATTTGAGATGTGGTATGCTGTTAGTTTTTGAGATTTAGTACTGGGTACAATTCAGAATCCATCGGGACCATACTTTAGATGTATTTCTAGCCAATTTGTGCGTTTATTATAGACACATAGATTTCCGAATGTAAGCGATTTATCTGAAATATTTAAAATAGCCCTATCAACTATTACATGTATATTTCTTTCACGATATACTAAAATTTGACAATAGATATTTTACCATCGCTAAAAATATCTGCACATATATTGTTCATTTTCACATTTAATTTAAATATTATTCAATCGTTACTTAAAATAAATGCAAATATTTGAATATACAACTACACAAGGATTTGCGTAAGATTATGATGCAAACAAGGTCACTTTTGTCGCAAATATATGTATATCAGATATACTATTCATGGAAATGACAAACTTATATTTCGATACAAAATCTAAATGTTTGTACCTGTAAAATAAGGCTTTTTTGTTCTAATACAGTTTAAAACAAATTAACAAATGCTAGCCATGAGTAATTGAAAAACTATCATATTCCTGTTCAGGAACAAAAACAATTTATAAATTTCTGCAAGGTATAGGTTATTAGTATTTTTGTCAGTTTCTTATCTAGTGCCATCATGACCAAAATTATCTGTCACGGACATATAATTTTGCTATATTGACAGCGATATATTTTCTTTTCAACGTGTTTTACAAGGCAAGCTAGTACAAAGGCGAAGGAACAGTTTACGTATACTTTTGCCAAAAATAAATACGTCATTTTCTTGCCGGGGTCAACAAATGAAGGAAATGCATGATTAGAGCTTAACTCAAAGATATACGCAAATTTATCATAAGAATATTACTAAAAATCAGAGCAATTACCAAAGTTACATCATGTTTCCAGAGGTAACAAAGCCTATTGCTCGCAGATATCATTAACTGATTTGAAGAAATCCTGGTTACAGTCTTTTAAAAGGAAACAAAAAAGTGACTGAAGTCTTACCCGGAAGAGACACTGCAATCCTAATTAGCATAGAAGCAAAAGGCGTATACTTCATGCATCAACGAAGATGTCCAGTGAACGAATGCGGTTAGCTTGCAACTTTGCGTTATGGAAAAAAAATAAACTCATGACAATTACTGGCTTTGTCCATGTAGTATAATATGTTCAGAAAAACATCGAAGGTGAACTTGTACCAACACCTAAGTTACTTTTGTCTACGGGTAAACAAACTGAAAGTTCTGTACTAAATATTTCTTGCCTGTTAATGAAAAGCACAGAAGCATATTAATTTCAAATGTACATTTTATCGGATGCTTTTGTCGATTAAAGGAAGAAATATACTCGGTTTATAACTGTTATACATTCCAATATGTATGTATATATATATATATATATATATATATATATATATATATATATATATATATATATATATATATATATATATATATTACTTTTAGTCGTGATTGATCCTGCAGTGGTGCATATTAGTATTTTTTTCTTCCTCATCTCTTTTTGCCATTTCTTTGCCCTCTTTTTTATATGTACACCATGCTACTTTTCTCGCAATGGTTATATACGTTTGCTTGGCAACATTTTTGTCTTAGTTGCAATGAAAGGGTACCATATACTTATTTTTTAAGTTATTGATTACGTAGTATGACAACGAATTCAAATGTAGTGACATTCTAATACAATAATGCACCCGACTCGTCCGTCTGAAATGCCCACACTTTTCACACGCGCCAAGTTTTTTGTTCTCATTTCTCTCGCTTCTGTATCGGACTTATATCATTTGTTTAATTTACAATATTTTCTTCCACTCTGTTTTCTTCTACAAGACCAATGTAGCCTACGTCGTTTAGAGGTCTTTTACTCACTGAATTCCTGCTACAAGATACCATAATCAATAGTTTTGTAGTTCGGAAAATACTAAAGCAAAGTGTCAAATCGTTTGACATCGTTAAACATTATTATGATAATGCCGTTATACTAGGTTATTGTCAGCATTTATTTATGGCTACAAAAATAGTATATGCTTCACGTGACTTTTCCTCTGTATACGAAAGATCAAGCAATAGATTATTTTTTAAAAAAAATTTGCTGTGGGTTTTTCAAATCTGCTATTGTTTCCAATAACCTAGATTGTTTCAAAATTTTCTTCATTTCTACTCAGGATGAAATTAAAGAATCTTGATCTTTGAGCTGATGTACTTTTTATTGCTTTTAGACAGTAATTATGGAAAATAAATTGCGTCAAAAATTTTGCAATTACAATGCAGGATTTACGATTTGTTTGTGACTCAAGCAGAATATTGGCCATACTACAGTGGAAAAAGGATGTAATTCTAAATGGATCGTTAGATAGTTAGAAATTGTTCTCAGTTGGATTGACTTATTCATTCCTTGATTAATTTGATTGATCGAATGATATATGTTCCTTACCATCCTTATGAGATATAGGTCATTGCAAATACAACCACATATGATTATGTCTATAGGTTATATTCAAAGTGTTTATGTTCTATCGCTTTATACTCATTTTATGCAGCAATCATGCCGATTCACAAAAACATTATAAGCAAATAGTTTATAACCAGTACGGTTGCATGTGAGTTTAATTACAATTCTAGAAGACTGGTTCTCCAAAAACCCATTTTTGTTCACGCGCTTTGGCGGCATTGCTGAGAAAGGTATCTTTACGTTGTATCTTTCCAGTTCAGGCTGATGGGTTTCGAAATGATATCATTTTGTTTGATTTTTATACGATAGTAACACCTCTTCGGGATTGTTTCCCTAATACTATCGCGAAGTGCGTGGGCGACGCCACTCATATAACAGATATTTCTTATTGATTATCTTGTGTTAATTAATATTGCATGTGTCGACCGTATCAAGTTACAAATAAAGAGTTCCTTTCTGTGTCATTGTTTACCTTCACATTCATACTCATTCTATTTCGAGTTAAATCCAGTTCTTATCTAAAAAAAATTATCAGAGACATAAATGGGAGATTGGAACTATAAAAATTCAAAATTGGAGTACTGTCACGATGACTGGAGCATCGTGTAAAAACTTTAATCAAATATATAGGTATCAAGCAAATAAAGGTGAGTCAAAAGGACTACGATGGGTTTTCTATTATTTCTTTTTATTTTTATTTTTTATTTTTTATTTTATTTTATTTTATTTTTTTTTTTGTTGGTCCGTTAAAGTAATGTTTTTCTATTTCAATGTTGCATTCTCGTGTATACTAAGGAAAAGAATTGAAAAGTTTGCTTAGTTAATGTAATGGATATTTGTCTACAGAGATTGGGCTAGACAATCATACATACATATATACATACATACATACATACATACATACATACATACATACATACATACTGTATTTACGGACACACCTTACACCTCCAACGACCCAAAATTTATAAATACTATTTCACAGAAAGCAATATCATTATCACAAAATCTTGAAATACCGTGTTAACGTAGTACTTTTAGTGTTGTAATTTCTTAACGTACGACACATTTTCCCAAGGAAATTGACTTTCAACCTAATATTTATTACATTAATCGAGAATGGCAGTAAGCTAATTATCCAGGGAATTTTAACTTTAAGGTGCGGATAGAGATATTGGAATGATTGCAAGAATGCATTGAACACGTGATATTGGAATGATTGCAAGAATACATTGAACACGTGATATTGGAATGATTGCAAGAATGCATTGAACACGTGATATTCACAGTACCCTATATATAGAGCTCGTTTTTAATCTTAAACTGGAAAAGGAGAATTCGTTCACATAAACAATCACATGTCAGCAAATTTAGATTATATATTTCAGCTCTGAGTTTAATTTCCACTGATAAATAAAGTGAATACTTGTTTCATTGGATTGTATTATAAAATGTTGATCTTTTATTCCAGATATGTTGTTTTGTGTTAAAACACAGCAAATCAAAATCTTAACTTTGTGTAGCTTTAATTTCTGTATGATTAGTTGTATGCATCTTAGTACTATTTTAGCACACTAGCTACAAACATATTTCTCTTTAGGAAAGACACGGCTACAAAAGTCTTTGAGTGGTTCAACCCAGTTGACGACTGAAATACTTGAATAGCAATATTAATAATAATTATGGAAGGGGAAATCGTTCTGGCTAAAATGAGCTGATACCGGTGAATTCCAGTATCAGCAAACGAGAAAATGGTTGTTTCAGTACCGGTTCATTTGAATATTGGATATTCAAGTTTCGTCAAATTGATGACTCCAGACGAAAGTGCAACTTTCAATGATACTGGTCAACTAATATTATCGAACTTTAATGTCAATAATTATACTTGAACTGACCATAAAGCAAAATTATGCAGTTATCTATGGTATGATTTTCGGATTATAACTGGGAGCACGTGTGTCTCCTGGAGTATTTAACTGTTTGAAAAGTATAATTTATTTTTCTACATATGTGCATTGTATTTTTCTAGAATTAGTCAAATATATATTACCACTAAGGGCCATTACATAAAAAATATACCAAATCTCTGCCAAGAGCTGTTGTCGAAGTATTTGATAGTTCATTATATTGTTAATGGTAAAATATACAAGATCTGACATATCATATTCAAGGATAATGACGTATGTTGCTGAGCGATATTTTATTTCTAGGAGATCTTTATTGAGATCGCATCTGAATTTGGAGACAAGTAAGTGAAACCGATTACCGGCAGGTAATAATAAATAATACAAGGTTTCCTAAGAGTTGTGTAATGTTCAGTAGCTCGATCAATTCCGTAAGCAGTATTGTTATTGCCGTCATTAGCATTTTTTTAGATAATTAATTTTCATCATTTACCATATAACCAAGTCGCAAATACATCATATGTACAATGTCAACCAAAGTTCACCGCGCTCGACGTCATTGAGGTAAAACGCGACGTGATAATGAAGTAATAATTACATTATTTGGGATGAGCCGTGAACGCCAGTTATATATTAGCAAATATTCTTAATATCATATGTAATGGAAGTGTCTTGGTGTGGAAAAACATTAACTGATATTAAAAAGTTAAAGGTTACTAATTAAAAGTTGCTTTTTTCACACAACAGCCAGTAACAATTTGACACAAAAGCACGTTAAGATAAATTGAAAAAGAATTCTTTAAAACTACATTTGTCCAGTAATTATCAGTCTAACCCCGATATGGCAATTTGTTCTTTGTTGCTTCAAGTCACTTATTTAAGTATTTGTATCAGCACAGCTGAATTTAATCGTCTATATGGTCCTGTATTCTGAACACAAACATACGAGGCGTTTAAGTGTCAGATACATCACGATAAAAATGAACGGATAAAATTAACCTTTTTGTATGAAGTCATTTTTAGGATATGCATGTATATGTATATCAGAATAAAATTCCCGTGAAGTGTAGTAAAGCATATGTTTGACATGAAAGAACGACTTTATATATGATATAGTTGTCAAATAAGACATATTCTGCGTGCTATTGTTACATAAACAAACATATTTTACTTATAACTATATTTTAACATTAATGACACTTTTATCAACGTTTGGTAGTAGTAGAAATCATCTTGGGTCGTTCTATAACATATTCTTGGTCAGATTATCTGCTTGTATCGGTTTTCTGATTTTGATGACTTTAAATTTGAAACATTTATATGCATATATGCAAACTTCTCACACAGAATGTGCTCTGATCGGTAATTCAAGATACAAAGTTCTTATAAAATGTAACGCCTTTAATTAATCGTGGTTGTGCCTTACACAGATATGTCGTGGTATATATATACACTTTGGAAACTTAAGACACTATCTATCCCAAATATTTGCTGATTAACGCAAAGTCTTGTATATTCATTTAACTCTGAACGTTGATCAGATAGAATCATCATACATTTTATTCATGCAAATAGTAATACATTTTGAATGTCTATGTTTGTTTTGTTTTGGGTTTTTTAATAGCAAATGTTGGTCTGCATACCAGCCTAGTAATGTAATGTAGTGCAAAGTTATCTAAATGAGAAATTTTGGATAAACTAGAAACATTAATTAGATTTCCCCTCTCAAAAGTATTGTGTATTAGTAATCACAATGTAGGGCAATTAAATCCAAATTAAACCAATTACTTCTGTGCACTTTTGCATTACGTACAAAATTGGATGTAAAATTGTTAACGTTGGTGCTAATTTCATTTTAACGTTTTCGTGTATGTCATATTCTTGTACACAATCAAATGATTCCTTGATTTTGAGCAGTACGTGACAAAGAGTAGAATTTGTTCATTTGCCCAAAACATATGCAAACGTTATTATCTCAAAGACGTAATTTACGCCATCTTTCAGTCCCATGCATACACTAATCGATAAAACAGCATGCCAGCCACATCAATATACATACGATAAAGCCTGTTATGTCGCCATCGATAAATAGTCTTACATCGAAATACATATTGCATTGGATGCTGAATATAGCATTGTATTTCCTGAGCGACTACTCATCGAGTCCACCCACTACTTCCGCCAATCACGTCAAAAAGTTTCTCTACATCAATTCAATATTTTATCTATCTATACAACGGAATTGCTGTCACTGCTTTCCAGTTATGTTACGGGACCAAATTCGATCATCTAGACGTAGTTCTATCCCATTTTTGTGCTTACAAATGACACTTTAATTTCAGAATGTTAAAGATTTATGAATAAACATTGAATATAGCCAGATATTTATTACTTTTAATTTGGCCACAGGAATTTTTACTCTTTCATTAAAAAGAATCTGTGTGCATATACTGGTTTTTCTAAACAATTTTAATACGGTTTGATTGTTACGTAAGATACAATGGTAAAGAGCCTAATGAACAATTGTGCACAAATTCACTTACTTTTAAATCATTGTGATTAAGATGCAAAAATCGCTCTCTTTTACCTCACATGTCAGAATATGATTAATGAATCCAAAATATTAATAAATAGGAACCAACTATATTTTATGAAATCTGCAATTTTGCATAGAGAAAGAAGTGCTTGTGTTAGGATTAATACAGTGTAAAACAAATTAAAGAACGTTGACAATGAATAATGTCAAAAAATCATATTCACGTTCACGAACAAAATAAATGTTATTACAGTGTCAGAAACATGTTCATTTTTATTAATTTTGTATTAACTGGATTCCTGATGAAGCAAATGTTTACCTCCCTCATGATACAAATGATCTGTCACTGACCTTCTCATATTTTTGTTTAATTTTTATCAAGAAACTCGCTGAACACCTCTTAAAAAGCATGTTTGCATGACGACTTGCCATGTTTCACAGCTGATGAAAATGTTTACTTCAGCTTTTGTCATAAAAAAAGTTGTTTTCTAGCCATAGTTCACGACTGAAGAAATACTGTGCTATATTGTAATCAATTGTATCATGTGTCTGACAATGACAATCACTGCTAACATAAAATTCAAAAGACAGACAATGCAATCAAGGTCATCGCTGTGGTCTATCAGTAATGTGCAGCATCCACTCGATTTGAAGATATTCTAGCAGCAGTCTGGCATAAGGAAACCTGATTCCAAACTTGATAATCTTAAATACAACACTGACCCGAAGCGACACTGCAATCTTCTAATCATAAATATGTATTCTTCAGGCATCAATCGAAGACGCCCAATTTACGGATCCTTGTCTCTCGGCAAATTGCAGCTATAGCAAAATAGATTCACCTTAATTTCTAGTCCAAATCCTATAACGAAACACCTTAAAAGAGAAAAGTTTCAAGGTCAAGGTGCACTTGTACGAATACCCAGGATACATTTGTCGATACTGAGCCATGCATTGAGTCCTATACTTCTTTTTCCCCAAATTACCCACTGCTAAATACAAACCCATATTCATGCCAACATACAAATTTACCATAAATGCCTTCTACGATGACCATTCATTAAGAAAAGTATCCATCAAATAAGTTCGTAATTATGCGTTTCAATAGCTATGGCATGCAGTCGCAGTTACTGCTGCGAAGGCGTATATTGGTAGATAAATTTTACTCATATTTTGCTTTGTTAACATATGAAGATCATCTAATTATTACGCCTGTAAGTTGCGAGACATAGGTATCACTTTGGCCAGCGACGACGGTGGCGTCAACAATGTTAAGGTGATGTGTTAAAGTTTAGATCAGTATCTGTATTTGACTAAAACATTGGCCAAACTATTAATACATGCCTGAAATTTGTAACCTAAAATTCTTGTATCGCCTGTATAAATTACTCCGTTCCACGAAACACTTATATAATGGATGGAAATATTTTTTTTCTAGAATACTTTCAATAGGTACTACATGGTATTGAATAACAATTGACAAATATTTAAATAGTGACTTTTATTAAACAAATAAGGATTGGACCTGTGAAAAAGTGCTAAAGCACTGAAACTCTTTTGTTCGCTTCTCTTGCTTCAAGAATCTATATCACATAGTTCAACTAGTCGAGTAATTTCTAAAAATAAATTATATTTACTCGTATTGTCTTGTAACTACATTTTGATACATAATTCCTTACTTTGTCTGTACCCGACCAATGTGACCTACTTCGTTTATATGTCTTGTATCCCCTATACTGAATTCCTGCGACTAAAGACCAAATTCGATAATTTTGCCACTGTGCATTTCCTGATGCAAAGTGTCATGTTTTTTGAAAATAATTATTCCTGTTAATCAAGGTGGAGTCGCTTGATCATAATTATTTCAGTTATTTAAATGAAAGTTGACATTTAAGGATGAAAACAAATATACATCGTTAACGAGAATAGGACTTTCCAATGTAAATAAAAAGTTACTGATGTACGAAGGCCTCAATCAATTGATTATGCAAGAAATTACGCGCCGCTGAGTTTTTAAAGCAACTTTCATTATTTTATGTCAGTTAAATATGCAGCTAAAATAACCTTGTAGATAAATATCATAAAATAATGGTTATACATGTGAGCATGCGGATCTTTATAGCAATTAATCTGATCCTACATTTCCATAAAAACCTAAGTTTTAGATCCATACACTCCCAAAAAATAAACCAAAAATAATAAAAAAAATTTGGAAACTTTCCATTACTCAGTTTCTTTACTTATATGTGCAACATATATGTCTATGCTTCTTGTTCTGTTTAAAGCAATACTAATATGCAGTCTAAGAAATGTCAACACTAATATGCACTCTAAGAAATGTTAATTCTAATATGTCCTCTAAAATATGTCAACACTAATATGCACTCTAAGAAATGTAAATACTAATACGCACTCTAAGTAATATCAATACTACTATTCAGTCTAAGAAATGCCAATACTAGTATGCACTCTTCGACATGTTAATACTAATATGCACTCAATGAAATGTCAATACTAATATCCACCCTACGAAATGTCAACACTAACATGCACTCTAAGAAACGTAAATACTAAATATTAACTCTAAGAAATGTCAATACTAAATATGCACTCTAAGAAATGTAAATACTAATATGCACTCCAACAAATGTCAATATTAATATGCACGCTAAGAAATGTCAAAACTAATATTCAGTCTAAGAAACGTCTATACTAGATACGCATTCGAACAAAATGTCAACACTAATATGTGTTCTAAGAAATGTCAACACTAATATACATTCTTAGAAATGTCAATACTAATACGCATTCTAAGAAATGTCAATACTAATATTCATTCTAAGAAATGTCAACACTAATATGCATTCTAAGAAATGTCAATACTAATACGCATTCTAAGAAAAAATGTCAATACTAATTCGCATTCTAAGAAATGTAAACACTAGTATGCGTTCTAAGAAATGTCAGCACTAATATGCATTCTAAGAATTGTCAACACTAATATGCGTTCTAAGAAATGTCAGTACTGATATTCAGTCTCCTAAATGTCAATATTAGATATACATTCTATAAACAATGTCATTACTAATAAGAACTCTATGAAATGTCAATACTAATATTCAGTCTAAGAAATGTCAATACTAATCTGCAGTCTAAGAAATACCAATATTATTATTCAGTCTGAGAAATGTCAATATCAATATGCACTCTACAACTTGTCAATACTAAAATGCACTCTAAGAAATGTCAATACTAATATTCAGTCTAAGAAATGTCAATACGAAATATGCATTTTAGGAAATGTCAAAACTAATATGCACTCTTAGAAATGTCAACGCTAATAAGCGTTCTAAGAAATGTGAATAATAATCTGCAGTCTAAGAAATGTCAATACTAATATTCAGTCTAAGAAATGTCAATGTTAATATTCAGTCTGAGAAATGTTAATACTAATACGTACCCTAAGAAATGTCAATACTAATATGCACTCTAAGAAACGTCAATACTGGATACGCATTTTAAGAAATGTCAACACTAATATGCTTTCTAACAAATGTCAGTACTGACATTCAATCTAAAACTGCCAATACTAATATTCCGTCTAATAAATGTCAATATTAGATAAGCATTATAAAATATGTCATTGCTAATATGCACTCTACAAAATGGCAATACTAATATCTAACCTAAGAAATATCAATACTAATATTCACTCTAAGAAATGTCAATATTAATATTCAGTCTGAGAAACGTCCATACTAATATGCACTCTGCGACATGTCAATACCAATATGCACTCTAAGAAATGGCAATACTAATATGCACTCAAAGATATGTCAACAATAGTATGCACTAATATACACTCTAAGAAATGTAATATGCACTCTGCGACATGTCAATACTAATATGCAATCTAATAAATGGCAATACTAATGTGCAATCTAAGAAATGGCAATACTAATATGCACTCTAAATATTTTGATTGATTTTCTTTGCTTCTAAGTTAAGTGACAGTGCACCACATAACTACGAAGGATAATGACGGCCGTTTTATTAAATAAATGTATAAATAAGTTTCAAAATTGTCTCATAAACAACATTTTGGTTAGGTAGTTCTTATGTCAACCCGAACGCATTTACCCAAATGTTGTGCAACAATATGCATAAGAACAGGATATCAAAGTTAATAACTCAAAAGATGAAAGATTCTTGAAAAATCATTTATGCAGATATTTAGATGCATGTAGCAATATTACAAAGATACATTCACACCAGAAACTATGGGGAGATTGAAATAAATGAAACACATTTTTTTAAAAATCTTGATAAATAGTATTTGATTTCAAAAAGTTTAAATAAGGTCATGATTCTTAAGGTAAAAACTTGATTTGTTACCATTTTGCTCAGTCATTGGGCTTGCCCTTTTCAGCGAGCTTTCAATGCTATTGTTATGCTCATTGTCTAATTTATTTAATTAAAACAAAGCTGGATTACTTGGTCTCTGCGCATTTATACGAATAACGAACACACCTTGCGAGTAGATAAGAAGCTAATATACATTATTGTGGATAGTTAGACAGTTCCCCATAGATTTTTCGCCCCTCAATATTTCGCATTAATTGCTTAATGCAGATGACCTCACGTATCCTAAGTGTTCCGTAAACGCTATTGACTTCCTTGATTTTCTGCCATTCTCGATTTTCTGCCATTTTCCGTTTCTTTGAAACATTTTGAAAAATCAGGGAAGTATTGAATTTCTATATTAATTTCAAAGGGTCGACTTATCATAATATTTGCTGCAAATCCAAACTGTACGGGGCTGATCTTAATATATTATCTCTAGCCCAAAACGAGTATCCAGATAGCATAATATAAGACTGCAAATCCAAACTGTACGGAGCTGATCTTAATATATTATCTCTAGCCCAAAACGAGTATCCAGATAGCATAATATAAGACTGCAAATCCAAACTGTACGGGGCTGATCTTAATATATTATCTCTAGCCCAAAACGAGTATCCAGATAGCATAATATAAGACTGCAAATCCAAACTGTACGGGGCTGATCTTAATATATTATCTCTAGCCCAAAACGAGTATCCAGATAGCATAATATAAGACTGCAAATCCAAACTGTACGGGGCTGATCTTAATATATTATCTCTAGCCCAAAAAGAGTATCCAGATAGCATAATATAAGACTAGGTTGTTTAGACATATTAACTATTAAACTTTGTACTGACATTTTCTAAGTCCCATTTAACATCGCGCTGGATAATGCTCTTTGAGGTAGTGAGAACACTATGTCTGAATTTTTGCAATCGAGTAATGTTTCATATGTAAAATCATCAATTAGTAAGGATAAGTGGCCCAGGAAAGATATCCGTGTATCAGCTTACTTATATAGACATACAAGCTAAGCTCTGTTTAGATATTTTACAAGGAAATTTTTCAATTTTATAGTAAGTGTTAAAGAAGCCATACATTACTTGGGAAGAAGAAATCTCTCTATAATATGAAGTATTTAAATATGTTTTAGATTAAAGTTGACATTTATCCGCAAATCAATTAGAATTCTGACTTCTTCTCTGTATGCTATAATTATAATATGTACTAAATGAAGGCGAAAAAAGCAATTTAAATCCTCTTGTTTGAAGACGTCAATACGAAACAATGTTATACAATGAATGTTCTAGTATTTACAGTAAAACACGGTTAATGCAAACACGGACAAAACTAATTTACGGTTAGTACGAATTAAACTCGCGTACACGTTGAAGCGTTATATATGCACACTCATGATGGTATTTTTATTGTTATATAATGTGCCAGATTTTCATGTCATAATGTTTTTGACATATCTATTAAATGAATATTGATAATGACGCATGCATTTTTTCACTTCCTATCACACTATTGACAAAAGTACATCTAATTTTGGATACAATACATGTTATGCTAATATATAAAAACAAGATTTGTACAATCGGATATTCAGAGTCTGTCCCCACAATATTATGTGTATAAAACTTAAATCTGAAGCACTTTGAGACTGGAGTCAAGATCATATTGGGGAAGAGGTCTTCAACCACTTTTAGTTATGTTAAACGGGGTTGCTTTCTGTTTTATAAGAAGGTCTATCAAGGAAACAAAAAGAAATAAATACATAAATCATGTGAAGGCATCCATTTCTTTTGAGTCAGAGAAGCACAAGAAAGACTGAAACAGCGTCGTTAAGTAAGTAAACTAAATATCCGCGTTTGGTACACAAATATACGCAACATGCCATATACTTAGGTGCTATCTTTTTTGTCTTGAAAAGTAATTCTCATTATATTGTTTTTAGATTAAAATAATTTCACAAAAGATATGGTAGACTGCGCCAAATCGCTGGATACCTCATGATTTCTTTATCCTCTTAAATGAGGATGTATTTGACAATTCTTGCCTGAACAGTAAAAGCATAATTATTTTACTGAACAAAGCATTACATTTTAGCCTGTAAAAATTAATTTGTCTCTAAAGATGTTTTTAACGTAAATAGTATTAAAGTATTCTATTAAAATTAAGAGAATTTTCTTTTTAAATATTCCGAATTTCCCTCTTATTAACAGTATCACAATCTTATTCATAAAATGTTTACAAGTAAAAGTGTAATTTGCATAGTACCAATATAACAAAATTATTTTTGTATATATTCAGGATTTATAATTTTTTTTTAGCTCAGACATTTTAGATGCTTCAGTTGTTCGTTTCAAATAAAACACTTTGAACCGGACATTTGCACACAACATAGTTCCTTGATGTGCACTTGTCTTGAGGACGTAATACTCTCTACAACGTACATATATGAGAAAGTTTGAATAACTATATTACGGTATACACGATCAGATGATTTGACTATGTTTTCCGTGAATAAACATTAAATCTATATATTCCTGAGAGTAAAGACCAAAATTCCGCCAAATGTGCAATAAGACGTAAAACGATTCCTAATTCCACTATAAGTGTTGATGACAGGAATAGCGGATATCACGTTACAGGCTTTGAATCTGCAGCAATACTTCTTAAAGAGACTCTGAATACCCAACAAAACTTCATGAAGTGAAAGTGAATACCCAAGAAGACTTTGAATACCCAACATAACTTGCTGAAGTGACACTGTAAACCCAGCAAGACTTGTTGAAGTGACGTTTAATACCCAACAAGACTTCTTGAAGTGACACTAAAAACCCAACAAGATTTGGAATACCCAACGTAACTTGCTGAAGTGACTCTGTATACCCAGATAGACTTGCTGAAGTGACCTTGAATACCCAACAAAATTTGTTGACGTGACACTGAATACCCACTAAGTCTAGTTGAAATGACGCTGGATATATAGCAGGACTTGAGAAGAAGCTACCAATACATGGATGTTAGAAGGTTCCACTGGAGTTTGTTCTCAGAGGAGGAGTGTAAATTATATTAGACTGTTTCAAATGAAAAAAGTTCTTAAAAAGAACAAAACATAGCAACAGATGACAAAGAATAGCAAGGGGAACTGGATGCCTTTTACGGGATCACAAAGACTTATCAATTCAGAAATAAGCTGATCCTCCAAACCATCCTTTCTGCGAGTAGTTTTTGATATTAAGAGACATTAGGGAAAATTATTTTCAAAATAAATCTATTTCATGGCATAATAGGCGGTTGAATTGTCATAGCATTTAATATATCTCTTGTGTATGTATAACTGAGATTTAAGTTACATTACATTAGATGAATGTCGTTTGTGTTTAGTTCTAATCTGTTCACAAGGGTCAAATAATGTTTGTTATCATCTGAGTTTATTTGTGAAGCATGATTATTTTCACATGTAGCTGTATTACATTTAAATGCCAAGTGAAATAATTATCTGATTTAGGCGTATGGATGAAGGGATATATGACAGAAAGCAAAATGTCAGTTGCATGCAAGTAGAATTAAATGGAAATATAAGACTGTTAACTGTTCTATCAGGGTATATCAGATTATACGAGTATTTCATTCCACAGCATCGTTTGTTTAAGGGATCTACCAGACTAATATTATACAAAAATGATCTGTAAAATATAAATGATGTAATTCTACCAACATTTTATATAATCATCCACGTTCTTATCTAATTTGCCCAAGGTGTAGGAAATCGTATAAAGTTTGTTCCTTTTATAATTTCCCTTCGTGATCTCTGCTGATTGGTGATCAATAGTCTCGTTGTAACAATATTACATTGCACGTATATTTTCATCGAAGGACAGTATTGAATGCTAATGCCATCTAGTTCATCATGATACATACAAAGTACAGAATCTGAACTTGGTGAATATATAAGGATCGTGGGATTGTAACGAGAATTATTGAGTCATCTGCTGAGAAGAAAGGACGAATAAATATAACTCAAGGCGTAACTAATTCGTCTTTTTCCATTAGGATTATTTTCTAATAGACTAAAAGCTAGAGAAACACAAACTCGTTACGGGTGCTTGATTTATATGCAAACAAAGCAGTCATCCTTTTTGGGATAAAGTTCATTCCAAAAACACAATTCATGAATAAACGGATAATCATTTCATCGGAAATGTTAAAAGGGAAAATTGGACTTCGATGACAGTAATGGTAGGAAATTTTGCGTTTATGATGTTGTTAAGTATTTTAAACTCTTTTTCTAAATACGGTTGAATTGTATTTGATAATCATACGACTATCTTTGTAGCATCGATCAGACATTATAACAATGGACGAATACAGAGTTAAAGGTTTATGAAATACCAATACTGACCTAACATGTTAAACTCACCAAACGTCTCAAGTGCACGACTTTTCTATGTACTTCTCTCGTTTTCGAAAAAATATATTACACATTTGACAAATTTCCGCTCAAGTTAATTTTCTTGTATGCTGTGTCCGTCGGGCGTCTGTTTTTCTACATATTTTCATAACTTTGCACGATTATTTATATTCCTCTAACTGCCTCTACAAGTCTTGCACTCCAAGAATAGAACAGATTAGTACAGTAGTCGATAGATTTACCTTTGGGAAATGACTAATCTAAACTATTAAAATTGTTGACATGGCTAATCATCAAGATGAAATAGTTTTCAATAACGTTATGATGCTGAATATTATGAATGAAGACAGAAATAGTAGAATTTATGTAAAGTGTTTTTTCCAATTTCAACGACATATGTCTGATATTCATCGATATCATACTGTACTATCGTTTATTGTTGTGGGTCTCAATTTTCGTTGTTTTGGAAAAAAGACATTTTCGTCTACACTTAAATTCGTTGTTTTGCCAATAAAAGTTTGCATATTTGTAGGTATTTAATTTCGTGGATTAACCTCTACAAATACTCCCAAATAAACAATACAAAAGAACAAAGCCATGCCGACAACAAACAATGGTCGCTTCAGTGGTTAAAACAATACTACCACCTGTATGAGCACAAATCAAACACCTGTCAAGATCAATCCCTTATACTCATCATAAAAGCGAGCCGATGCATCCAGCAAACACTAAGTTAATTGGTTATTAAAAGTACATATGTATGACCTATCCCTTAAGACACTGTCCATAAAGTTGCACCAATAGTTACTTTCTGACGATCATTGCGTTAACACAGTGGCTTAAGAGTGGTAAAATCCAACTTATATCCCCGTCGGTTCGGATACTATTATCATTTCGCATGTGAACAAAACTCGTGACCAGCTGCCCCTTGCTCCATGCAGTTAGAAATCAGTGTAAATTACTGATGTGTTCCCTGCCCATCAAATTGCGAAGATGCTAACTAAATTGAAAAACAATAGAATCACTCCTTTGTTTGATACTGCCTCATTTACGAACCAACTTCAATCACTAGACTGTACTTAAAACTTTATCAATCAAGCCGATTCATGCTGAATGGATAATTGCGGCTCACGCGAAAATGTGTGAAAGATCGGACCTAATTATCCGTGACTTTGAGAATGCTGGACTTGTTTAATTTTCATATACTAGCATAAATTATTATTCTTTCTTTCATTTTCAGTAATACTTCTGTTTGAATACCTTGTGCTTCTTCTCTTTTCTCTCTATCCTTACCTATATCACAACATATCGATTTAAGGCAATGAGTGGAAATCACAGCTACCGGATACCGTATAGATACGTTTGCATTGACACAATATAAAATGCATTTTATTTTTTTAAAGGGTTAAAATGAAACAAACGCATGTAAAATCCAATTGCTATCACCAGATTAAAGAAATGACGTTGATTTATCAACTAGCTTTGTTGGTCTATAGGAATGAAACACAGTAAGAAAATGGGGAAGAGGGTTTGCTTTTGTATTATTTGTATCTAATTTTTCGTTGGGTCTTTAAATTCTTGGTTCGCGGCAACAACGAAATCCACGAAAATTGGTACGCCAAGAAAATTAGTGATACTACAGTATTACATTTAGCTTCAACTAATAGTTATCTGAGGAACCACATATCTCTGAGTTTAAAAAACCGATTTCAAATATGTAGTCAATGGGTATGCACATTTTTAGAATGACTGCTTTTGTTTATGTATGTATTTATATGGAATAACGACATAAATTTTAGCAACCCGAATTATTCATACAACGTCATAAAAAAAAGCTTCTTCCGCAAACAAAATTCAATACCGATGTTATGTATGCATTATTTTGAAAATTATTAATGAAAATAGGAAAGAAAGGAAGAAGCATCTGATTCTGAGATTGTGAAAAGAAAGCTTGACTGTAGTAAGTCTTAAATTTATCAAGTATATTTCTGAAGGGACTGATTAATCTTGTTATATTTTTTAGGGGAATAAGGAATGTGATTTGTGTCTTTTATGGTTTCGTCTATAAATGTTTACATTCAGTGAAGTAAATGGGCACAGTTTTCCCTTTTTCCTCAGTGTGACTTGTTGATATTTGACGTCTGATGACAAAACAGTGCGCTATCTTGATAGAATATGCTTAGGAAATGGAAATATGTTAAAATGTGTGGAGAGGTATTCTTTTTTATTGTATTGTCTGTGAGTTGTACTCCAGTTGAAGAAAATGTATGCAATAGTTTAATTCAATTTGTTTGATTCAGTGAACACATATCTAATTCTTTAGAAAATATCGTGTGAGAAGAACGACATCAACATCTGAGAAAGCACGTGCTTCGCATGTTTGATTACTGATATTGACTAAAGACGGTCATTTGGCTTTTTCGTGGTGCTATCTGAGTATAGTAATGACTTCAACGTCAAGGACTCTTCTACATCAAGAGTCTTGCGTTCGAAACGAAAGATAATGAATATGCAGTAAGATCAGAAAGTGCCTTAAGTGAACCTTAGTACTTTTTCAACTGAAGTTGTTATATAACCCTCAGTTGGACATAATCTTTCAATCTTTTTACTTACAAAAGCATACGATTTTTTAATGTCCGAATAAATAAGAACTATTTAAAATGTCTTGTTGATGTCGTCATTGGAACTTTTAGTAAAGATAAGTGTTGTTTGTATATCGAATGACATTATTTTGTCATATTAATGAGACAAGCATGACAGTTTCGTTTATTTAATGTAATGTATTTGTAAGTTTCTAAATTCTGTTGTAATTTACATCTTGCTACGGTATTTCTGATATAAATACGAAAGTATTCACGTAATTAATTTTCATAGTGGTCGTCTAGCCACAGAAGTTAAAGTTATGAGTTAAAAGCTGCAAGATCCTTCTTGCGCATTGCTTTCCCATCAGAGTAATTAATATTTCTTTCTTCAGAGAAATTTTCATAAAGTTATCGACTTTAATATCTCAGATCAGGAATTACATTTAGTGCTACAAGACTTCGAAAAGTATTTGACTGAATATGCCGAGTAATGCAGAATTAAAAATCAATATACCAGAGAAGTCATTTGACATAAATAATCACAAAAGAGAAGAAAAACCAAAACCCAACTTGAATACTTTGTAATTAAATCTATAATACATTCGTTCCAAAGATAGATTCATATACAAAACATACACCGATAGGTCGGATCCATATTGGCATCATAAAAGTCATTCACTCCGTATTAGTTAATTATGATGATGTCTGATTGATACTGTAAAAATATTCATTTAATAACCATTTGCTGCAGTTCATCCAAATCTTGAGCATCTTTGTTAGGGAGCAGTCAGTAACTTTACTGGGAGAGGAGTGGGTGGGTGAAATATCAGAAAAATATTGCACTGAGATTCAACCATGCTCGAATTCCATTACACAGACTCTCTTATCAAAACATAAGACATGCAATTACACTCTACCATTACATTTGGACAAAAATTGCCCCACGCATATTTTGAGTGCACAAAAGAAAATTGTACATTACGTGCTAATTTACACCACTCCCCCTTCCCTCTAGTGGACCAGTCCCTTAACAAGTAGCTGAATATTAGATGGTTATCATATATAGAGTACGAACCACGAGGAAAAAAGCAAACAGGCAGTCACCAGAATATAGCAACTGACACGTCATTGCAGTACCAATTCTGACGGAAATTCAGGTGTATTGAAATAAAGTTTTAAAAAACTAATCTGCTGAATACGTTTCGTATTTCAATTGTCATCTGCTCGTGCATTGTCCGTTTGCTTTAAAAAGGTACTGAGTTTAAGGTCAAACGGGAGTAATTTGTTGTAAAGCCTACATAACTTTAGAAGAAGTGGACAATGAAACTTAATTTTCAATCATTTTGTATTAGAGGATATGAGGAAGTAGCTATGACAAACATATTTGTATAACCACAAAATGTCATGTTGACAGAATATGTGCATTGATTGTGTTTGATTGATGTCTAAAGAATACACTCTTTCTTCACGAATTCATGCTAAAGAAAAAAAACATTCTTAAGACATTACTTACTAACGGTATTCTGTGAAAATACCCAAAATGAATTCAGATTCCTTTTCGAAATGCCGTAGATTGAAATGTTTCAAATATTTTCTGTGCGTTTATTCCTCTAATCAAGGACTAAGAGAATGGGTTAAAAATTAAACAGGTAGCCAGTTGGAACAATTGGTTCTCAGTAGGATTGGCATGCATTACACCGTACACGTACAGTGAGAATCTGAGAACATGAGAACAATTCAGGAAGCCAATGGAAGTCTTCAGATGTCGGGTCCTAGAAAGATGCGTGCATGTGACAGGTTAATGCTAAGTCAAAGTCTTCAGGATATGGTATTATTGACCTTGGTCTCATTGTGTTGATTGTGACCGGAACCATGTTTGAGCTTATGCCATTGGCCTATTTCTGCTTTAAATTTTCTTTCTAAGGAAGAGGCGAGCATTTGAGACAAAGACAGAACAGTTCGGAAAAGAAACTTCTTTGAATTTATATAGAAGACCATAGTTTGTAATACATTGCAAACTTTAGAGATATATTCATTTTATAATGAACTAAAGAGGGTGTTTGGTTTAATAATGTATCATATTATTCTTCTATTCAAGTCTTAATTTAGATTAGAATAATAATTAAGCCAATTTCAAAAATGCATAGATTAGAGAATAAATAATTACGGGTATCCTGTATCAATCTAGCAGCCTATAGTATCTCTGGAAACAATTTTTAGCAAGACACAGTGCACGTAACATTGTTTGCCAAATACAAAATTATCCCGTGTTTCTACTATCGTCTTCCAAATTAAATGGCTATTTTCCAGGTATTTTCACACATTGTCTGATATTTACTTACGTACTCACGTAACTATCCTTAATGCATACATCTTTCTAGCGCATGTGGATACTTATATTGTGCACAGAACTTCGTAAAACATGCTAACAAGAAACTGACGCCTTCACGCCGTCTATTCGTTTTCGGGTGATAATGGATTTTTCACATATAACATAGCTAGATTCTTTCTCTATGAACCAAACAAAAAAGATTAAAGAATACTTACACGAACTTGCACATGAAGTTACTGACTTTGCATTATATAACGTTTCTTACTAAATAATTAAATGCGTATGTCATGTAAACATATTCTGATTATTGATTTCACAGATTTTGTTTCATTATAGCAAAACCTTGTAAAAAAATTGTTCGATATGCTTCGGTCAGATTGTTGCGAACAAGTCATGATAGATTAATAACGCAATATCAAAAGATCTATGGGTAGGTATGTTACGAAATCTTGATATGAGAGTTTATTACATGATATAAAAGTTAATCACGCTTCTTGAAACAATCAACTCTAAATCATTGAGTTCAATGATGTAAAAGCTAGGTTATTTTTTCCCTACAATAGCTTCAAAATTACTTCTTTCAGCAAAGATGCTGGTTGTTATTTTCGCTATATTAAAGAAAACTTTTATTGTATCACCAGGTAATAAATGCACAATTTACAATTTATTTGCAGAGAAATGCTCACTTTTATTTAAGATACCTTTAAATATTACATCTTGTTTAATTATCAGTTCTTATGGGTCACTTTCTTTTCTTAATTGATGATCTAATATATGTAGCTGAAATTCTAAGTGTTACCTTCACCTCAACAGAGAACATCATCCAGCTCGATTTTCGAAAAAAGACTGAAACTATCAATGATATTTGGTAGTTAATATTTGCTATAAATCTAGCTTAACTACTATCTACATAGATGACCCTAAAATTTAAAGCAAGCCGACCTCGTATATAAGCCTACCTTCAAAACAATCAGTTTAAATTCATGCAACGTTTTGTCCTTGAGAGTAAGCCAGCATAAAAAATTAGCCGCCTAGCATTTAATACAAATCTTGTATAAGTGTAAATTCACATGTAAAGATAAAAACCTTATATTCATAGTTGAGACACATACGTTACATGTGAAATGTAATTGTAAAATAATGTATAAATTAAGACAGAACTAACATACTGTTCATTGAAGCTTAATGAAAAATATGAATATAAAATATCTTTTGCATTCATGTTTGATGTGCATAAAGAATTCTAGACACACATCACATACATCATCCACTTGTTTAATCGTCAACCGATATATATATATATATATATATATATATATATATATATATATATATATATATATATATATATATATATATATATAATTGTAATCATATTTAGGATGATGAAACACTAACTGAAAAAGAAGACCGCAAAAATCATCAAAACATGTGCTCGCAGCATAATTAAAAGCTGCAAAAATTGATAGATGTTGACATGGATTTAATAGAACTGATCAGCTGTCGATATTTTTTTTATGGGGGGGGTATTGACAGCGGTGAGTTTTACTTTATTTGCTAGCAGTGGCAGGATCTAATATTAATAATATGATACTGTACTTAACATATAAATACCTTTCGCTAGATAAGAATAGGGTTTGAATCATATACACAAAAAAGTATATGTGTTAATACCAATTTTAATAATGCCTTTAAGTTTATATTTCTTTGCTTAACACGATTGCAATGTGCATTTAGTTTTGGGTCTGCCTGTCAGAATATCAAGATTGGATTTTATTTTTTTATTTGCGTTTCTGAAAAGATGTAGCAAAGACTTCTTCAAACTGTGTGGGTGTGACATGTTGTTGATAAAACCGAGATGACCTTGGCAAATAGAAACCCATTTACGCTTTGGTAACAACAATGAGTTTTAGACACATTTACGTGATAAATTGGCAATCTCTACCAAATTCGTGTATATCACTGACAAGTTGGCAAAAACATGATGCCATCCACTGATACTGTGTGTCATGATGGAAGTAGGAAAAGATAGTAAATGAAAGCATTATTGAAATAAACTGTATCGCAATTAAATATCATTTGACATATTCTTCAAAAAAAAAGATGACTTTATTTAAGAATTTATGGCCAGGATTCGTATATATTCCTCACTTTATTCAAACCAAGACAAGCACTTTTATATCGGGTACAGGATGTTAAATTTTTGAAAGGAATATTTCAATTTCTTGCGTATATTCTGATGCAAGCGGCAAAAGTGAGCTCGCTTGCATCTTAATCATAATCATAGTGTAAACTGATCTTTTGCAACATTCCACAGTGGAATTTTGAACTTTTTCTTTTAAATAATTGAATTGCATTTAAATTAAATGCAAGTGAAAACAAATGTATGCACAATCTAATTATTAGGTAAAATGTAGTAAATACACCTATGTTAAGATTAATTGCATAAGAGAAATAGCCCTGTACAACTTCTTATCTGGATTTATTTCAATTTTTGTTTAAATTATTTAGAGTGGGCAATATAAATGTCACTATATAGCATACAAATGGGATACAATTACATATAGCTGATCGAATTTGGCTCAGTTAGATAATTGGAAAGCACTGGGTGTAATTCCGTTCTATAATTTATAAGATTGATTTTAAGCCATTTTGACCTGACAAGTGGGCGGAAAAGATGACTTATCATATGGGAAATGTAACATTTATCATTGTTTCTACAGTGTTCTTTAGTCCTCGAGATTTTGACATACAACCAATACCAAGCGATACTTTGAATATAACTTTTAGGCATAATATTCTATGGGCTTATCTGAGTTATCGAATGTCTTTGGAGGAAGGCATGGGACCCTGTAATTCAAATAACAAAGGAATCAATATATTGAGCGTAGATAGATCGATAGATTGATAGGTAGGTGGCAGATAAATAAAAATAGGTACATACATACATACATACATACATACATACATACATACATACATACATACATACATACATACATACATACATACAAAGAGAGGGTTGTAATACATTCTAATCAAGAATCGAATCCATGTTGCAACCGCCACATAGTAGACATGCATATGGTTTCATCCTGTCGTGTGACCTTGAACTTTACAAAGCTTTGAAAAAGACGAAGTGATCAAATTATATTATTTTTATCAGACGAGAGTTTTCTTTGTAAACCTCTATTGCTCCTAAATTTCAAAGGACTCAATGATTATGACTAAAATAAGCTTGAATACATTTCTGCACAATCGGAATGTCCTATTATCTTTCTGTTTTGAGATGATAATAATATCTGAATATTAACTGCATGAATACTCTTGCATTTACATAATGTATACCTTGCAAAAATTGTATTTATGATATATATATATATATATATATATATATATATATATATATATATATATATATATATATATATATATATATATATGCGATTCTTGCCGCAACCAGCAAACATGGGTTCGAGTCGCAGTAGGGAACGAATCAAAATATTGTCTAATCTGTATGGTAATATTCTTTTTCAATATATAATAATTTCATTGTATATTATCACGCATCTTCATGTAGGATCCAGGGATAGCACTTTCCGCTCTGAAGATATATATATATATATATATATATATATATATATATATATATATATATATATATATATATGTGTGTGTGTGTGTGTCTTACAACATCACGATCGTGGCCATCATTCTAAGAATGCACAAAGAAACTCCAGCTTGAAAAACTCTGATGGAAACAAGATCAATTACGTAACTAAAATGCTATTTTTATACACAACCTGATTAATTCTTGAAGGATGATTAGAATCTACTGATAATGATATGTTTTCTCGAACGTAAGGAATTTGGCGCAGAATGGTACCGGAGGTTGATCGCATCGATGTACGCATATATTCGCACGTCATATGAAATAACTTCCATTAAACGAAACTTGTACTTGAACCCAGAAAGCTTTTGCTTTTGAACAATAATTAGGGTTATCCTGAATCAGTCTGGTCACTTTATGATTATAAGGTATGGATGATAGTGTAAAATGTTTCGAATCGAGGTTAAAACCTCTTTCGCTGAAAAATGAGCAATATGTTCCCCGTGCCTGAATCAAATAGTTTGGTTTGTTCTCTGAAACAATATCCTGTACCTTCTACACATTATGAAATTGTACTTGAAATCAAATAATTTTCTGACAGGTTTGACAATTTTGCGTAAATGCAACTAATAGGTGCTTGATTTTTAGAAAAAAATATAGGGTTTGTTCCAATTTCTTCCTCTCATTCGGGGCTTTTTATATCTGTCTTCACATTGGGTATGGCTTTCTAGCTACAATAAAATATAACTAGTGAAATTAATGGTAATGTTAAATTATTAAATGATATTCGTTTCGTACGTTTTGGAGTGATATTCTTGAAAAATATTCTTTTGTTTAAATCAAGAATCAGGTTTGTTCTGGTTGAAACACTGAATTGAATGGACTTATTCAACAGATTTTGCTCAAGAAATACACGGAGCACAAATGAACAAATGTTGAAGACCCTCTGAATTCACATTATGTTTATTTTGACAACATGTTTCATTTATTAAACAAGTTTATATTTTTTGTCAGGCAAATAATAATAAAAACTAAAAAGAAGTGCTAAACACAATGATAGACGTATATCTACCAAAGTTGAACTTGCAGGTTTAAATTTCCTCTGTGGGCTCGGGGATGTAGAATAGGCCTGATACACCATCACACATGTCGTAAAAGGAACTAATAGATGCAGGAACCGCGATGGATCTGTGATTAGCATGCTGGACTCTCTACAGAATGGGTGCGGGTTCGAATCTCGAATCTCACCTTCAGATCAGCCCGAGTCGGCTATCGTAGTGTGTCCTATAGCAAGGCACTTTACTCCAATTGCCTCGGCACTAAATAGCCTACTTGTATTGCTGTGCCGTAAAATACCCCACCAAACCAAAACCTCTAAAACGTCCCTCTCTGGCTTTTTTGCCATTTTGACGTTTGTATGCATCTGTTTGGGAGATACATATTACTTTGGTTTTGTTTTGGTATGGAGATGGTGTTCATTTTGTTACATATATTGTAAAATAATATGGTTGCTAACAGTGTTGTTGGTCTGGTATATGAAATCATACGAAGTCGAAATTGACCGTTATAAAATTCTGAATATTCTCTGGGTATCTTCTTGAATATTTAAATTCAATAATTTTGTATATCGATTAAAACATATGCTTAAGAACGATGTTTAACTGCCAGAAATATTTAAAAAAGCTTAAGGAGAAAGAAGAAACGCTTTGTTTCTTGTATAATCATATGTTCGAAACAAATTGTAAAATTCGATGAATGAATATCAGTGACCTTTTGTTCACAAAATAAAAGTCTTACACGCGTCAAGCATTTATTATTTATTTCTTTATTCATTCAAGTCACCAAAAATCAGCTGGAGTGACAGAATTATAATAATAATAAGACTCAATTTTGATATCACACTTATGTCTATTCGTTTTCTTTTAAAAACTATAATAATAATTAAATATATCATCGGTGATATTTTTATTCTTGTTGCCAGAGGGAGAAACATCAATATGAAGTTTTACGTTTGTATCAATATGGGATTGTGTTTGGCTTGAGCAAATATGTTATTAATTGTAGAAAGGTGTGGGCAAATGTACCTTAGATGTTATTAGAAGTGTACCTTAACACTTTTGTTTGCCAACGTGTTGGTCTACAAGACTCGAACAAGTATTAATTCATTTTCATATTTGTACGTTGAGTGCCTTCGCTTGATGCCTGAAGTATAAACATTGTGTATTTAGGCATGATAAAACAGTAGTGTCTCTGAATACATGGGTTATCTGTCAAACTATCAAATTTAGAATCAGTTTCTTTTTTAACGCCAGTATTTGTTCAAGCCGAGTGGGTATGGCAACGTTACTGATATCTACTGCGATGGCTTCGGTGATATTGTCGCGATTGAAACTGCTAACATGTCTAGACTTTGGTAATTTGACTGATTTTCAGATCCATTATATGATAAGTTTGATGTACCTTTCCAGTGAATGTATAGCTGAGATTTTGTCTTCAATCCTCAAAAATAGCAGTATTCAGGGGTGGGGGTGAGGATGGAGTGTGGAAATGAAAATGTGAAAGTAGTGAAAATTCCCATGACCAA
Organism: Margaritifera margaritifera; assembly: GCA_029931535.1. Classification (NCBI taxonomy): domain Eukaryota; kingdom Metazoa; phylum Mollusca; class Bivalvia; order Unionida; family Margaritiferidae; genus Margaritifera; species Margaritifera margaritifera. The sequence goes on along the minus strand of JAQPZY010001568.1, from coordinate 2,707,123 downwards.
GTTAATTGTCGTAAAAAAGAAATAATCCGAAAGTCTAAAATTGAACATGTTTGTCACCATAATTTTTTTTTCTGTCGGAACCCGAAGCTTTTATAATGAATGTCATCGTATCATCGTAACTAGTAGTTACCGTAGTTCTTCGTGGAACATCTTTGAAGGCAAAGATCTACACTTCTTATGTTTGGAATTTCTATCCTGAAGGAAAACGGAGTTCGCTCTACCCAGAAAGAGTTTATCATCTAGCACCCTTTTGGACATCATTCAGCGCAAATGTTTAAAAAAAAGTATTTATCAATGCACTGGTTATAGTTGTGTTTCTTGTACAATCTCGTTAATGTTATCTTTTCGCAACGTAACGTTTATCAAGGGAGTATACAAGTCTTGTATCCAAGTGGTTGACATTTGCCTCAGATTCAGGTCATTGGATCTTCCTGGAGAATATAACAGTATCTTTGCAGCCCTGATTAATGAGATTTGCACGTACTAGCCGATAGTCGGCTAGTAATCATTATTTTCAGAAGTATACAGGTATCACAAGATATCTCTTTTAAACATTTTAATTTAGATAACGACGAAATGAGACCACACAAAAAGTGCAGAATGAATCAAACCCACTGCAAAGTTGTTTGGTAGCCACCATCATATGCATACATATGATACTATCTTTTGATGTGACTTTTTAACTTTCAAAACATTGAAGAACGAAGTGATTATTTCATCATATACATTTTTAAAAAGAGTGTTTCTTCGTAAATTCTCTAATGCTTTCATAATTCATATGCCTTTCATATTTTTCTAGAATGTTCGCCCCTTCTGCAAAGTATGATATTACGCCTATTATCTCTCATTTTTTTTAGATGGAAATAATATTTAAATATATCATCGAGTATATTTATACTCCTATTGCCAGCGGTGGAAGCATTAATATGAATTTTTACGTTTGCATCAAGATGGTATTTTTTATTTATTTATTTATTTATTTTTGCATCAACATATAATTATTGATCGGGATGTACGGAATTAAAAGCTATCTTCCGCGCTTGGATTTTTGTTGCTGTTGTTATTGGGGGTCATTTGTCCACGTATTGAACTATAGGAAAGTAATAATTAATTTTCCTATAACAGCAAAATGTATATGTAATTTGCGGTATTCCTACATTAAGTGCCCTCGCTTGATGCCTGAAATATGCATCTTTGATATTGATGCATGAGAAATTAGCAGTGTCGCTGAAGGCAAAGGTTGTCTGTGAAACTATGCATTCTGGAATCAGCTTTCCTTTCTTAAAGCCTGGATTTCTTCAGATTGAGTGGGTGTGGCACATTACTGATATACTACAGCGATGACCTCGGCGGTTTTGTGATTGCAACTAGATGTCTAACCTATTGGATTGTTACTGATTTTCGGACCAATTTTAAGATAAATTGATGTCGTTTTTCAACTAAAGTATAGTTAATCATTGTTTCTAGCTGTCAACTATGTCGAAAAAATGACTTAGTTTTTATTTTTGGTAAATAGCATCCTCCTTCTGCTGCTCCTAAGAAAGGTTGAGGAAATATATAGCTGACAAGTTAGCAAAACTATGATAAGGCCAGTGGCAGATAGTTTCTGTCATGATGGAAAAAGAAATACAGATTTGCATAAAATCTGAGTCATTTAAACCATTGATTTAGATTACTTTTCTAGTAATTTAAAATACTTTCTTTAGTTCTTAAAGAAGAACATGATTTTGTTCAGGTATTTCTGCTCAAATTTCTTCAATTTATTTTACACTCTACTGGACAAATTAAACACCGCTTTCTCCTGTAGAAAATATTATATTTGTTTTGTTGTTTTTGTTGTTGTTGTTTTTGCTGTTGTTGTTGTTGTTTTTGTTGTTGTTGGTTTCTAATTAAAAATAAAGAGACTGGCATTAGTCCTCAATAGTTTTAATTTCATGCTTATTTTCTGCCACAGGCGGCATAAGAGCAAGTCTGCATCGTAATCTGCATGTACAAAAATGTTTGCACAGGTTTATCATAAATTTATCAAATTTCGTTTCAGTAAATTAAATATAAACAGAACTTTATTTCAAACTCAGCTCTAACAATAAACATATGAGATTAAGTACAAATACAAATTATTAATGGTGCTGTTATAGCTGATAGAGAAAGGTAAAAAAGAAAATGGTAGAAAGATATATATTCGGATCAATATTCTGGATATACATGAAAAACAATTAGAAGAAAACTTTATAATAGACATAGCTATTTTAAGTTTACATGGGAACAGAATGATTCAAATATTAATTCTATAAATTTACTTAATCTAAAAAGTAAGTTAATATTTGTCTCATTTAGTACGCGACTAAATTTATATGTATTAACATGTTTTAGAAAATACTTACTTGTATATTGGTTTCTGATTTCAGCAAAATGTTGACATCGAGAAAGACCATGAAATTCAAAATGGTATACCCACGAGTAGTTTTGTCGATTGATAGAGCGAAATTGTCATAAAAGAAATGATAAAAATTTCTACCACTGAACACGTTTGTTACGATATTTGTTTTCCTGTTCGAAACCTGATTTATTATTCAATTTCTGCAACATGTGATAAAAGTGAGCTCCTCTGCATCCTTTGTGTAACATTGGATGTTATTTACACACCTGTACATACGTGTTTTTGACAATTAAAACTAATAAAAGAATCAGATTTACAAAAGCATAGGAATCGTATGTCTCAATCTTCACCAAGCATGGGGGGTGGGGGGGGGTATAGTTTCAATGTATATCTTTAAAACAGAAGGTTAGTAGTGGTGGCAATTTGACACTATTATATCTTCAAGTGCAGAGCGACCGCGTTTGCGAGCATGCATTTCATTGTATGAGATATAATTTCAAACATCTGAGCATGTTTACATGAAGATGCTCTTAAATTCTAGATCAGGATATTACAATCAAACCGTCAGAATAGGAAACATCCTAATGTTTTGAGAACCAGTACTTAAAAAGAATCCAGATGCAAGGCTGTTCGTTGCAAAATAGTAAAAGAAGCTATATGAATAACTGGAATGTATGTTTTAAAAGTGTTGCTAAAAAAGGCTTTTGAGTGTTATATCTCTATAGTTTGCCACCTGTTTTCTATCATGGAGACGTTCTGTTATACCTATAAAGACGCTTTTCACGTACGTATATATATATATATATATATATATATATATATATATATATATATATATATAGATATATATATATATATATATATATAACTGTGATATGCATACAGTTTTTGTTTTTTATCAATAATAAAGACATATTTTACAAACTTGTGCCAGGTCTTAATCTGAACAGCTTCGACTTCTGATTATAAGATATAGAAAGACTTTCCGATAAAAAGTTGATCATACAGATAGTTAAATTTGGTATTACTGTACACATTTTTAAACGTGTGATTTGAATCAACAGATAACACATTGTCACCTCGTTCAGTGTTGATTATTCTTAAATACATACACTTTTATAGGATTTTAGAAATATCAGCAATGTGTAATTTATTTTCTTAAACTTTAAATGTGTATGTTTAAGGGAACCAAACTAACTTTTTAATTAAATCTCTTTTAAATATTCACCATCAATCGAGGTTTTTCTAGAACATACAAGTTTTATTCCACAAACCCTTCATGTATCGGTGTAATGGTTAAAATAAAATGTCAATAATATTGATTGGTCAGTATGATCAAAGCTCTCAATGTCTTAAGATACAAGAACAATATATTTTTCGGTCGCTGATACTGAAATTTATTACATACATATTTAATGTTACATTGTTGATCTGGCTTTTGATACAGATGTTCAATCCGTATATCCGTATAACACATCTAGATTGGAACTACCTAGGTGTATTCTTTGACGTCCGCCCGTGCGTCGATATTTTTTGACGCAGTGAATGGAATTTATATAAATCCCAGTTCGTTTTGAGTTTCATTTCTACTATAAAGCTAACATATTTAGAAAGCGTAAAAGAGGGGATCTGTAATCAATACAAAATAGCATTTGTTTTTTGTTCTGAGTCGGGGAAAAAATTCGTTTGAGATGGCTTATGAATACATCTCGACGTATCCCTACGCCATACCAAACTCGTTAAGCATTTCGGTCGCCAATTAAGATGTATTATTCAAAGACTTTGTTTGTTTCGCGTGCTTTTGTGCACGAGAAATATTTGTGTGACTGCTATATTTATTAATACTCGAAGGTTCTTGTCAAAGTTTCTTTTTTTACTGAGAAATAGTTTTGTTATTTATTGTTGTGCGTGGAATGAACCTTGTTAAGCAGAAATAGAGAAATGTAGTCGAATTCAATACTTTATAGTAAAGACAATATAAGAATTTATCCCAAAAGATCGTTATGGCGTGTGAATCGACGCTGGATGATTATCCAGTAGAGACTTCTAAGAAACATTGTTTTTACACAAGATTCTTCCATTACCTCATTGTACACTCATACAAGAAACATTGTTTTTACACAAGATTCTTCCATTATCTCATTGCTCATTGTACACTCATACAAGAAACATTGTTTTTACACAAGATTCTTCCATTATCTCATTGCTCATTGTACACTCATACAAGAAACATTGTTTTTATACAAGATTCTTCCATTATCTCATTGTACACTCATACAAGAAACATTGTTTTTATACAAGATTCTTCCATTATCTCATTGTACACTCATACAAGAAACATTGTTTTACAAAAGATTCTTCCATTACCTCATTGTACACTCATACAAGAAACAATTTTAAGCAGATTGTCCTATTTTCAATCACCTATTTACCTGGTCAAACAAGGTTCTATTCCAGGTTTGTGGCAAATTTGGTTAAATATACGTTACACAAATTTATTTGTATGTACTTGAGGGAAGATTTCTTACCCAATAAAGAAATATAGAAAAGTATAGTCTTTGAAATTTAAATAGTAAATAACATTTTCTGTGAATAGAGCAGTTGGCCATATTTTGCAAGATATAGACAATTGCACACTAATATTGCACCAGCCTCGATTTGACATTTTCTTAGAAACTCTAGCGAACTGAATATGACTGACTTCGTTGCCAGGGTATGGGTCTACATCATGTCTCCTCTGTGAGTCATTCTGTGATGACTTTACGCTGCACGTAATTTGTGACTGATCATGCATACGTCAGATACGATATTTTAAGAGCCTCGTGGATAATGTTCCAGTTAAACTGAGTATCAAACTTTACCCCAATGTTTCAGAACAGACATTTTACACGATAATTGGATTTTACGTCGATAGTGAATTGGATGATGATGAACTATCTTTATTTATAAATATTTCGTTTGCTTTTATTCATAATTGTATCGTGACCTACTTTCTAGAAGACAGCATCATGGCGAACATGTAAGAAACAAGGTCAGCACAAAGCTTGCAAACAATTTCAGTAACTCAGACGGACACTATTTCCAGTCTTTTAACATTCAAATAAGGACATATGACCTGAAGAAAAGGAACTATAGACTATTTAAATCATTTTCATTTTTATGTGCATTATACATGTATATTTAGATGAATTACGTCACACAACGCCTATCATAAACATGGGACTTCAGTTTACAATTCTGAATAGTCCCAGTCTCACATGTTTGTCTCTATTGAAAGACAAACTTAAGAGACACAATGAGGAAAGAAAATCACAAATAGGTGTTTAAACTTTCCAAATCTCAAATAATATGCATTATTTATTGGTGAATTGATGGCGTCTACATTCTTACTGTTTCGGTTCACAAGATACTCAGAGAGAGACATGGGTGGTTGCAATGCCGTCGTCACGCTTTGCTTTATACCGGCCAAACAATGTCATATATATATATTTAGGGAGAGAGAGAGAGATACAAGCAATCATGTCCTTTCAAAATAAGTTTGCCTAGCCATGAGAGAAATATCTCATAGATAACTTTCCCAGTAGTGTCGCAAAATTAAGAATTGCTTATCCAGTCAGTTTGTACGACCAGTTCACATTAAAAGTAGTAAACTTATATAATGTTTGAGATATATGTTAAAGACTCTTCATTTTTCATTAGTTTGATCGGTTTCTTGATATAGCTGGGTGATTCCAAGATATAATTGATACCCCTGTTTCTAAAACAATTTGGCGTAATTACCGTGACTTTGCTATTAACAATGTTTCTGTATGAAACAAGTCAATAAGTATGCTTTAAATACAAGTCTCCAATGCCTTGTAGACATTTCTGCGATAAACCTTTAATATTGCTTTTCTTTGTTTGCATACTTTATTAATTGCATATCAAATACTGGTGATCGTTATTGTAAAAATGTGAAGGATTGTTATTAATATATTAGGGCACCATATTTAATACGAAATTGATCTTTTTTAAAGTTACACTGATTTCTACGTTAAAAGAAAGAAAAACACAAACACTTTTACAATCAAAATTCTGTATCTTTTTAACTAGACAATACATTAGAAACTTACTCAATCTATTCCTCTCATTTTTTTTTCTGCCTCGCATGGTATAGACGAGGGATAGGGATCATTATATTGACAAACATCGTAACCATGAGCTTTCTTTCCTTGCAAAAAGATGTATTACCATTTCATTTTTTGTATACATGTCAAAAAATGCCTTTAGACCAATATTACTGTAATAAGATCTGATACCTGTAATTTTCGGTCTGCTATCATATTGCCAGTGTGTGATATTTTTCTTTTCAAAGCTATAGGTACCACTTATTACAGTTTATCTGAAGATTTTAAGCCAAATGATATAACAGGATGAAATGCATATCACACCACATTCATACAGATCTGATGGCACTGTGTTTAATAACATCAATGAGTCCAAGTATTTATCAACAAGGAACACAGGTTGCAAACAAAATGTAAGCATAAAATCTCATTCAGTCGCGAACAGCACAGTAGCATTACTTGTTGCTCGTACACTCTGTAGAAGCTTAATAGATGTAAGCGTTGTGTACACGTGTACATTTATAATTGCTGCTTAGTGCAAGATTTACATATAAATATATATGTTGACCTGACAACCCTGTTTCTGGGCCAGTCCATATTTGATATACATCAATATTTACATTTGTAACTTTTGTATTTGCCAACAGATATGTGTTTATCCATACTGTTTGCATTATGGCTTTCGTTTGTCTCAACATTCACCTGTGCATATAGATAAATACTTCATAATTCTCAAATAGTTAACTGTTTACCGGCAATATCATTTTGTTCAGTCAGTTCTTTGAGGTAAGCGTTTTCCTGCAATCTGACTGTGTCATGAACAGTTGAATTAGTCAGAAATGCGCTGGAATAAAACGCCTGTCGCACGCCATGATTACACATCATATTGTCATTTCTGTTCCTCTTCATTAAACTTTAAACATATGTTCCTGCCACAAGACCACTGAAATAGATGCAGGAATATGTCAGACACAAAGTTATTTTATTTACTGCTGCGTCTTGAACCATCTATTCGTGGTCGAGGGATTTTGACTTTTGCAAAATCACTTATTACAATGTTTGTGTTAAAATCTGTTCACGCTTTTAATGGTATGAAATCTTCCTCTGATTTATCTTTTAGTGTAAACAGTAACGACATCACGAAATCAAGGAATAATGATAGTCCAAGTCCTATAGAGAACTATACCTAGTGTCTATTCTACTCTACCAGCACAAAACTGACATTGGGTCTGTTCTATCTACCAACCCCTCCCCCCCCCCCCCACTCCCCGCATCCTATCACTTAAAAGCTATTATTATATTCCATCACGTACAGTATAAACTGGATGTTTTCAAATAATAGTATTTCTCTAATAATCACATCTTAACGCTGCATTCCCTCCCCACGAAGTTTTTTTTTTTTTTTTTTTTTTTTTGCAGTGCCTATCAATGTAAAACGATGGTCTTCCATCATACTCTGCCCGGATTGACTTGTTTAGTTTTCTGAAAACCATTGTGCTGTGTGTAATAATAGTCTTGTTTACACTCAGTGCTTAGTGACATAGGCGTTTTGATGACGATTCTCGCTTTCCCTAAATTGTAAACATGCTTAATGTTCAGATGATTGTCTGAATGTTATAGCGACACTTGAGTTAAATGTGGGTTGGCTGTTTACACTTGCATGTGCCATGGTGACCTTGTCGGAACTTTTGTGACATCGTGTTACGAGTACGTGACGAAGCGCACATCTTATTTAAATGCTTATATAATATAAATATTAATTTGTTTTTCAGATTATCTCTAATCAGTAGTCTTTTAAAGAAAAGTATAATGCACTGTCGCAGATCAATTCAGAATGTTTATATGTTACATTGTCTAGAGTTTTAAAATGGAAAATAGTCAAGTACATTTGCGATAATTTGCCTCTCATATACTGAGTGAAATCAGAGATTCAAAAATGGAGTATTGAACATGTGTGGGCCTATAAAACTTGAAAAAATAAATTATTTTAATGTTTTACATTATTTTAATATTTTACATATCAGAGATCATTTTACATAAATGTTCATGATAATTTGCATAGATAATTTTCTCTTCAGGAATGTCTTTTTCACATTAGCATGTATTCAATAAAAATTGTATGCTAACTGTAATATAGTTATTCTGCCCATATAAACATATAAAATAAACCGTAAATAACCTATAGTTTACATTTGCGACCATAGATCTTTTAGAGCAAACTTCAGCACCGACTCGCAATGTGAATACCCAATATGTATGTATTGTACCTTTTATGAAAATATTATTTTGGATAAGTACAATTCAACTAACTTTCCAAAGCCGTCGCTTCCTTCATAAAATATTCGCTGTTTAAAATATTATTCTGTAATAAAAATGAAGAAAAATACTATACACCGGAAAAGATAACAATATGAATTAAAAATAATTGTTATAATAAATAATAGGTTTCGAAACTTAAATGGCTATTTCATTCCACTCTTACTTTTAAATGGATTTTAGGTAATAAGGGTAACAAGAACACACAATTATTTCTACTGTTCAAGCTAAATTTAGTGGACACTACATTAGAACATAAGCACCTCCTGCGTAAATGAGCAAAGCATGGGATATAAAAGCTAATACAAAAGTATATAGGTGCTAATGGGAAGAAACATTTAAGAAGGACAATCATCACGAACATATTTCAGAAAGAACAACAAATTTCATAAATACTCCCAAAAACATATCTACCACCTTCTTCTAACTACTTCGGAGAACATGCATTCAAATTTAGATTTATGCCAGAAACTTTAAAATCTTATTTTAAAAATTGACCACAAACGTAAAGTCTATTTATGAAACCGGTGGATTGAAATGCCTGGATGATATTTTCCCGAGTGCAGTTTATAATTTTGGTCCATGAACACCATGAATCTTTCGTTCACATTGGAACACGTTTTCTTTCTATCAGCCATTTGCAATTTCCGTCTCCATTCGTGAATGTTGCCGAGCAGTGCAATCATTTGAATGACAGCAGCTTTATATTGATGATCGATCCTGTCAAGAATTTCTAATGGCTACACTACTTAATTCAGGTACAGAATCACATATTTCATGCAAGGGGTGAAAAAACTATACATCTATCTATCGATCTATCTCTCTCTCTCTCTCTCTCTCTCTCTCTCTCTATATATATATATATATATATATATATATATATATATATATATATATATCTGTGTGTGTGTGTGTGTGTGTGTGTGTGTGTGTGTGTGTGTGTAAAGAGACAAGAGAAACTTCAAAATACTCCTTCAAAGTAAATGGTGCTTCCAAGTAAATGGTGCCTCCACTTTGGATGTTACATCTTGCAGCTGTTTTCATTAGGAATACACTGACTACGAACCCATTCTTTTACATTATTTAAATCCGAAGAAGGAAAAAACAGCATCACTGAAACTGAACAAGAACTTTAGAATCACAGTTGGTCTCGGTTTTCGCACCAGAAGTACCTTGCAAAGATTCAATTAATGCTATCATTTACAAATTGTATCTACATAAATAAGATAAAACGACGGTATAGTTCATGTTTGTGTGTAGTGCAAAGTAATATAAATACAATGGTTGGTTTTATCAAAACTCTGATAAGAGAAACATTGTTTAAGATTATTTAAAATCGGAAGGAATAAAAACAAAATATCACTGAATCTGATACCAGTACCTTAGGACCCTAATTGGTCTCTGTTTTCGCAAATGAAGTACGTTGCAAAGATTCAATTAATACCATCATTTACAAATAGTATGTACATAAATAAAATAAAACGGTGGTATTGTTCATATTCATGTGTAGTAAAAAAAAAACAATCATATGAATACAATGGTTGTTTTTATCAAAACTCTAATAAGAGAAACTTTATTTAAAATTATTTAAATCCGAAGGAGTCAAAATCAGTATCAATAAATCTGAACAAGTACTTTACAACCATAGTTCGTATAACAGCTACCATGGTAAATCAAGTATATATTTTTAACCTCGCTTTCGTACGAGCAACTATGGGAAACCTTGACCTCATGCTACGCTCAGAAATGACATCATGCCCACAGCAGGAGATAGTGCTAACATTAGAAATTTTCAAAGGAGAGTTTGCTTGCATAAATTCGATAATACTCCAAGCAAATATTGACCTTCATCATCATTTTTTGGGAAGTCATCTTTATTGTAAAAGTACGGTCATTATAGAACAAATTTCGTAAAGTTTTTGGTTTTCAGACCAAAAGTACCTCGCAAAGGTTCAATTAATGCCATAGTTTACAAATGGTGTGTACGTAAAAAATAAGATACAACGGTTGTATTGTTCATGTTCATGTGTAGTAAAAAGGAATTTAATATGAATACAATGTTTGGTTTTATCAAAACTCTAATAACAGAAACATTATTTAAATTATTTCAATCCGAAGGAGGCAAAAACAAAATATCACTGAATCTGAAGAAGTACTTTAGAGCCATAGCTGGTCTCGGTTTTTGTACTAGAAGTACCTTGCAAAAATTCAATTAATGCTATCATTTACAAATTTTATGTACTTAATAAGATACAGAGGCGGGTTTGTTCATGTTCATGTGTAGTAAAAAGTAATATGAATACAATGATTGGTTTTATCAAAATGCTAATAACAGAAATATTGTTTAAAATTATTTAAATCTGAAGGAGGCAAAACAATATCACTGAATCTGAACAAGTCATTTACAAACATAGTTGATATAATTGCCACCATGGTAAAGCAAGTACATATTTTGAACCAGTGGTTCCCAAACTTTTTTGATCGCGACTCTAAGTACCATCTTTTGCGACCCAAAATGCAGTACCAGTATTGGGTCGCGAGGGTTCTAGCGACCTCATTTGGGTTGCAACGCGGGGTTTGGGAACCACTGTTTTAAACCTTGCTTTCGTACGGGCAACTATTGGCAACCAGACCTCATGCTACGCTCAGAAATGACATCACGTCCACCAAACGAGATAGTGCAAACATTAGTATTTTTCAAGGGAGGGTTTACTTGCATAAATCCATTAATGCTCCCAGCAAATATAATCTTTCATTATCATTTCTAGAAGTTGCTTTGTATCTGCACTTGTTGGTACTTAAATAAACTCTCATCTTTATTGTAGAAGTACAGTCATGATGGAACAAACTGCTTGAAAGTTTTCGGTTTTCGCACTAGAAGTACTTTGCAAAAGATTCAATATATTCCATAATTTACAACTGTTATGTACTTAAAGTAGATAAAACTGGGATTTGTTCATGTTTTTATGTATTAAAAAGTGATTTGATATTAATATAATGGTTGATTTTATCAAACTTCTAATAACAGAAACAGCAAGAAAGTCAGGTCGGGTATGTTTGTCAATGCAAGTGTGTACTTTTGGAAGAAAAAATGGTGTTTCTTTGAAAGGATGTTGAATTGAACGTTTGCTTGATAGTTATAAAACGACTACTATTGCACATTGTTAATAATGACGGTTAGATACTTTGTAGCTTACTTGTGCAGATCACGAACTATTAAAGACATTGTGTAAGCAGAATGATTTTTGTCGGAGTACCGGGCATGTGCAGTAGGGTATGCAATGGATGGATGAGTACTATTAGACAAAACCAGCCATCTAATCCATACATGAAAGATTTGTTTCTGATTATTTCGTACTTTGTGAGAGTTGGATATGGTTATTAATTATCAGTTTCGTATACTCTCATGTTTCTAAAGCATTCTCATACATGAAAAGTACATCCAATGTAGGCTCTAATCCATTGTTTCAGCTGACGTATGGGAAACGAATCCCTCAGTCTCAGAAGGAAATTACCAAAAATTTGCATTTGCATTTTGTATGCAATTCAGCCATATTTACGGTAAGATTTTTACTTTGCCTAAAATAATTAATATTGGATGTGTAAATTTAAAGACGAAATAGGGAATCGCAGTTTTGTACTTTAAGTTATGAGAACTTTAACTGAGTCTACTGTGGTACCTGGTTATAAGCCCCACGAGTCAGAGACTGTATAAACATCATTAACATTCCCATATTTTATTTTCTAATACAATATTGGTAATCCCATTCTAACACATCTGACAACATTGCTTTCAAGTCATTATCATATCGTAAATATACATTTTTATGGTACCAGGTAACACTGAGTTTATCGTGAATAAACTGCATTAAATTATGATGTTCGATCAATCAAAAGCCCCACACATTCGACGGTATGCTAAAGTAGAAATTCTGTGCCCAATTTCGTCTCTCAGCCTGGATTTTATATTCTCAATCGAGAATCGATAAACTTATCTCTTACCTGACGCCAGGCTCAATTTGTACAAACGATATATGATAACTGGTCAAAGCATGGCTGTGAAGGTTACCAACTGATGATTATTTCGAAGGTTTTGTAAAACGAAAACCGTCCGTAATGCCATTTTTGTAGCCGCTTATTGTACTCAAAAGCGTACTGTTGATGGCCGAATTCATTCAGTTGTATAATAATAATAATAATGAGGTCTTAGTACAGCGTTTAATCTCTAGAAGCTCTAAGCTTTTTACAATACTAGTTAACACATAAGGACATATATAAATGGACACGATTACAAAAAACAAACACATTGAAATTACAAACCAAAAGCATGGTGAAAATCAATTAAGCTAAGGAAACATTGCTAAGTCTTAAGTCTGTTCTTGCAGTCGAAATAGGTGAGTTTTAAGAGCACTCTTGAATGAGATCGCAGTGTCATTGTGTCTAAGTTCAACAGACAATTCGTTCCAGGTAGCTGGGCCCTGGTAACCAAAAGAACGTTGTCCGTAGGACTTCGTTTTGATAGTGGGAATAATAAGAATACGAGTGTCGGAAGAGGAGCGTGTGTATCTAGAGGGGGTGTACATGTGGATGAGGTCCGAAATGTAGCACAGAGAACATATTTTGTGTTTGATTCTGTGGCGAACAGGTAACCAGCGGATGGTTCTTAGCAGGGGGGAGGAGTTCTCGGTTCTTGGTACTTTAAAGATGATCCGAGCAGCTGTGTTTTGAACTTTTTGAAATTTCTGTAGAAGATACTGAGACGAACCAGATAAAAGTGAATTATAATAGTCCAGTCTAGAGAATACTAAGGAACACACAAGTGTTTTTGTGGCGTCAACTGAAAGAAAATTGTGAATGGAGCTAATACGTCTCAGCTCCAGATATGCAGCCTTGCATATGTTCATGACATGTTGGTGTAATGAGAGACTACTGACGAGAATGTCCATTGAAGTGGGGCGAAATGTCCATTGAAGTGGGGCGAAATGTCTTGGGCTGAAACGTCCATAAGGCGAAATGTCCCTAATTCATATATTATAGGTACCTGGACGTTTCGGCCCAAGACATTTCGCCCCCCTTCAATGGACGTTTCGGCCCAAGACATTTCGCCCCACATTCAGTGGACATTTATACATTTCTTAACTATCTACAACGACCTCTCCATTCCCAACAATTATGATTACCCTTCATCATAAAGTTCAGTTTTTGTAACTGCGAAAATAAAAGTATCGCAGTATAGAAAATAATGATCACTGTAAACGATAGATTCATTTTCTGATCAGTCTTATTACATAAATGAAGAAAAAGAGGAAAATATTGTCAGATATAATGACAGGCTGAATGTAAATCAAACAAATTGAAATGGGTCCGTAAATCAAATATTCTAAGTATAAGCCTATTCTTCTTCTTCTTCTAATTATTATTATCATTATATTATTATTATTATTATTATTATTATTATTATTATTATTATTATCTCCTTCTGATAAGAGAATAACTTGTCTTACTATCTCTTTTCTTTTCTATACTCTTCATCAATCATTTGCAGTCGTTAGGTTCATACACTAGAGGGTGACGATACATGGAGAAGAAAAAAAAAACATTTTCTCAAAGACTTGTTTCAAAAATAATTATAATTTCAAAAGAACATGAGTATCTAGCAAGTGTTTTTTGGGCTTAATTACAACCAGGTATCTTGTGTGATCTTCGTAGTTAAAGAATCCACTCAATGTGGTATCAATGTATTTAAGCAGATTCGAGGTTTTGAGTAAGTCATAAAAGCTTTATTGCAAAGGAAATAAAATATTAACACATGTGTTTTAAATTTTTAAAAAAATTTAATTGAATTTAAACATTTATATGTATTAAGCGATATCGGAACATACAACGTCATGGTCCGAAACGTCCAATAAAGTGGGGCGAAATGTCCATTGAAGTGGGGCGAAATGTCTTGGGCCGAAACGTCCATGGGGCGAAACGTCCCTAATTCATATATATATATACATATATATATATATATATATATATATATATATATATATATATATATATATATATATATATATAAATTACGTTTAATCCATTTCTTGTACATGATGGGTATTTTGTTTGTTTACTCTTGTTAGTCTTATTAGTGTGTTCATCAAAAGATTCTTTTTTGTAAGATCTTCTAATGTTTGAGGTACATTTATTCTATTAAAATTTCCAAGCCGATAAAACATCACGCCAAAACATATTTCTCGTCTCATTTGATAATTTAACAGTATGTTTAGTTTTTCCTCTAGGTGTCCAGTGGTTATAAGTTTACAAACCGAAGTTATTTTTAAAGTGAATATAAACGTTTTCATATGTATCATTACTAATCCTCCTTTGTGGATTATCTGAAACAGAATCTCTCTTTTAATTCTATTAACTTTTGTGTGTTGAGGGGGGGGGGTAAGGAGATCAACAAATGGTTTAATATTGGAATCACAAAGGTTAAGAAGACTGCTATTATACCAATTGGTGTTAGAGTTCGTTTTGCCCAATTCCTTAGAAACTTATTTACCATGTGTGTTTATTTTCAAAATTTATCTCAACACTGCTGTTTTAGCCTATGATAAAAGGTCTCTAGACTATACTTCTTACCTCCTATCCCGACCGATTTTATTTTGGTAATATTGAGTGTCAGGCCTCAAATCCTTGCAATTAAATTTCATACTTTAGAAGAAGATTTAAGAGATTCAAAAGATCCATCAAGAATCAAAGTACTATCATCTGCAAACTGGAAAGTAAATATTATATTGCCTTTACTTTGTATTCTTATTATTTTTTAATGATATTGACAACATTTCTGCACATATTAAAACAAAAAGATATGGAGCTATTGGGTCACCTTTTCTACAGTCTCTACAAACATTAAAAACTTAAAATGTAAAACCATTCGGACAAACACCTGATAGTATATTACCAAAATAAAAGCTTTAACCACTGTCTTTTCATTGGGCCAAAATTATAAAGGAGTTGAACATTATTAATACATTTCCATGAAATAGAATCGAAAGCATTTTTTTTTAAGATAAATCAATTCATAGTTAGATATATTGTATTTGTAGTTCTTCAGATATAAGTCATAAATAATCCTTGTATTTTCAGAACTAAATCTTCCTTTAACAAAACCAGCTTGGTCAACAGATGTTATATTATTCAATACTGACTTCATTCTTTTGGTAATACATCCTGATGCTAATTTGTACACTACATTAAGAAATGATATGGGGCGCCAGTTTTGTAAATACCGTTTCGGTTTATCTTCCTTATGTATACAAGTTATAATTCCTATTGAGAAAGATCAGCATCATATGCTTCGATAATTGCTCTGACTACAAATTTTCCAATATCAGTCCAGAAGATTTTTAAAAATTCTTCAATGAAACCATTTGATCAAGGGCCTTGATTACTTCTTCATATTTTTTTAGCAATCCAACGCCCCTTTCTGAGTAATTCTTCCCTCTAATTTTGAAGACTGGTCTTGGTCTACCTTAGGAATGTTATAATTTCGAAAAGATCGTTTAAATCTATGTTCTCTATTTCGGTTTCCTCTTGATAAAGTTTTTATAAACATTTTTAAATTTTATTAGGATTTCAAATTGATTAGCTATAATTTCATTGTCATCCTTAATTACTTATGTAATTGTCTTAGTCACATACTATTTACTTTCTAGGTGACAAAAGTATCTTGCTGGTTTCTCATCTTTCTACGTTTATTTTGCCTTTGACTACATGATGCTTCCTTGAAGTTTATCTTTCCTTGTTTGTTTCAAATATTTCCTCTTGGACTCTATTTGTATACGAAGCACATGCAATTGTTTTATCGCGAATTTCCATCAAAAGAGCATCTAAAAATAATTAATGTGATAGAGCTGGTTTTATATCTGAGTTTGGCACATTTTAATTTCTATCGTAATCTAATGTGGCAAATTGTAATTTTATTCTTTGAATTAAATTTTTAATTTCATGTACATATTTAATATTTTTTAGAAGTCTGTTATTGAATTTCCACAAGCCCTTACTCTACTAAAATCATTGTAGCATACGTTTAATATTATTATAAAGTGGTCAGATATTTAACTTCATTCAACAGATCTATAACTTGATTCAACTATTATTTATTCGACTTTTGGCATGAAAGACTCTGGCATCAAAACGAAATTTAATCTAGCTTGTCTTCTTTTTTTTTTCTTCCTGATATACATTTTTTCAAATATGGATTTAGTTCTAGAATGGCTCAACAAGACCAAATGTATATTTCGTATTCGATAATACATTTGTATCATTACGATTATTTATAGTTCATAGTTATAAGAGTCCAATTCAGGACCTGAACTAAATTAACTAAATTAAAATCTTCACAAATGATAATTGAACCAATTTCATATTTACTTATAATATCAATAATATTATTGTAGAAATCTGGACAATCGTTATTTGGCCCATCAATATTAATTAGAGAGAAATACTTTTCATCTATGTTTATATTTAGCACGATCTAATCAGAATCATTTTAAAAATCTGTTTTTTTATATCATATTCAGTGACATTATTAAATACAATGCAAACTTCTTTTGAATGGGACCTATACCAAATAAAAAAGCAGTCAAATCCCATTAAATTCTGATATATGATATTTTATGTTCAGTAGAATGTTCATCCTGTAAGCAATATGTATGATAATGTTTTCTCCTAAGGTAATCAAACACATTGTTACAATTTTCCCAATCTTCTAAACCCTAATAGTTTGCAAATAATATTTTGTTGTGTTGTCCAACTTTTTTAATTTTAAAAGTGTAAATTTATGATTAAGAATAAAGTACACAACAGTATGTAGCTTGCCAAACATTCAACTGTCAATTTGCAAAACATTTTCAGACAAATCCATCTGTTTCATATATACCAGACTACATCAATTTCATTCAGAATTGTATCATTGAATCCAGAGATAATTTGTGCGTATTTTATTCTATCCATATATATATATGATTTCGGAAATGTGAAATGTGTATACCTGTGTATGGTATATTGTTCATATATGTATTTGTTGGCCAGTATACTTACATATATTAATCCATTTTAAATCTGAGTGAGTGAGTGTGCGAGCATTCCTGAGTGATTGTAAATGACCTTTTATAACATAACCTGTTACAAAATTTAACACCGCATGGCAGATGGGTCTTTTATGACCAAATGTGTTATCCTCGTTAAATAAAGATTATTATTATAACTTTTATTATTATTATTATTATTATTATTATTATTATTAAAAAGAAACATCTTTCTCTCTCCCTCTAACACAGAGTACAGAAATACAATGTAAAAGAAATGAAATAAAAAATAATAAAAAGGAACAAAACAATATTAATTTTATTAAAAAAACTGGAATTGAGCAATTGTACTCTATATGAAACAGAGCTACATTCTCCTTAAAGCATTCTCATATATGCAGAGTCCAGAAAAGCATAATGATGGCATAAACGTCATGGAGAGATAGTCAAACCTAAGATATTTATGTACTAAATTTCGTCATGAACTTATTTATGAAAATAGGAAATAGAATCCAACACTGACATAATGCAAAAGGTGAAGTATATAAGGATAACAAATATAATAAGCGGACACATTTAATAAATTAAAGCATAAAGAATCTACTGCGAAGGAAACAGAATACATAAAAAACCAACTGAAATTATACAAAGCAGAACTAAATATGGAAGGCAAAAGAATAAAGGAAATAAGAGTTGGGCAAGTGAATAAGCAAACAGAAAACGTATTTGGAAATTAATTACTTTCATTTTTATTATGTCGCGGAGTTATTAGAAATATATCTGAAAAAAGATAAATATACGCTGTAAATCTGTTATTTCAGCAGATAATATATCTATAACATACCAGTACAATCTTTGTACATATCAACTGCGTCAATACAACACAACTAATGATTCTAGAACACTTCGTGAGCACAAGTTATCAAAATGAGAGTCTATATGCATGTATTACTTATTTATAATCACTACAAAAGGTATCACCTCAAAAGGATTGTTTTTGAAAAAGTGATCTTTATATCCAGATGAATCTGCATCAGTTAAATAAGTACTCGAGATCATTTTTTATAACTGTCATTAATAATATGAACAAATGGATACTTTATTCAAGTAATCATCTGAGCTAGTTAGTTACCCTATAATTTACCTAGATTCTACCGTCATGAAATATTACTAGCAAGGTAAAATAGAGGAATATGTGGAATATATGATATCCTGGCTAGATTTGCAGTCTCAATAGAACGTTAAGACACATATAGGTATTTACATCACAAACACACACATATATATACATACATACACGCACACATAGACATGTATACATATATACACACACATACATCTATATACATATAATAAATACACACATGTATATATACATACATATATACATACATACATACTGTATATATATATATATATATATATATATATATATATATATATATATATATATATATATATATATATATATATATATATATAACACAAAAATTGATAACGGCGCAAATACAAAACAGTTTCCCAACGTTTCGAGCTATACAAGCTCTTCCTCAGGGAAAGAAACAATTTATATCCACAAAACAAACACCAAGCACAAAAACCAAGAACATTTCTTGACTTCTACATGTTTAAATGAGGGGGAAATAAACAAACAAAGGATAAACATAGAAGAAAGAAAGAAGACAAAATTATAAAACGGTCTAAAAATGGTAAACTACATATCTATGTTATGCTGCCATCAGCC